>CM062809.1:49097587-49697587 GCA_031772625.1 Pinus tabuliformis
CACACTTTGAAGAGACAACATAATAACTTGTATTTTCTACACCTCAGTTGCAACACAATAGAACATTTTTGCTAGATGTAGAGAGATTAAGGAGAAAAATGAAGCATTGAAGGCTACAACATACTCATAATTTTGGAAGCAAACCTCTAACGCTCAGCGTAGATTGTTGTCTACACTTGACATAGAGAAGGGACAATTCCAATTAGCCTTCTTGGAACCTACAGTTCTAGTCCCTAAAGGTGCAAAATACTACAAAGTCTCTTTCTTTTCTTTTGATACCAAGAAGATTCATGCAATCGACTAGATTGATTTGCATAAACAGGCTGGTGAAATGATATACTCAATGTTAACAAGTTCAACCATGGAAACATCCAAGTTGGAGACCTCTTTAAATAACATGCTTTCACAATTAAAGATAGAGAAAATGCCATCCTTAGCCAAATACACCATAACCAAAGCTCTTGAATATTTGGTAAATAAACTAGGATATGATCCTAGTGACATCAAAACAACTAAGGAGATGCTTAAAAAAAGAATGCTGATATTCAAGCTCTGAGAAAGCAACTCAAACTTCCAACCAGAAAGCACCCATATACTAAAGAAATCACATAGCTAGAGGTAGAGAAAGAAAATTTGTTCAAGTTGATAGTTGAACACAATATTCAAATTCATAAAATGGAGACAGTCATGGAGGCACTTTTGAAAGAAAAGGAATTGTTAGCAACTATAGGTGCATCAACAAAACAAACAATACAACAAACAACAACAACGACCTCAACAGAAAGGGCAGAAACATCCACTGCAAATTCTTCTGAAAAGTTAGTAAAAGATCTGGGAGTTTTATCGTTAACTAATCAAGAAAATTAAATATTGTTAGCATCATTGAAGAGAATGGAAGAAAATACGATCAAAGCTGAGAATGCTTATTTAATAAAAGTGCATAAAAACTTCAAGCTTACTCAACATATTAGAAAGTATGAAAATCAATCATTAACAACACAAATGTTGGTAGAGGCCAAGCAAAACATATGACATAACATAAATGCAAGTATCACATAGTTGTGGCCATCCTTCTAGATTATATTTTAGTAGGAGCAACTAGTATAAAATATCAAAGCAATAGTTGAAAGGATAAAGATCAAAATTGAACACAAGCCCGCAGAAGCACTGTTGGGCATGGAATCCCCCTTGAAGCATGTTTTGGGGCTCAAAGCCCATGTTTTGACCGAATAATGTTGTAAAGCCCGGTAAATTGCGGGCACGGAAGTATGTTAGAGTCATAGGGTTGTCTGCCCTAGTTTGTAATGTAATGTCAGCCCACCCATGGTCCGCGGACCATGGGATTGTATAAATAGAGCAAGGCTCTAATTGTAAGAAAGAAGGAAGTATGGAATAGGAACAAGTCCAAGGGATTGAGTAGTAAGTATCTAAGCGTGTCTTTGGGTTGTAGAGTAGGAGAAGGCTCTGTAGCTAAGTGCACATAGGCCTATTTGTTCGTAGCTGAGTGCGCGGACCCCTGCAGCTGAGTGCGCAAGACGAAGTTGAGTCTGTAACCGGAGAAGAGAATAATAAAAGAAGTTTTATCCAAATTTTGTGTATCTATTCTTGAGTTATTACATGTTTGATATCAATTTCAAATATCCTGTTTATTTACTGCGCGCACTTGTGTGAATGATTTATATTGCTAAGTATACTTTACACATGCAACTAAGCTAAGTTAATCAATTAACAATGGAATATTAGTAAGGAATTGGGTAATAACAATGTTCAGGCCCTGAGTAGGGTTGCGCGATGGCAACATCTCAGGCTGTGAGAAACAGGTAAGTGCGCGTAGCAACGTGCATGCAGGGTCAAACTGAGGACCACTTGAACTCATAAGACATCTCTAGGGTGCAGAAACTTGGTTCTAGCACCCTCCCATACTACTTCGGGTGAGACCTCAGTCCTGCTCTGCAGACTGTTGCCGAAAGGGCTAGTAGTACAGGGATTTATTTGGTTAAATCACCTCTGAACCTAGGACAGGCCCCAACAAGCCAAAAAATGGTTCCATTTCTGGGACCGGGATCTGCATAAGGGATGTATGATGTCATGTCACTGGAATCCAACGAAGAAAGAAATTGAAGGGTGGTTGGATAGAAAGATTCACGAGTTTGCGGCATAGGAAACAGGAATCTGCGAGTATCAAAGGAACAATGGTTAGAGCGCTACTTATATATAGAAATCCATGAAATTTTCTTTGCATCCTTCCCCTCTGAGTTGTACGAGTGGATCGTGAAGTTAGCAGACAATCAAGGAAGGTGTAGGCTTGACAAACCAATTGTGTGGACTCCAGAGTTGGTGCGCAGACTAGAAGCATCGGAAGATAAGGTTGCGTGCATTGTGGAACATTGGCTCAATTGAGTTATAGGAGGGTTTATCACCGAGATCGCGGTAGATACTTCAGTCAGCTACAATGAGGCGGAATGATGCTTCCTCAAAGGACCGCGAGGTAAGTACATTAAATCTTTGGACACTTGGATTAAAATGCTATTGTGTGAAAAGCGGGTTATGAAAATAAATTGATGTTTGGGGCTACACGGGGTGGGAGGATCGATAGAAATGAAGGCAACACAAAGATAGAGAATAGCCCCTTGATTTTGCCTCAGCAAGAAAGCGAGGAAGAGCTCGCAAAAGTTTCACCAAGAAGTGTGATCATTCTGATAAGGCAGCAAATTCCGCGCATACCACCACCATCTACACCACCACCAATCTCACCATCTTCACCCCCATCTCCACCCACACCACCTCCGCCACCACCACAGTTCAATATGGTGAGCATGATAAAATTGCCGGTGTTCAAAGGAGTAGGGAACGAAGATCCGAACCAATTTTGGTTCGTGGTAAAAGCTGTATGGGAAGCACAAGGAGTCGTGGATGACAATATAAAGAAGGAAACACTTGTAAGCACATTGCAGGATTGCGCAGTGACATGGTACATTAAGCATTCCAACGACTATCCAAATGCAGGGATTGCAGATATCTAAGTTGCGCTGAACAAGAAATTTAGCAGGCCAAAATCGGAGACACAGTCGATTATTGGGTTTAAGGAAATCGCGATACTTCCAGGTGAGACCCCCTGGGAACTGGATCAGAGACTGAAGGGCATGATTCGCAAAGCCAACATGACCTTGACAGATGGGAAACACCACGCATGGTTTGTAGCGTCACTAACACCGCATCTAAGGATGGCGTTGTCGCAACAGAAGTTATCCACCCAGGCCGAAGCTTTGGAGATTGCAATGAGACTGCATGAGACCCCAATACAAGATCTTGGCCTGGGAGTCCAACAAATCCACGCGTAACTGAAAAAATTTGTGTCTATAAATGCAAAGTTTGAAACAATACAGGACAACTCAGCCAGAGGTGCGCGAGGATGTATGGTGCATAAAATGCAAAGGCCAGGGACATGACAAGGACCATTGTCCAGTCTTCACGAAATACCTAGTGGGAGGAGGGCCGATGCCATTGAGACCAGAGGCACAAGCAGGACCAAGCACGACACCTGCATTATGGTGCACAATTTGTTAGATAGGAGGGAAGCACACTACAGATAACTGTCACCTATTACAAAAGTATAACTAGACATCCCAACAGTTGTTCTGTAATTTCTGCAGGTCAGTAGGCCATGATGAATGCACTTGTAGAAGTTTTGAACTGATGATGGATCAGACTCCTGCTTATAGAGTTTAGACCACAACACAAGCCCTCGATCAAAATATAGGGATGGTGTGCGCTGGATTTCAGTGGCGCGGATGAGGTCGAGGTGGAATAGGACTAGGAAGGGGTCGCGGATAGCTGATTTGTTACAATATCGGAGGGCGAGGGCATTATGCCCGCGATTGTACAAATCTGACAAGGAAATCATGTCTATATTGTATCCATTTTGATTATGAGATGGAGGACTTCCACACACTGATAGCGAAGTTGCTCGATAAAGGAATACTCCACCCTCCCCCAACTCAGAATCTGCAAATGATGATGTCTAAGCTGCGCGAAGAGGACCTGCATGTAAACATTGTGCTCCGAAGCGGTATTACGAAATGAGATGACAAGGGAAAGCAACGTGAAGAAAGTGCTTGGGTTTGCAAGGATCCTACAAACGAACCAGAGTTTGATTTGGAATGCGCAAAGGAGACATTCATGAAAGCTACAAAGAGCTTCATGGAGGCCTCCACTTTAGGTAGTAAAGACAAACTAGAACAGGAGATGGACCCATCAATGCTTACTACCTTTGTGGAGACATGCATGAAGCTGCTGTGTGACAACAAAGTTGTGAAGGGACTACAGGAACTCATCACTAGGTGCACTGGGTTAGGAGAACCGCACCTAGTCTGGAAGCTCGGGAAGCATAGAACGCGAACAGGAAGGGAGATGAGATTGACTGCGCAAATCAGGGAATATGAAATGGATCAAGTGATTCTGGATTTAGGATCAGACGCGAACGTATTGCCAAAGCAGACATGGGAGCGCATGGGTGGGCCTGTGTTGCAATGGTCCCCTATTCAATTGTGAATGGAGAACTAGCAGAAGATCCTACCGATGGGAAGATTGTAGGGAATAACGGTAGACATCGAAAGTGTGAGTGCGCTTGCAGATTTCGAAGTGATAGAAATTGTTGATGACAGCAATCCCTATCCCATGCTACTAGGAATAGATAGGGTCACTGATATGAACTGAGTGATAAACTTGAAGAAGCGCAAAATGATTTTTGAGAAAAAGTCACTGCGCGTAGTGGTACCTTTAGACCTTGCAGAAGGATCACGCTGCATAGAGCCAGTAGGCGACGACGAGATCGATGACGATCTAGTTTGTATCTACAAAATCACCGCACGGGAGCAGGACTGGGTGAATCCAATAATGGATGGAAGGATTTCGTGGGAGCGCGAAAGCTCCTGCACATTAGATTCAGATGAGGAAATAGAATGATGGAAGAATTGGTTACACGAGGTAACCATGCTCAATTGCAACATGATGGTAAGATCACTGCGCTGCATGACAACAGAGGTAAGGGATCTGCCTATGTATGACAAGTTGATAGCGATGGATGAATTCCTGAACAAATTTGAAAGAGAGGTGCCAGAACAACAACGTTTTGATGCTCTAAAATGGGCACAGCGAGATACGCCTGTAAGATGGTGGGGTGCGCATCAAAGCAGTTTTGAGAACTGGTGCAAATGAAGAATGATGATGCTTATATGGTTTGGAAAGCCTCAGCTATGGATGTAAGCCAGGTATGATGGATGAAACAACCTGTGCGGACACCTCTCTAGATGGGTACAAGCATATGGTACGCAACCTGCATGAACACACACCGTCCTCACGATAGAAAACAAGAACAACAAGCAGGAGTGGCACGACGAGGGCGCAAATGACGAAGTATGATACAACCAAGTGCACCAAATATTATATGCGAGGAAGCCTTTGACAAGGTGTGTGAAGTGCTAAACACGGTCCACCATGTCAGATGCACTGACTAGGACCTGCGCGTACCAGCAGTTCTATGGGCTTATAGGACCATGTGCAAAACCCTCACCACGCAAGCACTTCCGAAGCTGAAGTATGAAGCAGGGGTTGTAATCCCTATGGAGCATGTGAAGCCTAGTCCGCGCATAGCAACGCTCACAGGGATGATGAACCACAAAGCTCAGGAGGAAAGGCTCGTGCAATTGGAAGAACTTGAGGAAGAACGATTCTTGGCTGGGTTTCATCAACAGGTACAAAAGAAGCGTGAAAAATCATGGCATGATCACCATATCAAGTTGCGCACCTTCAAGGTAAATGACTTAGTGCTGCTGTATGACAGTAAGTTTGAAAAAGTTCCGAGAAAATTCAGAATGCATTGGTTAGGACCATACGTGGTTAAGGAGGTCATAGATGGAGGCACGGTCCAGCTAGTCAAACTAAATGGAGAACCCTTCCCAGGCAAAGTAAATGGCAGCTGCTTGAAGCCCTACACGGGTGGGTCGGCTATCTGACTAGCTGACCGAAGCACAGTCTTCGCGCTCTGAGGAGTCAGTCAAACACGCAGGAATATAAACATATGCAGCAGATGCCGATACAGATGTAGGGAAACAATTTAGACATGGAGGTCCCAAAACAGAGAATGCAATAGATTCAGCAAGCAGTGGCACAGTGCACTGCTAACATTAGCACAGTTCGAGGATAGTTGGAGGAAGTCCGTGCCAAGATCGCCGCACTGACAGAGTGATTTGAGGGCAAGTCATGATGTTAGTGTTGGGGGCCTGTTGGGCATGGAATCCCCCCTGAAGCATGTTTTGGGGCTCAAAGCCCATGTTTTGATCGAATAATATTGTAAATCCCCACAAATTGTGGGTGTGGAAGTATGTTAGAGTCATAGGGTTGTCTGCCCTAGTTTGTAATGTAATGTCGGCCCACCCATGGTTCACGAACCATGGGATTGTATAAATAGAGTGAGGCTCTAAGTGTAAGAAAGAAGGAAGTATGGAATAGGAACAAGTCCAAGGGATTGAGTAGTAAGTATCTAAGTGTGTCTTTGGGTCGTAGAGTAGGAGAAGGATCTACAGCTGAGTTCGCAGAGGCTTAGTTGTCCGCAGCTGAGTGCATGGACCCCTGCAGCTGAGTGCGCAGGGCAGAGTCAAGTTTGTAACTGGAGAAGAGAATAATAAAAGAAGTTTTATCCAAATTCTGTGTATCTGTTCTTGAGTTATTACATGTTTGATATCAATTGCAAATATCCTGTTTATCTACACAACGCACTTGTGTGAATGATTTATATTTCTAAGTATACTTTACACATGCAAGTAAGCTAAGTAAATCAATTAACGGTGGAATATTATTAAGGACTTGGGTAATAACAACGTTTGGGCCTCGAGTAGGGTTGCGTGACAACAACATCTCAGGCTGCGATGAATTGGTAAGTGCGCGTAGCGACATGCACGTAGGGTTGAACCGTGGACCACTTGAACTCATCAGACATTTCCAGGGTGTGAACCCTGGTTCTAGCACCCTCCCATACTACTTTGGGTGAGACCTCAATCCATGCTCCGCGGACTGTTGCCGAAAGGGCTAGTAGTACTGGTATTTGTTTGGATAAATCACCTTTGAACCTGGGCCAGGCCCCAACAAGCCAACAAGCACACATAATTATCAAGATGTTGAACTCCAAGACTAGGGATGAGCTCGAAGAACTTCAAATTCAAGACAGAACATGCACAATCATGGAAGTGAAAAAATTTCTAATGAAGAAGAACCTGATGATACAGCTTGAAAACAAGTGCAAAGAGTTAGAACTACAAGTAAAAATATTTAACATAAAATTTAGTTTGTTGCAGGATAAAGGGCTTACATCTTTGATAACTTCTAATGCCAATTTGATTCCATTAGAGAACTACCAGGACTAGTTATGTAATATAGTTACAGATACATCCAAATTTACCGAAGTGAAAGGAATAATAAGTGGATAATCTTTCATGGAAGACCTACAATATGACCTCGTGTTTCAACATGGAATCCATCATATGTTTCTCAATAAGCAAAATTTTCAAACATACACAGAAGTGAATGAAAAATTTCAAAATATGGTAAATATCTCTATTACGAGTGAAAAAAGATGGGATAAATTGTTGGATTTGGTTAAGTAAAATCAAACAAAAATCCTACAGATTAGGAGCAGTCAAACAAAAGGAGAAGAAATGTAGCTACAGTAAAAAACAACACTACTAAAAGTGTGAACAAAACATTTGAATTAGTCCAACGTTGCTATCATTTAGTTCTATTTTTGAAATATCTACATTTTCATGTAGATATTATTTTGTAGTTAATTTTACTTGAAGTCTGAATTAGTTCAAGATAGAATCTATAAGTATTTTGTAAAATGAATTAGAAAGGGTTGGATTATGTAAAATAGAAGATCTTTCTTTGATTGTAAGCTGTGAAATTTATTTTGAAGTAATCAATTCAGAAATACAGAAGCAATATTGTTTTAGGATTCTTGTTTCAAATAAATGGTGATGTTTTCCTCTCCGTTAATGTGTTTTTCTTTCCAATTTTTACAATGGATGTTCATTCCTTATTGTTACAAGAGGATTATGAGATGAATTTACTTACCAGTACTCTGCTCTAGCTTTTATACATAATCTTAATATTTTCCTTCTGAGATTAAATATAAAATTCATTTAAGTATGTTTTATATTTAATTGATTCTTACCTTATATTCATCTTATCAATACCACACATAATTCATGAGATCCAGGAGTCTTCCTACCTCGCCATGTTCAACTACTCTGTTTATTTGTGATTGATTACTGAAGATTTTTATGATTCCATGCCCAATGTACTGTTCTTTCATTCTACAACAAAAACTTTGAAAAACAATATCTTGACCTTTCATATCTAGCCTAAGATCTAAATAGTAAAATTAAAATCATATAGAGAGAGCCCTCTCTGAAGCTGGAAGGGTTAGATCCCAAGTTTAAAAGTGGTTTGTGGTTACCTCTGTAGTTTCCTTTCAACCTAGGAAAAATACAAAGTGCTAACATTCTGGCGACTTCACTGGGGAATTTTTCCCTGGTAAACTTTGATTTCAAAATCTCAAACCTATTTCCTGTGGGTGACAGTGAGTTAGGAAATATTTAGGCTGATTTTTTCACCCAGAAGTTGTGTTTTTACCTAGCTGTGACAAGTTCCCTTTGAAATCTAGCTCCTAGAAATAATTATACAAGATCACATCCAGATCCTGATCCTCCTAAGGTTGTGAATGATCCTAAGAGGTTGATTAGGAAAAATAACCTTGAACAAAGTCAAGCAAGCAATAGCCATCTGCTGTTATATCACTCACTCCCTGAAAGATTTCCAACACTTGAGGGTATTGACTCTGAATTGTCTTTCAAATATAGTATTTTTAGAACCAAATTAGAAATTTTTGTCCCCAAAATAGTCTTTGATGAAACCAAATTGAAACCATACATCTCAGCACAAAATCATGTTATTCTAGGATCTGATAAAGATGTTTTATAACAGTTTGAAAATCTTGAAGATTTGGTAACTCAATTGAATCAGGATCCTATAAAACCATTCATAGTTCAACAAACTGCCATTTCTTCTTCTACTGCATCATTTACCTTCCCTTTGATTCCTCCTTTTTCTAATATACCCATTACATATATCATCCAAACTCCTTTTATAACAACTCAACGGATCACAACCCCACCACCTTTGCCACCTCTAACATCAGGCATAACTACAATTTCATTTACCTCTCATAGTCCAATTATGGCAACTTGTTATGCTCCTTTGATTACGCAACAATCACTAAATGCTATGCCATTGAATTATTCACAACGAATACCCCAATTTGATGGTACGGGGCCTACTACAACTCAACAACACATTGATAAGATGAATAATTTTATAGACTTAGAAGAGGTTGTTGACGATGATGTTCAAATAAGGTTGTTTGCTCAAAGTTTGATAAGTGAAGCGAGAAAATGGTATAGGGGACTGAAAACAAGCAGTATTTCCAATTTACAACAATTTCATCAAGTTTTCCTTTCTCGTTGGGAGGTTAAAAAGAATCCACTTCAGATTCTTGCAGAATATGAAAGTTTAAGAAGAGGTCGAGGAGAACCAGTTCAATATTATTTAGATAGATGAAACAACCTTTATAATTCTATTCCAGCAGAAATAAATCCCCCACTAAGGTTAGCCTTACTTCGATATCCAAATGGTTGTGATGCTGATATGACCTATAAATTGAGGGAAAGAAATCCAACTACTTTAGAGGAGATGCAAAATAATGTTGTTACTGTAGAGGCCAATTTGTTGGCCAAGAAAGTTAAGTTGAGGTATGAGAAGAGAGTGACCATTAAATAAGAACCTTCTTTGTCATCAGATATAAAATTGGACACTTTGGTTAAAACTATGTAGAAAATGATGGAAAGAATGACTTTGGCAGATAGAGTTGCACCAAAAGAACCACGGGGGGGGTCCTCAGATCAGGAATCCAAATTTTAGAAGAGAAAAACCCCAAATCAAACAAAGAGAACCAAGAAACCCAATAGATCAACAACAAATTAGACCTCATTTTTAGGAAAATTATGTTGAGGAAGAACACGAGACAACATATGAGTCAAAAGAGAATCATATCAATGTTTTTGGTGAAGGAGAAATAGATAATGTTTTCTTTATGAAAGAGGAACAAGATTTGTTCTTATTAGCACAAAAATATGTGATGCCTACAGAATCAGAGGATTACAAAAAGGGCTATCAAAATGCCATTATGGAAGTGCATAAACAATATAATATGAGGAATAAAAAAGATGCAACAAATATTCCTGAAAAGATCCAAACTGATACACTTTCTACAAGTCAAACAAAGGTTGATCCTCCAAAAGAAGCCCCTCAAAGACAAGATACAAATGTGAAAGAGGTAGAAAAGCCTCAACCTTCTTTTAACATTGAAAATGAGTTGTCAAAGGTTAAAATTTATGTTCCATTGACTGAATTAATGAAAAAGGATGTATATAGAAGTCAAGTTATAAAAGAACTAAATATAGAAGAAGGAACATATACTGTAAATATAAGTGATGACCAGCCTAAATTATTGTTTGGACTAGAAGTTGAGGGAAAATCAAAAGATGGTAATGTGCCACCATTTTATGTTAGTCTTAACATTCATGATTTCATTTTGCACAATGCCATGCTGGATTCAGGTGCTTCACATAATCTCATGCCAAAAGTGATTATGGAGAAACTCAGATTAGATATAACTAGACCATATAAAGACCATTTCTCTTTTGATTCAAGTAGAGTAACATGTTTAGGTTTGATCAAATATTTGTGTGTAAATCATACCCAAATCCCAACAAAAAGTATAGTGATGGATATTTTTGTGGTTGATATCCCTCCAAAATATGGAATGCTCTTGTCAAGGTGTTGGGGAGAAAAGTTGCAAGGCACATTGCAAATGGATATGGCATATGAAACTATTATTGTTTTTGGGCAACAAATGAGATTGCACAAGGAGACTCTTATGAAATATATGGTAAGCAGTAAGGAAAAACCCAATAATTACCCATTATATTATGTACATTCAGACATGGATTCTTTCATTTTATATAATGACATATGTTTGGAAGAATAAATTCAAGACATGGAAAGTAAATCAGAAAAGAAACAAAGGATGAGAAGTTAAATACTGAAACAAAAAATGATGATGATGAAGGCCTTTGGCATATGGATTTTAATGGGGAAATCAATAAGGAAGGAGCAGGGTTGGTGTATGGTTCTTAGACACAAAATCAGATAGGTCAAAGAAGTATTCCTACAAGATTGCCTTCTAATGCACCAACAATGTGGCTGAATATGAGGCACTTATTTTGGGGTTGCAACTATTGAAAAGATAATGAGCCAAAAGGATTTCGGCCCATAGAGATTCATAAATCATCATAAATCAAATTAAAGGTGAGTATTCGACCAAACATCCTAGGTTGAGGGCATAAATAAACGTTGTTTTAGATTTTTTGCAGTGCTTTCCAGAGTATCAATTGTCTTTGATTCCTAGAAATCAGAATGTGTTTGCTGATGCATTGACTACCTTAGAAAGTACATATAATATTCCTTTCCACCCAAATAAGAAATATGGGATTGAGGTAAAACATATGCCCACTGTCCTGGATATCATAAGGTACTGGCAAGTGTTTCACAATGACAAACAATTAGATATTTTTTTGCAATTAAAGGGGAAGTTTGAAAATTTGCATATTGATGAAGAAAATAGTGTTGATGATGATAGACAAGAAAATATTTTGAATCAGATCAGTGAGATCTCTGATGAACATGAAATAGACCTTAAAATCCTGCAGTTAAAGGACAATATAATACCAAGAGGTTTTGTACCACTTGAAGAATTATTTTATTTCAATGATGTGGCTCAAAATCCCAAAATGAAACCTATTGGATCTAAAGTGGAGGATTGTAACATAGGACTAAAGACAAACCAAATATTGTGAAGCTTTCTAACTCCTTACCTCCAGAAGAGAAGCATAAATACATTTATTTTTTGAGAGAATACTCAGATGTTTTTGCATGGGGATACAAGGATTTGAAGGCTATGGCGCAAACATTATTCAACATATTATTCCTATCAAAGAAGATCAGGAGCCTTTCAAGCAGAAGCTAAGGAGAGCAAACCCTTTTTTGCTGCCCTTAATTGGGAAAGATGTAAGAAGGATTTTTGATGCCAAGATTATTGTACCTTTGAGATTTTCTAAATGGTTATCAACTCTAGTACCAGTGAGGAAAAGGATTGGAGAAATCGGGTTATGTGTAGATTTCTGAAACCTCAATAAGGTTTCTCTCAAAGACAATTACCCCTTGCTGAAGATGGATCATATATTGCAGAGGGTAGTTGGTTATAGCAGAATTTAATTGCTTGATGGTTTCTCTAGTTACAACCAGATTTTAGTGCATCCAGATGATCAAGACAAAACAACCTTCACAACATGACGGGGAACTTTCATGTATGTGAAGATGCCTTTTGGGCTTATGAATGCAGGGGCAACTTTTCAGAGAGCAATGGAGATTTCTTTTGCAGATGAAAAAGACAATTTTTTTGTGATATATCTCAATGACATCACTGTGTTTTCTAAAACTGATGAAGATCATTTGTTTCATTTGAAATTTGTCTTTGAGAAATGTAGAAAATTTGGTATTTCTTTGAATTCTAAAATGTCCCTTTTCGGTCCGGAAGAAGATAAACTACTAGGTCATATCATTTCCAAAGATGGTATCAGAATTGATCCAAGTAGAATTGAGGATATCCTGAAAATTGATCCCCAAAGAAACAAAAAGGAAGTACAGTCTTTCATTGGCAGGATAAATTTTCTGGGGAGGTTTATTCCGAATTTGGCTGGAATTTTGAGAGCTATTACTAACATGTTGAGAAAGGACAGTGAAATAAAATGGAATGTTGAAGCAAAAAAGTCATTCAGTGAGGTAAAGTCAAGCTTAAATCCTGCTCCTATTTTGGCTAGTCCTGACTACACTAAAGATTTCATTATCTTTTCTTTTGCTTCAGAGCATACTATTGTAATAGTATTGATGCAAAAAAATAAGGACGGGCATGAGCAACCCATAGCCTTTTTCAGTAAGGGGTTAAGATATGCTTCTTTGAAATATAATATTATGTAAAAGCAAGATTTTGCCTTGGTAAAAAAGACTTGAAGGATTTTAGAGTGTATATATTGCATTCTCATATAATTGCTTTTGTTCCCAATGCAGTAGTAAAAGACATCCTTACTCAAAATGATCCAAAAGGGAAGAGATGTAAGTGGATAGTTTTTATTTTAGAATATGATATTGAAATTAAGCCCACAAAACTTATTAAGGGCGAGGACAATGCCAAATTGATAGCTGAATAAAATTTGGATGTGTTGGATATCAATTTTATTGTTGCTCTAGATGGGGAAGAAGAGTCTATCCAATAGGTATCAGAAAACTTTGTTACTTCCCCCTAGTATAAAATTATTGTTTATGTTTTTCAGCATTTTCAAGCTCCACCTATTCTGACAAAGACTAAAGCAATATTTCTCAAGTTAAAAGTTGGCAAATTCTACATTCTAGATCAGGCTTTATATTGGAAGGACGCTGGAGGAATTTTATTGAATTTTTTGTTAGAGGATGAGGTAGATAACATAATGTAAGAGTTTCATAAAGGCGATTTTGGAGGGCATATTTTTTGGAAGACTACATCAAGTAAAATCTTAAGAGATGATTTCTACTGGCCTACTTTGTTTGGTGATGTGCACAAAAGGTTTCTACTTATCATTACTGTCAGATCTTTGAAGCAAAGAAGAAACCCTTACATTTTCCTTTGAAGCCTATTTTAGTAGAAGTACCTTTTCATCAGTGGGGTTTTGATTTTATTGGGGAGATTCATCCAAGTTCTTCGGTCCAACACAAGTGGATTCTGACAACCACTGGTTACTTCATCATATGAATAGAAGCAATTCCTACTAGGCAGGCCACAGACTCAGGAAATATCCAATTCATGGAAGGTAATATTCTTTCTAGGTTTGGCTATCCTCACAAAATTATCACTGATAATGTTGCTGCATTTAAATCTAAAAAGATGATTGAATTCTACAATAAATATCATATAGTACTAGGAAATTCTATTGCCTATTATCCTCAAGGAAATGGGTTAGCAAAATATTCTAACAAGAGCTTGGTCAATATAATAAAGAAGTTGTTACACGAGAGAAAAAATCCTTGGCACAAAAAGTTGATAAATGCAATATGGGCTGATAGGGTAGGTACTAAGAAGTCAATTGGAATGTCACCTTTCAAATTGGTTTATGGAGTTGACGCAATTTTCCCTACTTACCTAGGAATTCTAGTGTTGAAAATATTGCAGGAATTAGAGGTAGAAACAAATGATGCACAAAGAAGGATAAATCAAATGGTACAATTGCAACAAACCAGAGAAGAATTCTACAACAATACTAAAGCAATGCAAGATAAGATCAAAAGGATTCATGACAAGAGGGTGAAATATGGCGATTTTCAGCTTGATAACGTTGTTTTAAAATGGGATGCCAAAAATGAGGAAAAGGGAAAATATAGAAAATTTGACAGTTTGTGGAAGAGGCCTTACAAGATTAAAGCATTCTGTGGTACCAATGCATTTCTGCTGAAAGATCTAACATGGGAATTACTTGCTGGAGGGCCTGTTAATGGCAGGTTACTCAAACATTACTTCACCTAAATTCATCTGGTTTCAAACACAACATTGTATATACCATTTTATATTTTTTAAATATTGCAGGTGTGGGTGGCTGTCATAAAAAATTGAAGCCCAGAGTGAAGGCCCTAAGTTTCTAATAATTTGCTACCATATGTAATGAATTTTCAGTTAGTCAAGTCAGTTTCAGTTGATTGAGGGTCAAATAAGTGCCCAATGGATAAGGCTACTAGTCTACGGTGTTCTTGGCACCTCACAGGGAGGATGTCATCCCCATTAGAGCCACTGTTAGGGTTCTATAAATATAGTGATCAAGGTATGCTAGTCTGGCTATTTATTTAACACCCTCCTCCCACAACCACCTAAGTAACGGTGCCAACTAAGGCAAACATGAGACGAGAGGATACTATGATCAAATTCAACATCCTATGTGACCCTAAGGAAGTGGAATCGATGGAACATTATGCACAGTCATCCAACATCATCACCAAAACCCTTAGGAGATAAGTCAGCCACTCAGACAACCTATCCCTGGGTCCCACCGATGTTCTGGACCTCTGAGGCTATAGTCACTCTCATGATATGGGAAAGGGAGTGAAAAAAGACCTAAAGTCACTCTCATAGGCCTACATGCCAGTGACTGTGGACCAAACTTGCTAGTTTTTTGCTAGCGACCCTGGGATTTAAGCCACCTTTTTAGGCCCAGAGTCTAGGCCACTGCCCAGAATGGAATGAAAGCTTGAAATCAAGAAAGGTACATGGAAACAATGAATCAAAAGAAATAAACTCAACAATACCTTAACCAAACCCCTACTAGCCATGACAAGAATTTCATCAAACACATTGTCAACATGTAACCTATAGGTGTAAACAATAGAATTAAGTGTAGGCATCCCATACTTACTTGAGAATCACTATGAACCATTGTTTCCTCATGTCATTTTCTGCATATTCATCTATTAGGACAGAGACACATTATCCATTCATATACAAGTAAAAAAATGCCAAGAGCCAAACATAGTTATTGCCATAAAATGTACATATAACCAGCATAGTAGGGACAAAAATACAATAATCATATCAGCAATCAAAATCCATATATACACTAGTAAATTTACACATGAAAATCAATGGAATGAATTTCTCATTAATCAATGCAATGAACTAATCGGTGATGGGACTACCATGTTCCACGCAACCATAGATTGGCTGAGCCAAGTCTCTCTTCAACCAATCACCCTCGTGCCATATTCCAAGCATGAACCTAGGACTCATAGAACACATCAAAAACACCAATTAATGTGGATGCCACCGAATTTCTCCACTTGCACATGATGAATTTGAGTGCCTCTTAGTCTCTCAGGATTTGCCATGCATACGCAGTCCAATCCAGGGATCACTAGGCCCTACATTGATACATACTCTCCAGGCTTTACCATGCATTCCATCCCAGAATCACTAGGCCCAACGAAGAGAAAATCCACCTCTTGGCTTTATCGTATATCCTACCATTCACCGACAAAGATTCCTAGACCCACAGAGGCACACAATATGGCTTTACCACAACTCACAGTCTCATTTAGGGGTTACTAGGTTAGTGGCTTCGTGCATACTTAGTCTGGTTCAGAGACCACTACACCATGTGTTTGTAAATTTGGAGATCCACGCCACTCAGCTTCGAATCCAATTCAACCATCCCACATAAACTGAATGAGAGTACCCATCTCATCAAAGCTACCAGGAAATGGCAAGGCTAGGATGAAAATAGTGTCACACCTGGAAAAACCCATGCCATGGTAGAAAAGAACAACATGCAATCCCATGCATGCCAAATCTAGCAAGGAAAATACAAATGGAAATTGATACCTGTAATGAAGCCTGTTGTAGCTGCTTGATCCTACCTTTCCTTGCTTGATCTTTGCTTCCTCTTGCCTTCTTTTCCTTTCTTGCTTCAATGCCAAAGTGCTCCAAGAAAACTCTAAGTGTCCAAGAGTATGAGAGAGAGAGAGAATAATGAGAGAGCTCCAACACTGAACTCACAAAAGGTTACCAACTGATCCTCAAAAACCTTTTTATGGATGAGGCCTCTATTTTCTTCATTTTCCATTATTTTCCTTCATTTTCCTCCTCACATGCAACTTGTGACCTTTCACCTCCTTTTTCTCCTAATTTCCATTATTTTCATAAATAAATGTGTGAAAAATGCCATTTTGCCTTTCCAAAGCCTTATCCATTGCCTTTTCCAATTTCCTTAGCCATAAACAACAAAATGAACACCCCCTAGGATGTCTTACCCAACATTCATCTTGGAATAAGTGTCCCATTCATCTGTGGTTATTGTTTTTAACTTTTATTACATGAAATTTTCACCAGGGCTGTTACAGAACCCTCCCCCTTGGGGGACACCATCCTCAATGTTCAATCACTCATATACCTCAGCAACCTAATGAAATAAGACATACTGCTTATGGAGCTTTATAACGCAACTCGATGCAGTATTTACAATGAAAGATCTACTCAAGAGAATAACATCATGACAACATGAAAACATACCACATAATGGAGCTTTCTATCACAACTCATTACGATATTTACAATGATCATCCTTCTTAGTGCCAATCGACATGACATCATAACATCATGATAACATAACCACATGATAACATAATAACATGATAACATAACCATAATCACATGACACCCATACCGCATAGTGGAGCTTTATAACATAGCTTGTTACAGTATTTACATCCATACACATGGGTACATATAACAACATCACCATAAATATACATACCAAAACATATGCCAAATCATATACCAAAACATATATCAAACATATACTAGTCATCAGATCTAAGCACATATTAAAACATCATAAAACATATGTCAAACCATCATAAATCATATATCGAACCACCATAAAGCATATACCAAAACTCCATAAGAAAATACCAAACCACCATAAGAAAATACTGAACCACCATAAGAAAATACCAAACCACCATAAGAAAATACCAAACCACCATGTCAAGATTCTTTGCCTCAATCGACAAACAAGGAAGGATACATGGACCACATCTGATCCACCATCTCCCATGTAGCTTCATCAGGCCCAAAGTGCTTCCATTGCACTTTAAATTGCTCGATTGCTCGGTTCCAGAGCATGAGCACCTTTTTCTGTAATATACACTAAGGCTCCAGCTGGAATTCTCCATTTGGTTCCACCTGCAATACAGACCATTCAGTTACATGATCAACATCCTTAACATACTTCTTAAGCAAATATACATGGAAAACATTGTGCAATTTCACTGTAGGAGGTAGTGTAAGTCGATAGGCTACTGGCCCAATCCTCTCAATGACACTGAAGGGTCCACAAAACCATGGTGACAACTTGGCACATGATCCAATCTGCATGGAGCTCTTCTTCGGTTTGATGAAAAATTACTGCTATTCCCCAACCTGGAACTCCTTGAACAACCTATTCCTATCTGCATAACTCTTTGCCTATCCTGTGTTGCCTTGAGATTCTTCTTGATCACCTACATCTCGTGTTCCATTTCTGCTAACATATCTAGTCCAATCAATACTCTACTAACATGATCACTCCAACTAATGGGAGTGTTACAACTCCGCCCATACAATGCCTCAAAAGGACTAATCCTCAATGACTCATGATAATTGTTTTTTACGCGAACTCTATCAAAGGGAGATACTCTTCCCACTTCTACTGCTGATGCATCACATACATCTTCAACATGTCCTCCAATATCCTATTGACCCTCTTTGTCTTTCCATTTGTCTTTGGATGATAATTTGTGCTGAAGGGAAACTCTATGCCCAAACCTGCAAATAACTCCTTCGAAAACTTGGAAGTGAACTTCGCATCCCTGTTTGACAGAATATTCTTCGAAACACCATGTAGTCTAACCACATTTCTGATAAACACCTGTGCCACATCACTGGCTAATAACGTAGACTTCACCGGAATGAAGTGTGCAACCTTTGTTATCCTATCCACAATGACCATGACCATGATGGAATCATGCTGCTTCACTACCTTCGGAGACCTTGTGATGAAGTCCATGGAAAGAACCTCCCATTTCCCTTCTAGAATTGAAATCTGGTGTACCAGTCCACCTGGATGTTTACACTTTGCTTTCACTTGCTGATAATCAAAGCATCTAGCCACAAACTCTGCTACATACCTCTTCAAATTTGGCCAATAGTAATATCTCTTCACTGTTGTCAGTGTCTTCTGATAACTCGGGTGACCTGAATATGGTTTAGCATGAAACTCCCTCAAGATCACCTTCCTGAGTTCACTGTTATCCGATACATATATCCTGTCTTGGAATATGACCAATCCATCCACTGTAAGATGATAGTCCATGCCCTGTGCACCCGCACTTGTACTTGTACAACCACCAGTACTTGTAACACTACATGTACCTATACTTGTACTATCACCTTGCTGCAACCTGTGCACAATCTCCATATACCTGACATCATGTTGTCCTGCCTGCAAGATCCTATCCTGTAAGTCCATCCCATAGGAGCTCATAACTGCCAAGTGATGTACCTGTACCAGTCTGCTGAGAGAATCTTCCACCCTGTTATCTTTACCTTTTGATGTACCTGATCTCAAAATCAAACTCGTTGATCATGGCCAAGCATCTTGTCTACTTGGCGTTCAGATGCGACTGGTCAAACAAATACCTCAACCCAATGTGATCACTCATAAGCACAAACCGCCTGCCAAGAAGATAGTGCCTCCACATCTTTAGTGCATGTATAATTGCTTCTAACTCAAGATAATGTGTTAGGTAGTTATACTCATGCTCGTTTAGTTTCCAGGACTCATAACATACCACCTGTCCATATTTCATAAGGACTCCACCAAGCCCTCTCTTGCAAGCATCTATGCATACCACAAAATCTTTATCTAGATCTGCAATCTGTTGTACTGGTGCATGCGCTAACAAATTCTTAAGCTACTCAAAGCTAGCTTCACACTCCTTTTTCCATTCAAAGTTCTTACCTTTCCTTTGTAATGATGTAATGGGATAAGCAATCTGTGAGAAGTTCCTGATGAACCTCCTATAATAGCCCGTGAGACCCATGAAAGATCTCACCTCATCCACATTCTTAAGAGCTAACACTCCATGATGGCCCTTCTCTTCTCTGGATCTACTACAATGCCCTCCTTGGAGACCACATGCCCCAAGTAGTGTACCTTAGTCTGAAAGAAACTGCACTTAATTAGCTTAGCATACAACTGATGCTCTCTCAACAACCTCAATACTGCTGCTAAGTGCTCAACGTGCTCTTCCTCATTTTTAGAATATACCAGTATATCATCAATGAACACAATAAAAAAATTATCCAAATATGGATGCAACACACTATTCATCAAACACATGAATGTAGCTGGAGAATTAGTTAAGCCAAATGGAACAACAACAAACTCATAATGCCCATACCTAGTCCTGAACGCAGTCTTGTAAATTTCCTCCTCTTTGATGTGTACCTGATGGTATCCAAATCTCAATTCAATCTTCGAGAACATTATTTCTCCCTTTAGCTGATCGAACAAGTCATCAATCCTCGGCAAAGGATATCTGTTCTTGATAGTCACTTTGTTCAACTGCCTGTAATAAATGCATAATCTGAGGGTACCATATTTCTTCCTCATAAACAAGACCGATGTGCCATGATGTGATACACTTGGCCTAATGTATCCCTTGTCCAACATTTCCTTCAGCTACAATTTTAACTCAACCAACTCATGCGTGCTCATCTTGTAAGGTGCTTTCGATGCTGGCGCTTTCCCTGACACTAACTCAATCGAAAAGTCTACCTCCTTGTGAGATGGAAACTCTGTAATGTCCTCTGGGAATACGTCCTGAAACTATTGCAACAATGGATATCTGTTCAACACATCTGCATCCTCAACCTCCTTACCCTTATCACTAGAAAGGTGTACTACAAATAGCTTGCACCCTTTCCTGTGGCTACGCTTTGCTTGCATAGTTGTCACGATTCTAACTGATGTGGTTTTCTTCTTACCTTGCAACACTCTTGGTTCTCCATTGTCATCAACACACTCAATAACTTTGTCATAGCAGTCAACCTTGGTTCTATGTAGATACAAAAAATCCATACCCAAGAACATACTGTATGATCCCAATGGTAACACATTCAAATGTGTTGTTGTAGGCATATCATTTAAATCAAATGCACAAGCTCTTACCCAATGATGAAATTGATTCTTTGTACTTGTAGCCAACTGCACTAACCAAGACTCTGCATGAAATTCCTTATTCAAACCACATTTATCCACCAAGTTAGGACTAACATAGCTATAATTATATCTAGGGTCAATTAAAATGGAAATAACTTGATCACAAAGCTTACCATCCATCCCTATGATAGATGCTTGGTGTTATTATTTCCCATTGTCCACTGCTACATAGATATGTGGAATACTCTAGCCAACATCCCCAACAATCTGCGGCTCCTGTGCACTGTATATCTTAGGCCTTCCACCCTGATGTTGTGAACAATATCTCCTAAGGTGTTCCTCACCACATGTCCAACACTTCAACCGATCAGTGCCCTCACCTCTATGCTGCTACTGTTGTTGTTGTGACCCATGTCCTTGTCTAGCTGCATTAAATCTCTTTTGCAGAGCCACATTTTCTTTCCCATCTGCATGTTCATGCCTTGTCCTCTTAGGCTGCCATTTACCTCTATCTTTGTCTTTTCCCTTCCATCCATGTTGAGATTCATTCTTATGCTTTGATTTCTCATAACAATTCTTCAGTTTCCCAATAACTCCCTCAAGTGACCCAGGCTTGTCATACTCAATCCGATCTCTGAATGTTAATGGCAATCCACTAACAAATCTCTGAACTTTAGCCTTCTCATCAGTAATATACGATACATACCTCAATAGTTCTAGAAAATTGGTTGTGTACTCTTCATCTTTAATTGATCCCATCTTTAACTCATAGAATTATTTAGCCTTACTGTCGTAGTATCTTTTTGACAAGTACTTCTTCCTGAAAATCCTCTTGAATTCCCGCCAACTCAAGTCATCTGTCCTAATGTATTTAACCCGCTTAACATCTTCCCACCAGATGTCTGCTTTACCTTTTAAGCTGAAGATAAATATTATAGCCTTCATGTTATCTGTGTACTCATGAAACTCAAATAATTTTTTCATCCCAAGTATCCAAGCTTTTGCATCTTTCGGATTCTTCACATCTCCATCAAAATTAGGTGGTTTTGCTTTCTTGAATTCATCTGGTAAAAATCCCCTATACTTCTTCCTGCAATGCATAATATGTTAGATAAACCAAATCACAACAAACCAATGTACCTTAGTATATATTGGGGAAGATACCTTGTCTGCAATATCACCCAATTAGTGTGATATATGTATAACATAATCATAACAATGTATAGACATTCACAAGTAATTGTATCAAAACATAATCATCACTCTAGTTAGGATCCAATCCTCAATGCAAGGCCATATCAACAATGCATGCTATGACCTCATGCATGACAACATCCATTACTCCATTATACACATTGCTACATACAATCGAAAATATGCATAAGCAATGACTAGCCAACTACAAATATGCATAAATGCATGTAGTCGAACATAATCGATCAGTGCTTGCGATCAACCTATAAGACTGATACATGTAATCAAAATATTCAAAATGTAACCTAACATACAAGGATGTAAGTAGGTGACATAAATCAACATTTAAGTGACAAATAACCATATATAGTCAGTCATATACTCATGTCAAATACTCTTCATGAAATCAACATCAAATTCTCCATGATAACCATACTACAACCCTAATCCAACATCAAGCAATTGCAACAAGTATATACATGTAAGAGACACTCTTGCAACAAACATGCATGCATAAATAACACATTCAACCCATCCAGTCCGAGAGTTGAACCATGCTCTGATACCACTTTGTAACACCCTCCTCTCACATCCACCCAAGTAACCATGCCAACCAGGGTAAACATGAGATGAGAGGATACTATGATCATATTCGACCTCCTATGTGACCTTAAGGAAGTGGAATTGGCGGAACATCACACATAGTCATCCAACATCATCAACAAAACCCTCAGGAGACAATTCAGCCGCTCAGACAGCTTGTCCCTAGGTCCCACTACTGTTTTGAACCTCTGAGGCCATAATCGCTCTCATGCTATGGAAAGGAAGTAACCAGAGACCTAAAGTTGCTCTCATAGACCTACATGGAAATTACTGTGGACCAAACTTGAGTTCTGTCCTAGCGACCCTAAGATTTAAGCCACTTTTTCAAGCCTAGGCCATTGCCCATAATGGATTGAAAGCTTGAAACCAAGAAAGGTATAGGGAAACAACGGAGCAAAATAAATAAACTCAACAAGACCTTAACGAGACCCCTACTAGCCATGACATTCATTTCATCAAACATATTGTCAACATGTAACCTACAGGTGTAAAAAACAAAATTAAGTGTAGGGATCCCATACTTATCTGAGAATCACTATGAACCATTGTTTCCTCATGTCATTTGTTGCATATTCATCTATTAGGCCATAGACACATTATCCATTCATATACAAGTAAAAACATGCTGAGAGCCAAACATAGCTGCTGCCATAAAATGTACATGTAACCAACATAATAGGGACATAAATACAATAAACATATCAGCCATCAAAATCCATATATACACTAGTAAATTTACACATGAAAATCAATGGAATGAATTTCTCATTAATCAATGTAATGAACCAACTGGTGATGGGACTACCATGTTCCACCCGACCATAGATTGGCTGAGCCAAGTCTCTCTTCAACCAATCACCCCTGTGACATATTCCAAGCATGAATGTGGGACTCATAGAACACATAAAAAAGCCAATTAATCTGGATGCCACCGGATTTCTCCGCTTACACCGTGAGGAATTTGAGTGCCTCCTAGTCTATCAGGATTTACCGTGCATCCACAGTCCGATCTAGGGATCACTAGGCCTTACATCGAGACATACTCTCCAAGATTTACCGTGCATTCCATCTCGGAATCACTCAGCCCAACGGAGAGAAAATCCACCTCTTACCTTTATCGTATATCCCACCATTCACCGACAAGGATTCTTAGGCCCACCGAGGCACACAATCTAGATTTATTGCAACCCATAGTCTGGTTCAAGGGTTACTAGGCCGGTGGCTTCGTGCATCCTTCGTCCAGTTCAGGGAACACTACAACATGTGTTTTTCAATTCCAAGATCCACCCCACTCAGTTTCGAATCCAATCCGACCATCCCACATAACCGAATGAGAGTACCCATCACATCAAAGCTATCAGGAAATGGCAAGGCCAGCCTAAAAATACTGTCACACCTGGGAAAACCCATGCCACGGTAGAAAACTTAAAACACATGCAATCCCATGCATGCCAAATCTAGCAAGGAAATACACATGCAAGTCGATACCTGCAATGAAGCCTGTTGTAGCTGCTTAATATTTTGCTTCCTCTTGCCTTCTTTGCCTTTCTTGCTCCAATGCCAAAGTGCTCCAAAAGAAATATGAGTGTCCAAGAGTATGAGAGAGAGAGAGAGAGAGAGAGAGAGAGATAATGAGAGAGCTCCAACACTGAACTAAAAAAAGCTTACCAACTGATCCTCAAAATCCTTTATATGGATGAGGACTCTATTTTCTCAATTTTCCATTATTTTCTTTCATTTTCCTCCTCACATGCAACCTGTGACCTTTCACCTCCTTTGTCTCCTAATTTCCACTATTTTCATAAATAAATGTGCCAAAAATGCCATTTTGCCTTTCCAAAGCCTTAGCCATTGCCTTTACCAATTTCCTTAGCCATAAACAACCAAATGAACACCCCCTAGGATGTCTTGCCCAACATTCAGCTTGGAATAAGTGTCCCATTCATCTGTGGTTATTGTTTATAACTTTTATTATGTGAAATTTTCACAAGGGTTGTTACAATTTATCCCAATGGGATGTTGTAAACTTATTTTTTTACTTTAAGTTGTTTTTAGTCTTTGAAAAAAAATAGAAAGAAAAAGGAAGGAAAAAAAAGAAAAAAGAAAAAAGAAAAAAGAAAAAGGAAAAAGGAAAAAGGAAAAAGGAAAAAGGAAAAAGGAAAAAGGAAAAAGAAAAAGGAAAAAAAAAAAGAAAAAAGAAAAAAGAAAAAAGAAAAAAGAAAAAGGAAAAAAGGAAAAAAGAAAAAAGAAAAAAGAAAAAAGAAAAAAGAAAAAAGAAAAATTATGAAAATAGAAAAGGAAAGGAAAATAGAGAAAAATAAAATAAAAAGGGAATAAAAGAAAATATGTGAAAAATAAATAAAAATCCCCAAAGGGGCGTGCTAGTTAAAATGTGGCCTTAGGTTTTTTTATTATGGTTAATGTTGATTAATTAACGAATGACTTTGTTTAAAGTTGTAAATAAAAAGTGTATGTGATGTTTTGTCATTGTTGATAAAGCGTTTGCATGATTAAATGGACGAGATTGTCCCCACCTGGATCAATGGCAGAGGACGATGTTCACCCTCCCTCCCCTAAGATTTCGGGACTTAACGAGGGGGGGGGGGGGGGGGGGGGGGTTCCGAAATACAATTTTGTGGAAACCACTAAAAGATACGTGGCGTCTCCATGATGACTTCGAGGACCTCCCCTTCTTTACCACTTACCACTTGCACCCCCCCCTGAAACCCACTGCTCGCTCCCGCTTGCTCCTGCTCCATTCACAACACGCCACCCATCATCCATTCATCCATCCATGTCACATCATCCGTCTACGTCATATTACCATTAATAATTAAATCTTCCCTCCAATAGTCATATGAACGATTGCCATTAATGGCTCCTGCCAATGATTATTACTTTTAATGCGACGCTCCAAAAATGGTAATAGTTCCTTTAATCACCCCTCTCTTTTTTTAAAAACCCTACATCACCCTACATTAGTCCCTTTTGCCATTCGTTTGATCTGTGTAGGTTGACCCAAAGATTTTCAAGTGCACATGCAACCTCTGTAGCAACATTCTTGTCTGTTAATCAAGCAATTACAGTCTGGTAACTCTATTTCCTTAGTCTCCATTACAATAAAAGATGTCCTCTCATAAAGGAAAGGAAAAAATGGTTGTTGAGAGTTCGTTATTACCTCTTATTCATAACCTAGATGAATTTCCTGTGGTTGACACACAATATAAAATAACAGAAACCTAGTGTAATTTCAACTTGTATGAGATTCATAATTGGGAAAATAAAAAAAATTTAGATAGTAGTGATGAATTGAGTATCTGTTAATCATTCTTACCTAATTTTTTTCCCCAGACTCATTTTTTCCGGGAATTTGTCACATGGTGTCATCATAGGTATCTCCTTAGCCAACAGGCTATAATTGCCCAAAATAATAAAATCTTATTCTAAATTACACCATAAGCTATCTGGCGAGCTCTTCAAATCAATCCTCAAGCTCCCTTACATCCATTTTCAACTGATCCACTCATGGAAATATACGACAAGCTTACTTATTCTCAACGAGCCCATATTTGTGAGGCTTTTCTTCTTGAAAATTCTAAATTACCTAGACATAATCCTCCATATTCTGCTTCTATTTTCCCTGAAATGTCAAGGCAAGTATTTCTATGGTTACCTTCCTATTAGGTTATCCTACAGATCAATGGGTAGATGCATTAGCGTTAGGATTTTTGTCAGTATTTTCAATTGGTCATAAACTATCGATATTTTTTAACTACAATCAATATCTATCAAATGTCATCCATGACAAGTTTCTAAAGTTTACTGCTGAAGGTGCATTCAAACACCAGTCAGTCCTTGTATATATGATGTTGTTCTATCAAGAAGACAGGTTCAAATTTCAGTTGTAGAAGGTGGATGAACAAGGAAGACCATTATCAGTTATTCGCTAGACTTACTTGGTTAGAAATAATACAGAGGAATATTCATTTATACAAAGGATTTCACCAAACATAAAAAGAGTTTTACATCTTACGTAACAAGCCAAGTTTGGATATTGGTATCTTTACCAGAATTATATAGAAATTCGAATCTATGGATGTGAAATCTCTCCCTATAGTTTTCCAGTTTTTGTACCAGCAAGAATCTTTGCCTTGGAGTATATCAAGGAAATGTTAAATATGGATGACCTACATTTTGTGTCAAGAAAGCTGAAAGCATAGTTTAGACTGAAGGCACATATTGGTCGTTATATTGTGAACACCACAACAACATCAAAGGAAGCATATGAGTTACTAAAGAATATGAATTTCATCCTGAGTTTCACATGGTCTTATGATCCATTAGGGATAATTTCAAAATTGAGAGTTGAGCAGAAGACCACACCGTATGCACATACACCTAGACCAGAAATAGAGCAATATCCTAATCATGAAGAGTGGATAGAAAATACACTACAAGAGGCTGAAGAGAAAATTGTCAGTCATACATATCTACAAACTCCTATTTCAAAGGACAAAAAAGCTAAGAGATCAAGGGAAAGTATGTATCCTACAGATTCAAGTTCTCAAGCTGCAGACTTTCAGGTTTTCAAGAGAAGAAATAAGATAGATCTTAAGGCAAATACTAAGACTGATACTAAAAATGATGCTCAGACAAATACTCAAGAGGAATCATCAGAAGAAAAGGGCTCACAGGAGCAAGCTACAGTTGTTTTAACAAGTCTTCCCACCACTTCCTTCTCACACATTGAAGAGACAACAAAATCACCCATCTCTTCTACATCTCAGATTGAAACACATCAAAACATTTTTTTCCAACTATAGAGAGATTAAGAAGAAAAATGAAGCATTGAAGGCTACAACATACTCAGAATTTTGGAAGTACACCTCTACCACTGATCACAAATTATTGTATGCACTTGACACAAAGAAGGGATAGTTCCAATTAGTCTTATTGGAACCTACAGTTCTAGTCTGTGAAGGTGCATAAGACTACAAAGCCTCTATTTTTTCTTTTGATACAAAGAATATTCATGCAAACAACCATGTTTATTTGCATAAATAGGCTGGTGAAATGATATACTCAATGTTAACAAGTTCAACCATGGAAACATCCAAGTTGCAGGCCTCTCTGAATAACATGCATTCAAATATAAATATAGAGCGAATGTCATCTGTTTAGTCAATTTAGTATGTCCTAAATTGCTACATTAATTATCAATCCGGGAGTCGTAAACTGATGAAGTGTGGCACACTATATGTGCAAGACAACCTCTTTCTTACTTTTTATTGTTTTCAATTTTTATTTTATTTTGGGGGTTTTATCTTCATTTATCTCCTAATGCAATGGAAATCCTATTCCTAAGTTGTAAGAATACTTTAGAAGGCAAGTTTGGGTATAGATTTTAAGGCAATTATGTCCTTTATAATGACTTCTAGAACTTAACACTTCAGAAGATCTCAAAACAGTCTAGTGATGAAATTAATACTTTGAACAAGAATGTAAATGTGCAGCTACTTGAATCAAACAAATTATGAACTACTGATCATGAAATCTCTATCTCTGCTGCTCATCTAAATATAGAAATAAAAGTTTAGCTATTGCACTCAAACAAATAAAAAATTGCAAACTAATAAAAGTAAAATCAATTCACTTCATTTATAGTCTGATAGCTTGCCAAGTAGTCTTTTCGGGGTTAAGCTATGGCTCTGGAGATAACACCAATAATATGAGGAATTGATATCTAATTGCAGAAAAATAAAACTAAAATCAAATCACATCATTCATAGTTCGATAGCTCGCCAAGTAGTATTTTCGGGGTTAAGCTATGGCTCTGGAGATAACGTCAATGACATGAGGAATTGATATCTAATTGCAGAAAAATAAAGCTAAAATCAAATCACATCATTCATAGTCCGATAGCTCGCCAAGTAGTCTTTTCGGGGTTAAGCTATGGCTCTGGAGATAACATCAATGATATGTAAAATAACTAACAAAGCAAATGAATAAAACTGAAATCAAAGCATAACTGAAATTGAAAAGCTAATAAAATCAAAGTCAGCAGAGAGGCTAATCTCATGTGACTAGCTATTGTAAAAATTGTATGAAAATGCCTGGGCCTAGCCTATCCTGAAACACACACTGATAAGTGTTAGCAACAATATACAATGCTTAACATCATAACTAACTTATGAAATATACACAGGTGAACAAATTATGAAATATGTGCAATGGAAATTAGCAAACAACACATAAAAACTTTACAGAAATAAAGAAAACAAAACCTCAGCCAGCAGGGGCCCTCTGCACGGCCTTGGTCAACACGCTATCAGTTTGGAATTACACTCACACAGTCATATAAAACAGAGTCTTGTTATATTGCAAAACAGAGGAAGACTCCTCTCGTTACAACAATAGGACCAGTTCACGACATAGTACAATGACTAACAACAAAACAACATCAAAACTAACTAGCTCTATGCGTTTGCAAACGCGTTATCTATAAGGGAAATTACATAACTGTTTTCTTATGAAACACCTTCAACAGAGGACACGTAAAAAGATAGCATCCGTGAGTTTAGCATGATGGTTGCCAAGATTATTCAATCTATCAAAAGATGGCTGTTGGATTTACGTCGTGGAGGTAGTCTACAACTGTCAAAATGAACCCATGGATCTAGGAACAGTCTCAGACCCTTCACGTGTTTGAAAACAGAGACCTGTTTGCCATAGAACTCTTCGTTTGACCACCGTTTGACCAAGGGCTTCCATTGAAAATTTGGCTGAACCAATCGGACCTGATCCATGTCCAGATCATTCCTGAAGTACCCACGTGCCTCGTTTTGCTTGATGACACCTGTAACCTAGAGATCAACAAAAACAACTGCGGAAAGTCGAATCAGCTGCGGAAAGTGGCTGTATTCCGCAGCTAATGAGCAAAATCTAATTCAAATAGCAAACACAAAAACATAGTTAGAGAACCACTTAAATGCTCTTTTAGAATCAATATGCAATGATCTTTGATAGCTTATGAGGTATTGGTGAGGGGAAAAAGTCTAGGAAAATGTGTAGGAGAGATGTAGTTTCAGGGCTCAACATACCCCCACTGTGAAGGTGTTGCATGTCCTCATGCAACCAAAACTGTGATCATCCTCCCTTTAGTTCATGTGTTCTGAGACCTCTGCCAACACATCCAGCCTTCTTTTCTTCTTTCTTGGTACCACTGTCATCCTAGGCTTCCTCATTAGGCACTTGAATTTGAGGTTGATGAGAGCTCTGCTCAACCTCCTGCTCTTTTTCTTCAATTTTCTATTTTTCTTCTGCCATAGCCCGAGATGCAACATGGTGTTGTCATGAATAATCTTATCCAACCTGCTCTGTTCTTTCAATGTTTCATTTTCTCTTTTGATGTGTCTATTTAGGACCTCCAGTTCAAAAACTTCCTGTTTTAGTGATTGGATTAGAGCTTCCTAGGCTGTATTAGGCTGGGCAGATGAAGTGCCTTGATCTGTGGCAGTTTTCTCCAACGTCTCAATATAATCATACATTTCTTGCTGGGTTGGATCTATCTCAGGTGTAGTCTTCCTTGGGTTGTCCCCAAAATCGGTTGAGAAGGACTGATCTCAAAATCTGGCTGAGAAGGATTAATCTCAAAATCTGGTTGAGGAATAGGACTGATCTCAAAATCTGGTTGAGGAATAGGAGTATGGTGTGGGCCACGGCCAGGAGGGATTGCTGGAGGTTATTCCAGTGTTTCCCCTCCTAAATCAATGAAGTGGAGCCCTTTAGTTTTTACTTTCCTCAGTTTTCCTTTAAGTCTGGAGCTCCTCCTTAGATTTTGTGAGCTAGTGTCTTCTTTCTCCACACTCTGTTTTTCTTTCCCTTTCCTCTTTGCTACAACTGATTGTTCCTAAAGGTAAACTAGTCTTTCAAAAAGTATTTGGTAGTCCTCTTCTGAGGAGGTTCTGGGGTTTGATAGACAACTTCAATATTTCTTTTCCCTTTTGATTTTCTTTTCTTCCTAACCTCAGTTCTTTCCTGCCTACTTTCAGACAACTTCTCTTCTTTATTAGTTTCTTTAGCTATGTTAGTAGGAGTGTCCTAAATTCTCACACTTATTTTCCTTCTCCTACTTTTCCTTGCTGAGCTGCTATCGGGTGTTTCAAGTGGACTTGAAAGAATTTTCTAACCAAAAACTGTTCCCAGGTGTCCTTCTTTTCCTTCAACTATTTTTCAATCAAAATGTTTACAAGGCCGTGATGGTACATGTGGAGTTCTATGTCCTCCAAATTCTTTTGTACAGTTATGGACACCTTTTTCAGACTATTCAATAAAAAGTAAGGCAAATTAATGGTTTGATTTTCTAGAAAATTATTAGCAACTGGGTGTGGTACATATACATGGACCCGAACCGTCCTTCACATGTAATAAACTTCTGGATTATCAATAATAGACTAGCCCACTTTTGTTCTAAAGCAGAGATAGGGATTCCATGTTTGAAAATGGTTATATCCATACTTGAATTGCGTAGGATAACCCTCCAGGCCCTCTCATCAAAGCTTTTGTTTTTGAACCACCGTTCCCCCTCCCGTGGGAGTTCCGTTGCTGCAGCGATAGATGCCTCTATCACTGAAAATTTAAGGTCTCCAACCTCAACTTCCACGCCATTAAAAGACCTCGCAAATGTCTTCGTAACTTCTTTGTTGTAGCCTCTAAATTTCTGGATGAACTGTAGCCACCGTGCCTTCCTTAGTATGCTTTTCAATTGGGGATACCCCTCCATGAATTTGGGCCCTTCCGGTTCTGCTCTTAGCAAAAGACCCATTCCTTCCTCCTGCCTTGAAATACATCTGAGTGAGTAATGGATTGACGGAGGTGAAATGGCTGTGTTAGCAGGGAATGGAGAAGGTTTATGGAGAGAACCAGTAGTCGTAAACGAAAGAGCAGAGAACAGGTAATGAGAATGAGTTCACGGGAGTGTAAACAGGCCAGAAATAAAAAACAGGATAGTATGGGAATATAGTGAACTCGGCTTTTGAGATAGAAGGCTGCGGAATAAGCGTGAGCACGTTCTAAAAATGGCTGCAGATTTGTGCAGCGGGGAAGAGCCGTGATCAAATATATTACGTCCTCATAATTACCCAGTTCAGCAGGTGGAATGCCAACGTACAAATAAACACGAGTTAAATTCGGAGGCAGATTATGAGGCCGTTAAAAATTAATGCAAGGTTCATTGAGAAATCATGTAAAGGTCATGGAGCGGTTATGGAAGCTATCAATGCTAATAATTACATATAATGGAGCCGTGGTTTCATAACTATATAGAATGTGCTTTTTTTTTAAAATGCTATTTGAAATGAATCTGGCTGATACCTTGGAATTTTTGCCACTTCCGTCCATTAACCTTTGATTCGTTGCTTCCTATTGGTGCTTTAGGTGCTTTGTATCTTCAAAATATTTTCCTTTGTCATACCTTCATTTGGTTCCCATCGTTATGTGGCTAACATCTGACTGTCAGTGCTGAATAACAGAGTGTTAGCTGCGGAATCAATCAACTAGTTGCGGAATTAGTTTCTAGCTGTGGAAACTGAATTTAGCTGCGGAAACTGGCACAGTGAACATATGACTGAATGGAGATGGATGGAAATGAATGATGACTGAGTGAATGATATATGAAAACTGGTCATGAAAGGAATTTTATTGGTGAAATGAGATGATGAAATGAAATGGAGTGAAGCGAAATGAAGTGAAATGGCATGAAACTATGAATAAAAAGATTTTTTTTGGAAAATATAGGGCGTCAGCAGTTTCTGATTTTCGCCCTGTATTTTCTATATAAGACTGCCAATCAGTGATTGGTTTTCAGGCTTATACATTTTTTTTTTTAAACAAGAGAAAAGAACAAAGACTAGGCTGGTGGAGAAGAAGGATTCTTCTTCACCAGCCTTATTGTAGAATTATCTTGAAAGATTTTGACAAATTCCTCCTTTGAGAGTGGCTTATGATAGATCTTTAATTTGTGGCCATTCACAATAAGAAGAGTTTGATGTTCATCAATGGTTTTGATTCTTACCGATCAATTGCTAAAGATTTTGTCAATCTCATATGGCCCAAGCTAATGAGTCTGAAATTTACCTTTGAAATCTTTAAACTTGGAATCAAATAGAAATGCCCAATCTCCTTCTTGAAACTTTTTCTCCTTGATGTATTTGTCATGCCACTTAGCTCTTTGATATTGAACTAGATCAGTTCTTAGGATTGCTTCTTGTCTGATCTCATCTAGCTCATTCAACTGCTCCATTCTATGCTTTTGGGCTTCTGATAGATCCATTCCCAATTGAAATGCCATCTTGAAGGTTCTAACTTGGAACTCAATGGGGAGCAGAACTTCTTTCCCATAAACAAGTTCATAGGGAGAATGTCCTGTTGTATTCCTCTATGTAGTTCTATAGGCCCATAAGGCTTCAGGAAGCCTTTCTGCCCAATCTCTTCTATGTAGATGAATAGTCTTGGTAATGATGCCTTTAAGAACTTTGTTTGTAGACTCCACTTGACCATTTGCTTACGGATGGTAAGGAGTAGATTTTTTGTGCTTGACCTTATACTCTTCCATCAACTTCTCCACCAGTTTGGATGTGAATTGTCCTCCTTGATCTGTCACGATTTCTCTTGGAACACCAAAGCGAGTAAAAATATACTCATAAAGAAAACTAACAACTGAATGCTCAGTAGCAGAAAATAATGCTTTGGATTCTACCCATTTAGTGACATAATCAGTACACACCAATATATACTTTCTTTGTTTAGATGGTGGGTTAATAGGTCCAATGAAATCTAAAGCCCATTTTTCAAAGGGTTCGATGAGTACCTGTGGCTGCAATGGCATTTCATTTGAAAGGGTAGGTTTCCCTACTCTTTGGCAGCTATCACACCTTTTGACATATTATTTTGCATCTTTGAAGAGGGATGGCCAATAATATCCTAAAGAGAGGATTTTATAGACTGTCCTTTTGTCAGCAAATTGTCTGCCGCATGGTTCGTCATGGCATGCTCTGAGAATATCAGGCATTTCATCTTCCCTAACACATCTTCTGATCACAAAGTCTGGCCCTAGCTATAAACCTTCCCTTAGAATCTCTTGCTCTATGCATGTCATTTTTTTATATTTTTATATTTTATTTTTATTATTATTATTATTATTATTTTTTTTTTTTTTTTTTAATGTTTAAGTTGGGCTAATAATTCTCTTTCTGATCTTCTAGATCACACTAGGTGCAAGAAGAGAGCATAATCAAGAAATTATTGAACTAATAACTCTCTTTTCTGATCCTCCAGATCACACTAGGTGCAAGAGGAGAGCATACTTCAAGAAGTTATCAATTTTCCCTTCTTCTTTTTTAAGAGATTGGTTACCTAGTTACACTTCCCCGGCAACGGTGCCAAAATGTTTAGTCAATTTAGTATGTCCTAAATTGCTACATTAATTATCAATCCGGGAGTCGTAAACTGATGAAGTGTGGCACACTATATGTGCAAGACAACCTCTTTCTTACTTTTTATTGTTTTCAATTTTTATTTTGTTTTGGGGGTTTTATTTTCGTTTATCTCCTAATGCAATGGAAATCCTATTCCTAAGTTGTAAGAATACTTTAGAAGGCAAGTTTGGGTATAGAGTTTAAGGCAATTATGTCCTTTATAATGACTTCTAGAACTTAACACTTCAGAAGATCTCAAAACAGTCTAGTGATGAAATTAATACTTTGAACAAGAATGTAAATGTGCAGCTACTTGAATCAAACAAATTATGAACTACTGATCATGAAATCTCTATCTCTGCTGCTCATCTAAATACAGAAATAAAAGTTTAGCTATTGCACTCAAACAAATAAAAAACTACAAACTAATAAAAGTAAAATCAATTCACTTCATTTATAGTCTGATAGCTCGCCATGTAGTCTTTTCAGGGTTAAGCTATGGCTCTGGAGATAACGTCAATAACATGAGGAATTGATATCTAATTGCAGAAAAATAAAACTAAAATCAAATCACATCATTCACAGTCCGATAGCTCGCTAAGTAGTCTTTTCGGGGTTAAGCTATGGCTCTGGAGATAACGTCAATGACATGAGGAATTGATATCTAATTGCAGAAAATAAAGTTAAAATCAAATCACATCATTCATAGTCCGATAGCTCGCCAAGTAGTATTTTCGGGGTTAAGTTATGGCTCTGGAGATAACGTCAATGATATGAGGAATTTGATATCTAAACTAACTAACAAAGCAAATGAATAAAACTGAAATCAAAGCATAACTAAAATTGAAAAGCTAAGAAAAGCAAAGTCAACAGAGAGGCTAATCTCATGTCACTAGTTATTGTAAAAATTGTATGAAAATGCCCGGGCCTAGCCTATCCTGAAACACACACTGATCAGTGTTAGCAACAATATACAATGCTTGAAAAATCATGTATAGGAATGTAACGTTAACATCATAACTAACTTATGAAATATACACAGGTGAACAAATTATGAAATATGTGCAATGGAAATAAGGAAACAACACATAAAAACTTTACAGAAATAAAGAAAACAAAACCTCAGCTAGCAGGGGCCCTCTGCACGACCTTGGTCAACACGCTATCAGTCTGGAATTACGCTCACACAGTCATATAAAACAGAGTCTTGTTATATTGCAAAACAGAGGAAGACTCCTCTCGTTACAACAATAGGACCAGTTCACGACACAGTACAATGACTAATAGAAAAATGACATCAAAAACTAACTAGCTCTATGCGTTTGTAAATGCGTTATTTATAAGGGAAATTACATAATTGTTTTCTTATGAAACACCTTCAACAGAGGACATGTAAAAAGACAACATCCGTGAGTTTAGCATGATGGTTGCCAAGATTATTCAATCTATCAAAAGATGGCTGTTGGATTTGCATCGTGGAGGCAGTCTACAGCTGTCAAAATGAACCCATGGATCTAGGAACAGTCTCGGACCCTTCACGAGTTTGAAAACAGAGACCTGTTTGCGGTAGAACTCTTCATTTGACCACCGTTTGACCAAGGGATTCCTTTGTGAATTTGGTTGAACCAATAGGACCTGATCCATGTCCAGATCATTCCTAAACTGCTCACGTGCCTCGTTTTGCTTGATGACACCTGTAACCTAGAGATCAACAAAAACAACTGCGGAAAGTCGAATCAGCTACGGAAAGTCGCTGTATTCCGCAACTAATGAGCAAAATCTAATTCAAATAGAAAACACAAAAACATAGTTAGAAAACCACTTAAATGCTCTTTTAGAATCAATATGCAATGATCTTTGATAGCTTATGAGGTACTGGTGAGGGGAAAAAGTCTAGGAAAATGTGTAGGAGAGATGTAGTTTCAGGGCTCAACATCATCCTTAGCCAAAGAACCCAGAACCAAATCTCTTGAAGATTTGGTAATTAAAATAGGATATGACCCTAGTGACACCAAAGCAGTTGAGGAGATGCTTAAAAAAAAAATGCTAATATTCAAGCTCTGAGAGAGTGGCTCAAACTTCCAACCATAGAGCATCCACAGACTAAAGAAATCACTCAGCTGGAGGTAGAGAAATAAAATTTGTTCAAGTTGATAGTTGAAAAAAATATTTTCAAATTCAGAAAATTGAGACAAACATGGAGGCACTTTTGAAAGAAAAGGAATTGTTAGTAGCTACAGGTGCATTAGCACAATAGATAGTACATCAAACAAGAACAACGACCTCAACAGAAAGGGAAAAAACATCCACTGCATATTCTTCTGAAAATTTAGTAAAGGCTCTGGGAGATTTATCATTAACTAATCAAGAAAATGAAATATTGTTAGCATCATTGAAGAGAATGGAGGAAATAATGTCAAAGTTGACAATGCTTATTTAGCAGAGGTGTAGAATAACTTCAAGCTTACTCAACAGATTAGAAAGTATGAAAATTAGTCATTAATAACAAAAATGTTGGCATAGGCCGAGCAAATCATACATCATAACATAAATGTATCATAGAGTTGTGGTCACCATTCCATATTATATTTGAGCAGGAGAAACTAGTACATAATGTCAAAGAAACAATTGAAATAAAAAAGGTCAAAATTGAACACAAGCCCACAAAAGCACACAAAATTATCAAGATGTTGAACTCCAAGACTAGGGATGAGCTTGAAGAACTTCAAATTCAAGACAAAACAGGCACAATTATGGAAGTGAAAAAAGTTCTAACGAAGAAGAACCTGATGATACAAATTGAAAACAAGTGCAAAGAGTTAGAACTACAAGTAAAAATATTTAATAGAAAACTTAATTTGTTGCAGGATAAATAGCTTCCATCTTTGAGAACTTATAATGGCAAATTGATTCCATTAGAGAACTACCAGGAACAGTTATGTAATATAGCTGCAGATACATCCAAATTTGCCAAAGTGACAAGAATAATAAGTGGAGAAAATTTCATGGAAGGCCTATAATATGACCTCTTCATTCAACATGAAATCCATCATCTATTTCTCAATAAACTAACATTTCAAATATACACATAAGTGGATTAAATATTTTGAAATATGGTAAATTTCTCTATTCTAAGTGAAGAAAGATGGGATAAATTGTTGGAGTTGGTTTGAGTAAAATCAAACAGAAATCCTACAGATTAGGAGCAGCAAAACAAGAGGAGTAGAAATGTAGCTACAGTCAACAACAACACTCCTCAAAGTGTGAATAAAACATCTGAATTAGTCCAACATTGCTACCATTTAGTTCTATTTTTGAAATATCTACATTTTATGGTAGATATTATTTTGTAATTAATTTTATTTGAAGTCCGAATTAGTTCAAGACAGAATCTATAAGTATTTTGTAAAAAGAATTAGAAAGGGTTGGATTATGTAAAAGAGAAAATATTTCTTTGATTGTAAGTTGTGAACTTTATTTTGAAGTAATCAATTCAGAAATACAGAGGGAGTATTGTTTTAGTATTCTTGTGTCAAATAAATGGTGATGTTTTCCTCTATTTTAATGTGGCTTTATTTCTAAGTTTTCACATGGATGGTCTTTCCTGATTGTTACAAGAAGGTGATAAGTTGAATTTACTTGCAATTACTTTGCTCTGGCTTGTTTAAACAATCTTAATGTTGTCCTTCTGAATTTACTTGCAAGTACTTTGCTCTGGCTTGTTTAAACAATCTTAATGTATATTTTTTAGATTAAATATAATATTCATTTAAATATGATTTATATTTATTTGATTCTTACCTTATATTCATCTTATCCATACCACACATAATCCATGAGATCCAGAATTTTTCCTACCTCGCCCTATTCATCTACTCTGTTTATTTGTGATTGATTACTGAAAATTTTTATGACTCCATGCCCAATGGACTTTTCTTTCATTCTACAACAAAAACTTTGAAAAAAACTATCTTGACCTTTCATATCTAGCCTAAGATCTAAATAATAAAATTAAAATCATATGGAGAGAGCCCTCTCTGAAGCTGTAAGGGCTAGATCCCGGGTTTAAAAGTGGTTTGTGGTTGCCTCTGCAGTTTCCTTTATGCCTAGGAAAACTACGAAGTGCTAGAAGCCCTTGTTGATTTTTTTTTTGTTTTAACCCATGAGATCCAACATTCATGATTGGAATATGGCACGGGGATGATTGCCTGAAAGGAAATTTGGTTCGATCCAATCTATGGCCGGGTAGTACATGGAAGTCCCTGACTTGGTTGGCATTTTCATATGTTCATATGAGAGATTTTCCTATTATGATCTCTAAGCATTTGTAGTGATTATATTGGTAATTCTATTGCTGAATCGCCATGGTTTCTATTATGGTTATATGTTGGTTATATGATGTATTTTATCTATGGCTCTTGACATGTTTTGATAAGTATTTGAATGGTTGATGAATGCATGGCCTAACAAGTGTTATTTTTTCTAGCTAGAGACAATTTAGAGCCTTCTTGATGATTCTAAAATCAATATCATCAGTTTATGATCATATATGCATTTATGACTTGTAGCTTACATGTTTTCCATATGTTTGACGAAATGTCTATTATCGACTAGGAAGTCTACGTCAAGTTCTTGCTTCAATTTTGAATGTTTGGAATTGTGGTCATGTTAATTATGATTCTAGAAAGTTATAGGCAGTTCTGGGAAATGGTATGGAAAGCTAACCTGAAAAAGTGGCTCAGGTCTTGGAACCACTAGCATTGAACTGGGGATTTTATGTCATAACAACATGGAGGAAACCGTATGAGCGTGGTTGGAGGCTCATAACTGCATGCATGTTGTGTTGTGTGTGAGATTTGGGGTTAAGCTTTTGTAAAAGAAGTTCCATCTAAGGATCTGGTCATCAAAGGTTGAGGATTGACTTTCGGGTGATCTAATGTTCTTGAGGGATGTTTGTAAGTTTCTAGTGTGTCAGCCCAACTACCACAACTGAAACTTAGAGGTCGAATCATATCATAGTGACACTCGTCTCATGTTTACCTTTGTGAGCTTGTGAAGTTGGGTAAATGTGGGAGGAGGTATTACATTTACCACAATATTTAAACAAATCATCTTAACTCCTAAAGTATTAGGCTTCAAAATAATAATATCTCAGCTCCTTAAGGCTTCGCTAGTTGGGGCTTCTTGACTCGGTCTGATATTGAATAAATTCTTTTGAGTTTGAACTTAGGCATACACGACCTGTTGAAATTGTCACTTTGGTACAAATTCTTTTCAGACAATGAGGCTTGATAAAGAGGATTAGTCAAGAGACTATAATTTAGGGCTTCAATTCTTCTCAAGGTCTCAAACCTATAAAATTGGTCTTTCTAGTTCAACAGTGATAAAATTACCAGAGATTGATCATGACAAAGAAATTTTCCCTTCATAAGTTTAGGGGATTTTATGGCAGAGGGATAAACGAAGGCGAACTAAGGTCCAAAACACAACACAAGAATTTTGGTTGTAGGCACTACACAATATTTTCGCAGTGATTTTTAAAAAAACCTATAGGCACTGTGAAATATTTTCATAGTGCTTCCAAAAACTATGTTTTCGGGGTTTTAGAAGGTGAAACAACTCGATCCTTTGCAGGATCGATTCCTCCACAAGCTAGCTTGATTCTTAACTAAAAAAAAACATTCTCCTCCCGCTTCCCCTCATCCAACATTCCCCTCGCTTAATTTGATGGTCCAAATTTCAGTTGAAAGAACAAATTCTTCCTACAAAAAATAGAGGCCCTGCAAAATATGTTCAAAGGTCACAGTGAAGGAGCACGCATGAAAAAACCTGCTCAAAATCTAATGTTTACAAACAGATTACACTACAGAAATGGTCACATGACTTCTCAAATGTAATCAAATGCACACACAGTTCGAACCAGAGATAAGAGGACACAAATGTATAAATAAACAGGGTGTTACATGACTTCCACTTCGTTAATTCAAAACATATAGACTCATAGGTAGGAGAAGAGATATCTTCCTCCCCATTCGATGCCTCTTTTTATGCACAATCCTTACAAATAATTTGCTTCCTTTTCTCTCTAATTGATGTAAGTAAAAAAGGAAACCATGTGGCCTATTCATTGCAACAAAACTGACTCTTATATTCTTAGACTCTTCGAATTGTTCAAAAGTTGTATTTACATTAAGTAATTAAAATTTTAACGAAGGTAACAAAATTGATTTTCCATCTTAGCATGTAGCCAGTCCACCACATTGTCAAGCCCCTCCATTTCTTCATCACGAGCTCGGCCTGATGCTTATGCATCAACTCCCTAGGAAAAAAACTCATGAGCTCCTACTTTTTGTAGAGTTGCAACACTCACCCATGTAGAATCTTCCATTGGACAGTCCTTCCCCTTCACAAAAACTCTAGATACTCTTTTTCCCTTGGTGTGCTTAGCAACTTTGGTGTCCAAATCTATTTTAGGCTCTGAACCCTTTTCCATAGGCATCTGCTTCATCCAACTCTGCTCACTGACTTCTCCACTTCTCCCATTCATTGCAATGACACCTTCATCACCAACTTGATATGGGTATAATTTAACCTCATTGAAGATAGGTGAGATACCCATGCCCATAGGTAAATCCAATTCATAAGCATTTGGAGAAAATTTTCTGTCTACCCTACAAGGTCCTATTTTCTTCATTTTGAGTTTGTTATATTATCCTCTTGAGAATATTTCCTTCCTCAAGTGTGCTAAAACCATGTCCCCTACCTCAAATATTATCTCTCTTCTTCTTAAATCTGCTCTTTGTTTGTACTTATAATTGTTGTCCTATAGCACCTGTTTTATTTCCTCATGTAAGCCACTCATTGCTGCTACAAAATTTTCCCCATCAGCACTCCTCTACTCAATTTTTCCCAAATCTCTCAGCTCACAAACTCCTCTAGGATGCATTCCATACGAGATCTAAAACAAACTCTTCCTTGTGCTGCTATTTGGTGAATCATTGTATGCAAACTCAACCTGATCTCACACATGATAACACTACTTGAGATGCTCCCCCACAAGGCTCCTCAATATGTTTACGAGGCTCCTATTCAAAAATTTAGTTTTATCAAATTGTGTATCATACTTTGAGCTAGAGTTCAATTTTTTTCCAAGCTTCTTCCAAAAAGTCCTCCAAAAATGACTTGTGAATTTTGATAGAAATTGCAACTGCTCAAGATTTCAAACTAAAAACCAATGTAGAAATATGGTGATAGAATTGAAACTGCTTAATGATTTTAATCTAAATCAAGAGACACAATTCTACTCTACTTCTTTGTGGAAATTAATTCACAATTTAGAACAACATTCATAAACATGCATCAATTGCATACACAAGTACACAAATTTATCTAGCGGAAACCAACTGGAAAAAACCCCTTAAGTCTGCTTGCATTAATTCGATGAATAGATAATGTATTACAATTTCTTGCTTGCTCTGAGCTCAACCTGAAAGTGAATAACCTTTATCTCTGCTCAATGAGAAGCTCTGACCCAAACTTAGTCAATTTCTGCCTCTGCTTGAGCCCCTGTTTCCTTGCCACAAATCCCGAGGAACTATTTTTTAGGAATTTTCCTCCAATTGATTGCGCAATTGTCAAGGTTGGATCTCTGACTACATGCAACACTTTTACACTTAAGACTAGTCTATAACTGATGTTACACTACCTTGAAATCTCCACCACAACTGGGGAACTCGAATTTTGTGCATACACAAGCTATTTTTGGTTGATTGATCAGTTAACTGGATAATCACTGAGTTAGACTATTGTCCCACTACACAACATACCTCCAACTAGTTCTATCAACAATTAGAACTAGTTTAACTTAATATAACTGGAAATAACTAAACCGGATCATTATAAATTAGCAATCACACATGCATAACTGAACTCCAAGCCCTCTAAATTGAACTTACTGAGCTAATTGTGTGACAAGAGCCATGTCACCTCATTTAACTACGTCCAAGTTTTATGATGATGTGGAAATTCAATTTTTCTCAATTTGACCAAGGAAAAGTCAAATTGAGACTTCCTTGCTACACTTCTCAACACTCCCTCTTAGCAAGAAATGGATTTTCAACCAACCCTATCCCGCACCTGTGGAATTTGAACTTCCATCTTCATAAGGCCTTTGTTAAGATGTTAGCATCTTGTTCCTTTGTCGGAATGTATTGTAGCAACATTATCCTCCTCTGCACATAGTACTGTAATGATGATACCATATATTTATATGCTTGGATGGATCATCAAATATCAGATCCTCAAATATCTTATTGCAACTCTAATTATTATAATAGATCACAATTGGATCCATCTCCTGACCAAACAGTCTCACAAATATCTTTCTCATCCATATTGCCTCACAAGTTGCTTGACTTGCAACTATGTATTCAACTTCTGCCAAGCTGAGCACCATAGACCTCTGCTTCCTATTGTACTAGGAAATTTTTGTGGACCCAACACTGAATCCATCTAATGTACTCTTTCGGTCAGATGGAATCCCTGCCCAATCTGCATCTGTGAATCAACACAAATTCACTCCCTCTATCCTTCTATACCATAATCCATACTGGGTAGTGCCTCTTAGGTACTGTAAGTTATGCTTTGTTGCCTTCCAATACAATTTGGTCAGCCTAACCATAGATTGGTTCAGTTGGTTGACTACATAGCACATATCTAGTCATGTATTCACAATATACATCATTGAACCCACTAGCTTCTAACAAATGGTAGCATTAACCTCTTCACCCTAAGTGGCATTCTCCTTCCTCTAGTTGGGCTCTAGAGGTGTCTCCACAGGATTACAACTCTCCATGCGAAATCTCTGCAGTATCTCAGTGGTATACTTGCCTTGAGACACAGACAATTCCACATCACCTTGCCATACTTATAGCCCAAGGAAGTAGTGCATGAGACCCATGTCATTCATCTCAAATTCCCTTGCAAAGTCCTTGAGTTGACCAGCTGCTCATCACCTGTCATTATTAAATCATCAACATATAAAAAATGATAAGCAATTTAACTTCTACGAAAATATGATAGAGGTTTGCATCCACTTCACTTTTTGTGTAGCCCAATCTACTGAGATAATTGTCGATCTGAGTGTACCAAGCTCGGGGTGCCTGTTTGAGACCGTACAATACTCACCTAAGTCTACACACATGAGACTCCCAATAAAATGTCTCAAAACCTTTTGGTTGTTTTATGTACACTTCCTCTTCAATAACACCATTGAGAAATGTTGTTTTTACATCCATCTGGTGGATCTTCCACCCCGTTTATGTAGCTAATGAAATAATTGATCAAATGGATAAATACCTTGGTATGGGAGAAAAGATTTCCTCATAGTCAATTCCCTAAAATTGAGAGATCCCTTTGGCAACAAATTTAGCCTTATACTTCTCTATGCTTCCGTCTATTTCATGCTTAACATTGATCTTCATAATGGATTCATATTCTTCCATCATTACATCAACCCAAATTGGTTACTCAACTGCTTCCTCAAAAGAGGATGGCCCAGTCTCTATAATCACATTCATTAGATCCATGTAGCCAGTGTACCTTTCAGTTGACCTCCTTTGTCTGCACAAATTTTAAGGAGCTCCCACATTCTCCCTCACATCCTACACTAATCTATCTGTTGACTTCATGAAAGATATTGAGCAATGTCACCAAGTCATCTCCCTTTCCACCCAACAACATGATCTCATTTCTTTCATTCTGGCCCCTAGTCTTCTCTGAATTGCACAAAATCAGAAGAGTGCTCTATAAAGAGAATCTTCACCACAAGCTCAGTCAAAGTGCTCGGTCACTAGTGGCCAACCACTACAGTCATGACTTCCGCTAGCAGATACATTTTCAGTCGACATTTTCCACAGTTGTTCCAGTTTATTCATTCTTCTGTCTCTTAGTTTGATAATCAGTTAGTTCAGATAGAGACTTGGTGCACAGACCTTCAGGCCACCTATGACGAACAACAACATCATCTCAACATCTATGCCACCATCCAAAAATAGTTGTGCATTCAAAAACATGGGTTAGAAGCTCATGTGAGTGACGTTCATTCCAAGCTACAATCATTATGGCCTACCCTTGCACCTTTTTTTGAAGAGCAGCCAAGAGATCTCGCCACCTGTTCCCCCGTAGAATGTTGTACAATTGTTGAAGCAACGTGTAAGAAAATTGTCGCCCAAAATCTTACGTTCTAGGACACTATCACTAGCCTGCAGCAATCAGATCCCTCAAAGCTCTTCAAGAACCAGATATTTGGCAAGATCCAGGAACCCACATCTGTCCATGACACTTTGCCTCAAGTTATTTTGAAGTCACATCAAATGGTCAGTTAAATTTCTAATTGGAGTGGCGTTCTTGCGAAGAAGAATACACCCAATAACTAAGGAATCCACAACCAATAACCAAAACAGGAAAACTCCTGAAAACCCTAGAATCTCTTACCCTATATAAAAGGTACCACAGACAAAATTGCCAGAATTCTCTCCAAGCATAACATCATGGTTACCTTCACACCCCCTAACACCATCAAAAACATGCTTGATTCTGCTAAGGATGTAATAAACCCAAAAAATCACAAACGAGTATACTCGGTTCCCTGCTCATGTGGAAAAGTATATATAGGTGAAACAGGGAGATCCTTTGGCATAAGGTTAAAAGAACACATTAATGATATTACAAGAAACAGGTCGGAAAAATCAGGTCTGGCAGAACATGCATGTTCTTCCTCACACTATATTTGTATGGAACAAGCAAAATTAATTCACAAGGAAGACCATTATTTAAAAAGAAGGGTGAAAGAGGCAATTGAAATTGAAAAATCCTCCAACAACATGAATAGAGATGACGGACTAAAATTAAGTAGTACTTGGAAACCCTTATTAAATAAAATAAAAAAGCAGACATACAAACATTCATAAAAAATAATAATAATAATAATAATAATAATAATAAACAATAATAATAATAATAACAATAATATATATATATATATATATATATATATATATATATATATATATAATTAATTAATTAATAAATATATATAACCAATCCTAACTCTTTTAAATATAATGTAATAAGACAACTTAAATAAACCTTCAAACTTGTACTTCAAAATTATTTACATCATTTGTAAAGCATTTAATACATAGCAAAGAACTTAAATATATAATAATAATAATAATAATTAATTAATTATTAATTAATTAATAATAATTAATTAATATATATATATATATATATATATAGATATATATATATATATATTAATTAATAATTAATTAATTAATTCATTAATAATTAATCAATTAATCAATTAAAAACTGACAATAAAACAAGACATCAAATATTTTTCAATTAACTATTAATAGCTCCATGATTTCATGCTCTCTCTTCTCAAAATACAAATCACATTGCCCTGACGATGGACTCATTAAGCTAGTCTGAAACGTTGGTTTCAAAAATTGTTCACAGGGTTTTCCACAAACATAAAAAAAAAATAAAAAAAATACACCCATCTATCCCTTATGCGAGAATGTCAAGAACCTACTTAAGCAAGCGATGGTGACTTCAGATCTATAGGTGAAGAAGCAAATTGTGGTTAAGGCCGATGAATTCAATGCTCAGATTAATCAACTGGAAGACGCATCCCAGGTGACTAAATGCGTTCTTCGTGACCTCTGCCTGGAAGGACAGAGACACTTTCTCACCTTGAGCAGGCTATCCACTCTATATGATTATTATCTCCAAGAGCTTTTCCAATCACAATCCAATGATCTCAGTGCATAGATAATAGAAGAATTTTCAAGAAAGGTGTCTACACTTCTGAACTCGTGGAACTTATCTATTTATGCATACACTACCTTTAAGGAATCGACTCTTCAAAGTGTTCCAGGGTTAGGTCCTTCATTTGAAGGAACCATAGCTGATCTGAGTGGAAGCCAACCGTCATACAATTTAGATGCAACAACATTAGCTCATTGACTCGAGGGCGAGTCAATGGATTATGGTCAGGGCATGTTGGGTCCTTCATTTTTGAAGGAATAGAAGTCGCCGAGGACATTTTGGATAAATTCATCAGATAAAGAGCACCGAAAAATAAAAGTAATAAAAAAATATTATTTTGGGACTTAAGCAGTAGAAAGTATGGGCGCGTACCGCAAAACCTGTAGTTGGTATTGATACAGTCAACAAGAAAATCGACGTAATGGCCCAAGGATTTGGAAAATCACAGATCAAGTGAGCGAGGGATCAAAGACCAAATCAAGTGATGTGGGTTACAAAAGAAGATGCAGAGTAGCGAGAAACAAGTTTAGACTACATTAAAAAGTTTAGAGAGCATTGTAAAGTTTAGAAGGTATTGTAATGTTTGGGATCTAAATTGCGTGAGAGAAAGACTGTGTATAGGAAGATCTAAATATGTAATGATGTATTTTGATAGTTGTTTGTGTTGTAATATTTGCGCGCAAGTTTGTAATGTGACACGAGTTGTAATGGAGAAATGTTGTTGTAATAGGGCTTTGTTGTCTTAATAATAAAGAGAGAATAGGATTTTTCTCATATGTTTATGTATTTTGCATCCCCCTTTTAAAATTTTCTATGTGATGTTAGTTTCTATTAAATGTATAAGTTAACTTTCCATGAATGAATGTATGAATGTATCAATGGTTGCACAAATTATATAATATCTATTTCTAGATTCCCTATTATCTTTCTATGGTTCTGGCTCACCTTGGGTGAGACACTCCCTTGATCCAAGTGAGTGAAAATTCTGGTGAAGTGTTAGAATATGCAGAAGAATTTTGTTGCCACCCTAGGCCGAACCTTGCGTCAAACTTCATTTAAATTATTTTGCCAACGCACATCCAAAACCCCCTACTCTTTACAGATCTTCACTTATTGGGGGAGTCCCTGTATACGGAAGGTCACCTGATAGGTATTCTAGGTTTGAGGTGTGAGGTGACACAAAAAGGTCCATAATCTAAATACAATTTTAGGATCAAGGCTCCAAGAGGAGGCAATACACTTTCATTAGAGAGGCCAATTATTAAAAAACCAAGACCTATGGCTTGATCAATGAGTTTATAGTTGGGCTGACCAAAGGTTAGGTGAAGAGAAAGAGTTTCAAATAATTATTTTCAACAAGAACAAGGCACATGAAACCCTCAAGAAGCCCCCAAGTTGAAGTTAAATCCAAAACTAGGGTTAGCTTAGGGATAGAAACTAGGGAAAATAATTTAATGGAAAAAATTGAAGTGAATGCCTACCAAAAGGAGGGATTTTGTGGCAAGCATTATCCTCTTAGCATTTATACTCTCCAACTTTGGAAATTCCTCTTCCCTAGGAATTCACACCAAGCACTAGCTTGGCCACTTGCCCTTAAGGGGTTGAATTAGGACAAAGAGAAAAGAGAAAATTTATGGATAAAAGTTAGGGTGATCACTAACAAAGGAGGGTTAGTGCCTTATTCTTAGGCAAGTGGAGTCTATAATGTGATAGGTTAGCCAATAAGTTTCCAAGGAGGCTGAGATCTTGATGCCTTAGAAACCAAAATTTCAACAATTACCGACGTAATGGATAACCGATTTTTCATGGGAGAGTGTTATGAAACCAGCTCACAAAAAGATAAAAAAGATAGATCAACGCCTTATAATTCAGCCTCTTCGAGGGGGCAACCTCCTTTACATTACACAAATGAAAAATTCTTAGATGATACAAATGAAAAGACCTCCTTTCTATATATAGGAGTCTAAGGGGTCATAATATAATCAGAGCCAACATAACGATAATAATGTAAGGGCACAATAATAACAATAGTGGGCTTCTATGGGGCACAATAGTAACAATATTACATGGGTACATCAATATAATAAGGGGGTTGTACTAATAACAATAAGGGGTTACCCTAGTAGTATAGGGGCCTAACATTCCCCTCTCCTTCAAAAAGTGTTGTCCTCAACGCTTGAGTAGTTCTTGATGCTTCTGTATAAAATTCTTGTCCTCCCATGTGAAATCTTCAGAGGGTATGTTCTTCCACTTGATGAGATACTCTAAAATTGATCGATTTCGTAGCTGTCGAGTTCTTGTTTCTATGACTAATCCAGGTTCCAATATGATTTTTCCTTCCTCTTCAATTTCTGGCAATATTGTTTGAATTGGGATCTTTTGCAACTTTTGAATAAGTGGCCATACTTCTTTGTCCTTCTTCCATTCATCCCTTTCTTCGTTTATCCAATCTAGTTGGATAATAGAAATAACACAAAACAATGCTTCCACATCCTCATCCTTTCTTGAGAGTGCATTTGCAACAAAATTTTGCTTCCATTTTTTATAGATGATGTCAAAGTCATAACCCATCATATTTGCGACACATTTTTTTTGTTCTTCTAAAGATAACAGTTGTTCTAAAAAGTATTTAAGACTATCATGATCCATTTTTACCTTGAAGTGTCTTCCCATTCGAGAAGGTCGCCATTTCTTAAGTGCATGTAGTATTGCCAACATTTCCTTCGCATAAATAGCTTTCTTGAGATGTAGCAGTGAAAATACTCAATCACCTACATCAATTTTTTTTTTCACTACGATGTTGATCTACCTGTTGCTTCATTCGATTTTACACCAAAATGGCGTTATCCTTTAAAAGTTGGAGAACTTGTTGTTGTTGCTCGATGTGATCTTTCACTGCTTGAACCTTTCTCTTCTTGATATGTCCTTCTATCTTTAGAGTTTGAGGAGTGGTAATTTCTTCCAATCCTTTACAAGATATGGTCGGATTCATTTCTTGATGCTCGATGTGATCTTTCACTTCTTGAACATTTTTCTTCTTGATATGTCCTTCTATCTTGATAGTTTGAGGAGTGGTGATTCTGACCAATGAATTACAAGATATGGTTGGATTCATTTCTTCTTTATCAATGTGATCTTTCACTTCTTGCACCTTTTTCTTCTTGATATGTCCTTCTATCTTGAGAGTTTGAGGAGTGGTATTTCTTACCAATGCTTTACAAGATATGGTCTGATTCATTTCTTCTTTCTCTGGGGTTGGGTCCTGGTGTATATCCTCTTCTTTTTATGTTTCTTGATCCTTTTCTTCCTCCTCTTCATACTCTATGTAAAATAATTTCTTCTCAGCACACTTATGACCTTTAGTGCATTTGCTATCACAATTGTAACAAAGCCCTTTTTCTCTTTTTTCTTCCAATTGTTGTGGTGTAACCCTTGTAGGTTGTGGAAGGCTAGGAGAAACAACACTTCCATCTTTATAGTTGTGAGGGGTAGACTTCCTTGTTGCCATAATTTTACTTTCCACTATGTAACAAAGCCCTTTTACTCTTTCCAATTGTTGTGGTGTTGCTCTAAAGAAGGTGTTGCTCTTTGTATCCTCATAATGTGCTATCATTTCCTCCGTGAAAATTGACCACATAACAAGTTGTTTACGAGAACAAAGCCCTTTATACCATAAAAATTGATCCGATTCTAAATATGAAGATGCAATACATACCTTTTGTAACAGTGGTACACCATGTAGATCAAAATATTGCTCCATCTTAAGTATCCAATTTACTGGATCCTTGCCATCAAACTTCCTCATATCACTTTTTCTTGATTTTAGGAGCTCGATCTTGAAATTACTATAACTATGTAATTTCGGTTCTTCCAGTTCTGAAATTGCGACTTGCAGTAGCCCTATGCGTCCTCTTTCTAATGCCACCAGTCTGATCCAAATTGGATTCTCCAAGGAAGAGTTATGCCAAATCTCCCACAGTGACTTGATTATAGACTAGTTCAGTAGAGCGAACTTGTACGACATGCCACGTGTCACTGTTTCAACCTTTGGCTCTGAAAAATATATAAAAGAAACTACATTCCATCCTATTTCTGTACCTTCTTACAAAATTTCAATCTGATGCTCAGAGAGAAAGTTATGACGATTTTCCCCAGGTCACCTGTTTGGAATGTAATTCAGGAGTCTACAAAAAGACCAACTTCCTCAGATCATATCTCCGCAAATATAGCACGAAAAGCTCTGAAATTCGGACCCAAGGTTCAGTGCAATTTCGTCTCAAATGGTTTTTTTTTCACTTCTGAAATGTTGCAGAAAAAAAGTTATAGCGAAAATGCCACGATGGCCTATTTGGAGCAATGAAACCCTAGAATCCAAAGCTCTGATACCAAATGTTATGAAACTAGCTCACAAAAAGATAAAAAAGATAGATCAACGCCTTATAATTCAGCCTCTTTGAGGGGGCAACCTCCTTTACATTACACAAATGAACAATTCTTAGATGATACAAATGAAAATACCTCCTTTCTATATATAGGAGTCTAAGGGGTCATAATATAATCAGAGCCGACATAACAATAATAATGTAAGGGCACAATAATAACAATAGTGGGCTTCTATGGGGCACAATAGTAACAATATGGGCACTACATGGGTACATCAATATAATAAGGGGGTTGTACTAATAACAATAAGGGGTCACCCTAGTAGTATAGGGTCCTAACAGAGAGCCACCCAGAGTTCACTAATAGGACAATTCTTTCACATGTTAGGTATGAGTAATGCATGCATAGATCATCTACATAGTATTAATTATATCTTCAACAAGTTAGGGCATAATTATCATAACCTAGAATCATCATTATTCCATACATTAGCCATGAAGAAAATATATATTCAACAAATATATGTACTTACAAGGTAACATGAAAACATTCCATCCATTTTTCCAAAGAATATCTCCAAAGATAACCAAAATTAGCTCCAAATGTCAAAGCACATTTATAGATCCAATCTCTACCACAAGAAAAGAGGGTTGATATTTCTCTAGAGAGAAAGAGTCCTAAATCTCCAATTACGTGACGATGAGAACTTACAGTGAGGCATCCTCTATTTATATGAGGAGGACGAGTTCACTTTTTACCTATAAGCCCTTATAAGAATTATAAAACAATGTGATAAAATAAGCTAGGTCACAAGTTGACCTAGTAGCTAATGTGAAAACATAAAAATCCTCCACATGTGTGAGGTGAAGTAGAGTAATAAGCCCTCTAAAATCATTATCTAAGGGTTGACCACTAGATCTTTGTCATAATCATCCCATGCACCCCAATTTTTTGTTTGGGACACAACAATGGGTCACATGGGTATCCTTGTGGTGTGAATGCTTGATTCTACTCCAACATTAATGGAATTGAAGATGGTGCTACCCCTCCCATTTCTCGAGGTATGAGATAAACTTCATCTAGGCACTGAATCACATGATTGACCCTGTAGTATTGCTCAGCCGACTTAAGGCATGCTAGTCTAGGTGCATAATCCCATATATTATATAGGGCAAAGTGTAAGAGCTTTGTGGATGCTAAAGGTTCCCATGGATACAAATGATGCTCTACAACTGTGCAAAGTCCCATGGCTCTCAATAACTCACCTGTGGGTGTTAATATGTCCCTCTAGAGGATTTGGACCCTAGTTAAGTTGCCCAACCCATTATGAAACCACCTATCTATCACACACAATATCCAATGCTACAAATTCACCATTAGGTACATATAATCAATTTTAATCTAAGTGGACCAAGTTTTAAAGTAATGGGAAAATTGACATTTCTTATAAGGCTCCCCTTCCAAATTTGGGGCTTTAATCTCATAATTTGTTACCTCACTAGGTAGGAGTGCCTAAAATATGACCCTATTATGTGTTTCCAGCCCCTAAGGGGAAAGACATGTCTCTGGTTCACCCTTCAAGAAATAGGTGTCATGAATAATGATGGACTAGAGGAGAAAGACTTCATGGCCAAGTACCATGGTCAAAGGATCAACATGAAGGAAGCTCCACATCCTAGGTGTATAGATGAGAGGAGAGAGAAATTGTGGATGCATGAGTTACCTCAAACTTTGTTTTTCCACCCCTATAATTTCCTTTTACTTTCTCTTGGTTTTTCTTTGTATTACTACTTAAAGATCCAAGGAATGAGAGCATGCTTTGTATGATGTATAACAATTAATACCCCCTTAGGGGTTGGGAATTTCATCGCACACCAAGGGTTGGGACATGCAAGGGTTCCTTTTCCATGATGTGGCAAGGAAACATTGGCCCAAAAACTGAGTGATGGCCATAATATGGAGGTAGAACTCATGCTTGGATTTATTCAATGTGCTAATTTGTTAGTCTCGACCATCTTTTGAATTTTCATAATTTTCTTTCTTTTGTTATGATTGTGGCCATTATATCCTCTTCACTTTTCTTTTAATTGCATCAAACTCCGAGGGAAAATTTCTAGGACCAACCCAGTTATGTGTATATATGGGTGCCAAATTCTAGTGAACCATTGGTTCGTTGAACCCAAAGAATGGAGGTATAGGGCTTATGATGTGGGATGGAAATTGGTAAGTATGGAAAGGGAGAGTTGAGATTGCACTATCTCAATCAAGGTTTCTCAATTAGTGCCCTTCCTAAATCCATGGTCCATTAGGGAGGGTCCCACCGAGCTAGGGTTGAAAATTAACTCCCCATTTAAGGTGAGAGAACACGACTACAATCAAAGCCTTTCCTTCTTCCAGGTTACCCCATTATTCATGCAAAATTACCAAATACAAACAAGCATAAGCACCCAAATGAAAAATGAATAAAGTACCTTTTGAGTTGATTTCCCACCTTCCAACATGTGCTCTTTGAAAATAGGTGAGGAAACATATGACTTATGCAGGTGGCAGAGATATGAGTGTCACATCACATTGGCTACTTAGTGGCTATCAGGGGTTGCTAGCTACTAGGAAGAATAGATGAATAGGTGACAAGTTTCTCTAATGGGTTACCCACTTGGTGGGTAACGTCTAGCTCCAACTAGGACATGAGATCACCGTAGAGCACCTAACCTGTGTACTTGAACGATAAGTTCATGAAACCTCCAACAATCCCTTGGGATTGTAGACCTGTAACTTGCACACTTCAATACAACTATTTGGGAGCATGTGCATTGGACGTAGTATATCGCCCTTATTTTTCATCAAAATAATAAATCCATACAAAAATTAAATTCCAATCTAAATTCATTCTATTCTATATGAGAACATGAGATGGATGTTACTAGCATGCCAAAGGAAACTTTAATGTGCCTACGATATCGTGTAATGTTAGCATACTATGTATGAGCTAAGTATATTCATACAAATAATGCAACCAACATATCATTAAATCAATATACCAACACTTTCCTTATGAATTATTGTGAGATAGGGAAAGAAAATTTCACTTCCTCCTTCGTAATATTGGCTTGATGAAAGGAAAGAGTTGGAGGCGAGAAAATAAGAAAACCATGCATCATGAAAAAGAGTCATGGATGAGGATAGATAATTCAATTTGTGCCATTGGATCCTCTATTGTAGTGAAAGAACTGAGAATTCAACACTCAAGTCATGAACTTTCGATGAAGAGAAACCTAGGGCATATCATTCTCTTATTTTCCTTAGAGACATGCTGGGAGTGATATGGTGAGGGAGATAGGGGAAGAACAAGATCATAATCAATATCATATATCATATCATTACCAAAATAATGGCTAATATCCCACTTCCCCTCTTCTATATGGGGGAATTCATTAATGTCAACCTCATGCAAATCCCATGGATCCATTTCCTTGATCCTCACATGATAATCAAATGTGGAGACACTAAGGTGATTTCAAAATGCCTTAGGAGATGCTTGCTTCACCCTAAAAGCATTGAGCTTGAGGTTCAATGAAGAACAAGGGCTTCGTACTTCCAATGGAGTCACCAAATTAGGATGTATATTTTCTTTAGGGATTAAACTAAATATTCAAATTTCATGAAGGTAAACTCACTTCATCCCTGACAACGACACCAAATATGTTGTTGAAAGATCTAGCAAGCCTTGGAAATGGGCTTCCTACAAAGCTAACACTATACCAACAGACAACAATGGCGTAATGGCCCACTGTCACCACAACCAAAACACCCTATGCTTTATGGATTTTCACTGATGGAAGGAGTCTCAATATGTGGAAGGTCACCTAATAGGTATTCTAGGTTTGAGGTGTGAGGTGACACAAAGAGGTCCACAATGGAAAGGCAATTTTAGGCTCAAGATTCCAAGAGGAGGCAATAAACTTTCCATAGAGAGACCAATTACAAAAAAACCAACATCTATTGCTTGATCAATGAGTTGATATTTCGGGTGGCCAAAGGTCTAGGTGAAGAGAAAGGGTTCCAAATAATTATTTTCAATAAGATCGAAGCACATGAAACCCTTAAGAAGCCCCTAAGTGTAATATAAATCCAAAACGAGCATTAACTTATGGATAGAAACTAGGGAAAAGAAATTTATGGATGAAATTGAAATTAATTCCTACCAAAATGAGGGATTTTGTGGCAACCACTATCCTCTTGGAATTTGGAATCTCCAATTCTAGAAGTTCCTCTTCCCTAGGAATTCACAAGAAGCCCTAGCTTGGTTGCTTGACCTTAAAAGGGTTTAATTAGGGCAAAGAGAAAAGATAAAATTTATAGATAAAAGTTAGAGTGATCACCAACAAAGGAGGGTCAATTCATTATTCTTTTGTGAATGGATTCTATAATGTGATAGGTTAACCAATATGTTTCCAAGGAGGTTGATATTTTGATGCCATAGCAACCAAAATTTCAACAATTACCTATGCAATGGATAATGTATTTTTCATGGGAGAGCTACCAAGAGTTCACCAATATGAAAATTCATTCACATGCTATGTATGAGTAATGCATGCAATAGATCATCTAGATAGCATTCAGTATATCTTCAACAAATTAGGGCACAATTAACATAACCTAGAATAAACATTCTTCCATAAATTAGACATGAATGCAATAGATATTCAACAATTAGGTGTACTTATAAGATAAGATGCAAATATTCCATCCATTTGTCTAAAGAATAGGTCCAAAGGTAACCAAAGTCAGCACCAAATATCAAAGTGCATTTATAGATCCAATCTCTACCATAATAAAAGAGGATTGAAATTTCTCTAGAGAGAGAGGCCGAAATCTCCAAGTGTGTGATGATGGGAAGTTACAACGTGGCCTCCCCTATTTATATGAGGAGGCCAAGTTCCCTTTTTTGCTACAAGCCCCTATAATAATTATAAAATAATGTGCTAGAACAAGCTAGTTCATAAGACGACCTAGTAGCTAATGTGAAAACATAAAAATAATCCACATGTGTGAGCCAAAATAGTGTAAAGTAATGACACCATGCAATCGTAGGCCCTTCCAGGGCTAGGGTTGAGGGAAAATGGTGTCAAAACAAGTGTAGAAGCCCTCTAAATATCTATATAAGGGTTGACCCCTAGATCTCTATCATAATCATCCTATGGACCCCAATTTTGGGTTTGGGGAACAAAAATGGGTATAATGGGTCTCTTGGTGGTGTGAATGCTTGAGTCTTCACCAATGTTGAGGGCAATGAATACAGTGCTAGCCATCCCATGCCTTGAGGTATGAGACAAACCTCAATATGGGCCTTGGATTAACTGTCTGACCCTGTAGTAATTCTAATTCAGCGAGAGGCATGTTGATTCAGGTGCATCATCCCATAAATGATATAGGGAAAAGTGGAGGAGATTTGTGGGTGTTGAAGGTGCCCATGGATACAAATGATGCTCTACAACTATTTAGAGTCCCATGGCTCTCATTTCCCCACTTGTGGGTTTCAATATGTCCCTCTAGAGAACTTGGGACCCACTTAAGTTTGCTATCCCATTTTGAAATCACTTGTCAATCACACACAATATCCAGTGTTGCAACTTCACCATTAGGTACATATAATAATTTTTTCATATAAGTGGACCAAGATTGAAAATAATAGGCAAATTGACATTTCTTATAAGGCTCCCCTTCCAAATTTTGGGCGTTAATCTCATAATTGTGTTACCTCCCTAGGTAGGAGTGGCTAAAATACGACCCTATTAGGTGTCTATAGCCCCTAAGGGGAAATAGATCTCCCTGGTTAACCCTTAAAGCAATAGGTTTCATGAATAATGATGGAATAGAGGGGAAAGACTTCAAGGCCAAGTTCCTTGGTCAAAGGATCAATATGAAGGAAGCTCTACATCCTGGGTGTATAGATGTGAGGAGGGAGCAATCATGGATGCATGAGTTGCCTCATCCTTTGTTTGTCCACCCCTCTAATTTTCTTTTACTTTCTCTTTATTTTTCTTTGTATTATTGCTTGAAGATCCAAGGAATGGGAGCATGCTTTGTATTATGTACATGAATTATTATGCCCTTAGGGGTGGGGTAGTTCATCGCAAACTAAGGGTTGGGATACGTAAGGGTTCCTTTTCCAAGATGTGGTAGGGCAACATTAGCCTATGAATTAGGTGATGGAAATAATACTGAGGTAGAGCTCATGCTTGGATTTCCCCTCATTCTAAATTGTAAGTCTCGACCATCTTTAGAATTTTTATATTTTTCTTTATTTTGTTCTACTTGTGGCCATTATATGTTCTTCAACTTTCTTTTAGATGCATCCACCTCCTCGGTAAAATTTCTAGGCCCAACCTAGATATGAAGATCTATGAGTGCCAAATCCTAGTTAACAATGGTCATTTGAACCCAAAGAATTGAGGTTGAGTATACAGATTATTATGTGACATGGAAAGTGCTAAGTATGGAAAGAGAGAGATGGGACTCTTTTATCTCAAATAAGGTTTCTCAATTAGTACCCTTCCTAAAACCATGGGCCATTAAAAGAGGTCCCACTGGACTAGGGTTGAAAATTAACCCCCTGTTTAAGGTGAGATAACAATACTATGATCAAAGCATTTCCTTCTTCTAGGTTACCCCATAATCCCTGCCAAATTCCTGAATACAAACAAGCATAAGCACTTGAATGCAAAATGAATAAAGTACCTTTTGGGTCGGATGCCCACCTTCCAACATGTACTATTGGAAAATGGGAAAGGAAATATTGACTAATGTAGGTGGTGGAGATATGAATGTCACATTACATTAGCTACTCAGTGGCTATCAGGGGCTTGTAATGAACCTAAAAAAAACACTAAAAAAAAAAATTCTTCTTGTTGTCTAAATTTCACTACTCAATTAGTAGCTCAAGGGTTTATAATTAAATACTTTGTTACAAGATTCTTTATCGACTGAATTTCTCTTTGTAATGGATAGATCATCCCTTGATCACTAAGTCTTAGCATAAGGTCACCTCCTCTTAAATTCATACATTTTTGGCTGCTCTTATTCTTTTGTAAGACACCCTTTGGTATATAGTTTATGCCAATGTCTTATTGTAATACAACTGCTTGCAATTTCCAAAGAGGGAATCTTTTAACTATCATTATATTTCAATTTAACTAATACCGCATGTGCTTATAATTAAGCTTATACTTCTCTTAAAGATTTTATACAAAGTTTGATCCAAGATTGTGGTGGAAAATTGTACAATACCATGGGATTTATCCATTTTATTTTGTTTAATAAAATAAGGTTTTTAAACCCACTTTAATTCTTCATCATCATCATCATCATCATCATCATATATATATATATAAACAAACAAGGTTTTAACCCTCTTTAATTTATCTTCACATGTGTACACAACCAAGGTATATATATAAGTAAGTCTTTACTTAAGGCACCCCATAGTTCATTACCTTGTTATATGTTTGATATGTTCTATACTTCAATTTTGAAAATGTGGGTTATAATACTATTGTCAAAACATGGTGATTCGATCCTAGGCTTTATCTTTGTTGGTACCATTCCTTGACCTCCTTTTTCCTCTTCAAACACATCGTTTGCCTACCTTTTTCCTTCATACATCTCTTAGACCCCTTGAAATTGATTAGTTAACAGTATTATAGTTGTTAAATACATTAGAATTGATTTATGAGTTTTATGTTAAAGAATTAGGGATTTTTGATAAAAAGACTATAGGAAGTTGCAACATCCTGTAATTGGTTTATTGTTTGACATATGGCATGACAGCTAGGCTAAAGCAAAGGGTAGGGATGAAAAGTAGAATGTACAAGCATGGACGAACACCTATCCTACAGCAGAACCAATGCTCCTGGAGGCACGGTCAATGACGGTCAAAGTATAGCATGTTGGCGACAAAAGCAGCAACAACATAGGGTTCTAAACCGATGTAGTTTTATTCCTTTTTGAAATCGGTTTAGAATGGAAACAACTTAAAAACTATGCCATAGCAAAAGCGGCAACAACCGCATCATGAATGTACATTCGTTTCGAAATGTAAAGGTTGTAAAAACATATGTAAACACAGTTCTGTGTGATCAGTTGGTGGTTATCATTGTATCGTTTTGAAAACAGAGTTTTGAACTTAATACCAAGAACACGGTTGCAGTCACGATTTCGTTGTTGCATTGATTCTATAGTTGCTTGAGCACAATCCAGTATACCTTTGAAACGCGGACGGGCCCTACGTGGAACGGGTATACTGTTATTTTATTTCATTTGCAACTTCTGAATATTCACTAGCATGCACAATGATTAGAGTTCAGTTTATGCTTTCGTTGATTCAATTAGAAATTCGTATGAGTAATGTTTATGATGGTAGCTTGAAGGATTAATCGCTGAGATCGTTGAATTGTATCCTGTAAGGGATCTGATCTTTCATTATTTTTAAGAGCATCTTCATGAACCCTGTTTCTCATATATTTGGATTTTAAGTGTGCTTATGACTTTAATATATTTCAATCTTTCATGAATGATAAACATTGAATGCTGAGTGTTCACTGAACAGGGGTTTTATGCACAGCATCCTCGTAAGGGGATTGAAATCTTGGTTTAAGTAATACACAGTGTTTTTAGATAAGTAGATGAGTTGAATGACCTGAGTGTCCAGGTGATAGGGAACATACCTCAACCTTCCGTAAAGAAGTTATGTAACCTACCATCACGAACACTTAGTTAGGAATCCTTTATGTCTATAGATTGTAGATGCATGCCTCGAAGTTTACTGATCCTGGTCGATAATAAATATAGCCTAATCTAGCACCCTAGATAGGACACTACATTTTGGCGCCGTTGCCGGGGAGGCGTACTTAAAGGATTTAAAAAGAAAAAAATTTCAATAAACAAAAACGAGCAAAAACATAGATTTAGAAATCATGTTCATTTATGCCTAGATTTAGAGACAATCAAGGTAGATTCATAAAAACCCCCCACCATCCAAAAACTAACCCATCATCAGGAGCAGATTCTTTAGGGAATACAACGCCAGCTGAGGAAGTCACCATACAAGCATTAGAGGATAAACAAAAGTTAGGACAAAGACTTACTCTCATCGAAAGGCAAACTTTATTAGAACATAAATCGCAAAAGAAACACTTTCCTAGATCCTCCACACAAGGAGAAAGTAGCAGAGTGACCGAACAATCTTTCTTTAATCTCCTCTTTAAGACAAGTGACACTGACACAGAGAAACCTATTAGAATGGCTGAGGAAGTAGATGGATCAGTACCAAATCAAGGACAAAGAGACGAAGAAGAGTCAACTTTTAAGTTTCCTATACATGAACCACAAGAAGATGATGAGATCAAAATGAAAAACATACCTCCATCCGTGCTACCAAACTTTTATGGTATGGCTTCGGAAGATCCAAACTCATTCTTGTTCGAGTTTGACATTGTATGTCGAACATATGGTTACACAGATGATGCCCATAGGCTTAGACTCTTCCCAGTGACATTAAAGGCATCAGCCTTAAGATGGTTCATGAGGCTTGGTGAGCATGCGATAGTTGATTGGGATGGCATGAGAAGAATATTTCTAAGGAAATATCAACCTTATTGTAGATCCAAAGATTCCAAAGATGATATCTTTAGAATGAGCCAACAAGAGGATGAAACCTTGGAGGAATACTTAGAACGGTTTGTCTACAACCTACAAAAATCTAAACACCGAACTATGCCTCTTGATTTGATCCGCACAATATTCTTGAAAGGCATCCGAGAGGAATACATGGATGATCTTAATTTGATGGGCAAAGGTGACATTTCTACCTTACCTTTTGAAGAAATCGCTGAATTATGCGAAAAGTATTCAAGGAGAAAAGCTAAAATTGGAAAAAGAACCCTGTCATCCAAAGTCGCAAAATCTGCTTCAGCAAGTGTCACAAGGGCTGAAATAGGGAATCTGTTAGAAGAGTTTAAAACAGATTTGTTAAGAACCCTAGGGAACCAAATTGACACTCTAAAAGCTAAAAAGAAACAAGAAGATGAAGATCAGATAATGGCTATCTTCTGCCCAAAATGCCGGAAGAAACATGCCTTAAAAGACTGCCCATTAGAAAACATCCAAGTTTGTGCTTTCTGTACTGAACATCATGATATATTTAATTGTCCTAAAGTTAAGATTTTGCAGAACTGTAATATGGAAGCTAATGCAGAGATGGAAAACGTGTATTACATGGGCACAAAGAGACCATGGCAGCCAAGGCCAGCACCTCAAGGTATGTTTCCAAATCAAAATTTGCAATTTCCTGTAAATGATCAAATGTATGCTCAGAATTCATGGAATGTACCCATGCCATGGCAGCACCAAAATCACCCACAGAACAATGGAGACCATCTCAACAATACTCTCAATCCTATCATACATATCCTCAATCATACCAACCATATTCACAACCATATCAACAATATCATCAGCCGTATTCATCACATTCTCAACCATATCAGCAGTATCCTTAGCAGCAAGTTGTTTACCAACCTCAACCTACTCAACAAGCACTGCCTGCTCCTCCACCAATAAATCCACCATAACTGCAATTTCCATCTAACTCACAACCTCCCAGACCTACTCAAATTCCTGCTCAAACTGTCCTAAATCCAAATAACAGAGCAGAGAGGCCAGCCTACAATGTAGAAGAGGGAACCTCATATCCCACACTACCCTTGCAAAATATCAACTTGAGGTCTGGTAGGGTACTCCACAAAGATTCTCCAATAATAGATAAACAAGAAGAAAACACAGAAAATGAAAATGAAATGACAAATCAAAGAAAACCAAAAGATGATACCAAATATAAGCAGATGCAACCATTGCATCCACCTTTTCCAGACCGATTGGTCCAAATGAAACTTCCAATGTCTATACCATAGTTTGATGTTTTAGATGAGCTCAAGAATGTCTATATAAAAATTCCGCTACTGCAAGCCATAAAAGACATTCCCATATACACTAAAGCAATCAAAGAAATGTGTCTTAAGAAGCCCACTAGGAAAAGGATTGATCCACAAACCATTCATGTTATAGGACATTTAGCTGGCCTTATGACAAATACCATCTCAATGGAAAAGTATGTTGATCCTGGTATACCCAGAGTTACTACAATCATTAACAACATACAGATTCCAAACACTTTAATAGATCTTGGGGCCGCAATAAATGTCATGACCCTTGAAACCATGAGAACACTCCAGCTCATAAATTTGCAACATACAACGATTGTTCTAGAACTAGCTGATAGGTCTAAAGTGATTCCTAAAGGGATTTTGGAGGACATAATTGTTTCACTAGACTCTTGGGAGTACCCAGTGGACTTCTTAGTTCTTCAACCCAAATCCAATCTAGGAGGGCACCCTATCATCCTTGGTAGACTATGGTTAGCGACTGCTGATGCATTCAAAGGATGTCGATCGGGCAACATGATTATTTTAAGAGGGACCGAGAGAAAACAACTCACTCTTTATCCATCGGCACAATCACCAGCAGTAACACACCATTTATGGCTTGATGATAAATACAATGATAAAGAAGAAGTACAATCTGTTTTTAGCATTGACCAAATCTATGATTTCCAAGAATAGAATAATAATGATTTTGTAGAATTTTTCCTTTCTCAACCTGATATTTCCGAAAATTTGAGAAACGACCAATATCATGCTGCAGATGTACTTTTAGCCCAAAATTTTCAAGAAACATGCACCATTCAATCTTTGAAAACCACATTTCACGATATTTTTCCAATTCAATCCATCACAAACACACAGAGTCAGATCATAGAGATTAGTCCAGGGAAAACTCTGAACATAGGCAATCACCTAGACTCATCTCAGCAAGAGAAATTGATTCGACTATTGAGAAAATACCAGAAAACATTTGCTTGGGACTACATTGATATGCATGGGATTCACCCCGACACATGCACTCACCATATTTATACAGATAGTACTATCAAACCAGTGAGGCAACCGCAGAGAAGAATGAACCCCATGCTCCAGGATATTGTCAGAGAAGAATTGCAAAAACTGTTGAGAGTTAATTTTATATATCCTATTTCTGACAGTCAGTGGGTATCCCCATTGGTTATAGTGCCCAAGAAAAATGGTAAGTGGCGCATTTGTGTTGATTACAGACAACTGAACAAAGAAACGCTCAAAGATTATTTCCCACTACCATTTATTGACCAAGTGTTAGACACCTTAGCTGGGAAATCATCGTTTTCTTTTCTTGATGGTTTCAGTGGCTACAACCAGATCAGGATAGCCTCAGAAGATCAGGACAAAACCACATTCACCTGTCCTTGGGGCACTTATGCTTATAATGTTTTGCCATTTGGACTTTGCAATGCTCCAACTACATTTCAGAGAGCTGTATTAGCTATTTTCGCTGATTTAGTTCATGATTGTGTTGAAGTTTACATGGATGATTTTTCAGTGTACGGAAATTCATTTGAACATGCATTAGAGAACCTTGAAAGAGTTTTGAAAAGATGTATTGAAGCTAATCTGTCCCTGAGCAATGAAAAGTGCTTTATGATGTTAAACGAAGGGATAGTATTAGGCCACTATATTTCTTTGCAAGGCATCAAAGTTGACCCAGCAAAAATCCAGATCATTGTTGATTTGCCAATTCCAAAGAATCAAAGAGAGGTAAGAAGTTTCCTTGGGTATGCAAGCTATTACAGAAGGTTTATTGAACATTTTAGTAAAATAGCTTTACCTTTGTTTAAGCTTCTAACAAAAGATGTACTTTTCAACTGGAATGAGAACTGCCAACAAGCATTTGAAACACTCAAAAATAAGTTATCAACCGCACCAGTCTTAAGAGGGCCTAACTGGAGCCTACCATTTCATATCTTTACAGATGCATCTGACACTGCAGTGGGTTCCTCATTAGGCCAAAAAGAGGAATCTTGTAATTATGCCATTTATTTCATTAGCAAAAATCTGACACCTGCAGAGTCAAACTACACAGTCACAGAAAAGGAAACACTTGCCATCATATATGCTGTGAATAAATTCCGACATTATATAACTGGTTATGAAGTCTTTGTACATACTGATCATTCTGCCATTAGACATTTAATGAATAAACCAATAACTAGTGGCAGAGTTACTAGATGGTTATTATTGTTACAGGAATTTAACATCACAGTGTTAGATAGACCAGGTAAAGAGAATCAGGTGGCAGATTTTCTTTCTAGACTGCAAAATCCAGGTGAGGTTGTTCCGGTTGAAGATTCTTTCCCAGATGAAAATTTATTTGCAATTTCCATAGTGAATCCTTGGTATGCTGACTTGGCCAATTATTTTTCTACAGGAAGGACACCTCCATACTTCACTCCAAAGGAAAAGAAGAGACTAGTCAAACAAAGTGCTCGATACTTATGGATTAATGGCGATTTATTTTACACTGGTTATGATATGATTATTAGAAGATGTGTAAGAAATGATGAGATAATTGATATTTTAAAATCTTGCCATGATGAACCGTGTGGTGGGTATTTTGCAGCTAAGCGAACAGAATTCAAAGTTCTTACTCTTGGATACTACTGGCCATCCATTTTTAAGGATGCCAAGAAGTATGTGAAGAGTTGTGACAGCTGCCAAAGAATGGGAAGGCCAACAGCTACAGACGAAATGCCACTTCAGCCCCAAGTTCACCTAGAGCCATTTGAAAAATGGGCTCTAGACTTTATAGGACCCATTAACACAACCTCCAATGGTAAGAAGTACATCTTAGTATGTACTGATTACGTCACAAAGTGGGCTGAAGAAAAAGCACTAGTTAGAGCCACCGAACAAACAGTGGTAAATTTCCTTTTTGAAGAGATTTTTGTAAGGTATGGAGTACCAAGGGAAATAGTGACTGATCAAGGTACTTAATTTACTTCAAAATTAGTGAAGGACATCACAGACAAATACCAAATCAAGCACAGAAGAAGTACACCTTACCATCCACAGGCCAATGGGCAGGTGGAATCCACAAACAAAACTTTGGAAGGGATCATCACTAAAATTGTGGCAATGAACAGAAAGAATTGGGAAGAGAAGCTCAAAGATGCACTCTGGGCTTACAGAATTACGTGGAAGAATACTACAGGATTTACACCATATCAGTTGGTGTATGGAAAATAGGTAATGCTTCCTATTGAGTTTCAAATACATACTTTTAAACTGGCTGCAGATTTGCAAATTGACCTGGACCAAGCACAACAAGAAAGAATTCAGCAGTTGAACCAGCTAGATGAAATGAGGCAGCAAGCGGAGGAAACCAGAATCCTCATGCAAAAACAAAGGAAGCAGTGGCATGATGCACATATCAAGAAGAAGCAGTTCAAGGAAGGTGACTGGGCTTTACTTTTTGACTCTAAATTCAGAGATCATAAAGCCAAGTTTACCACCCATTGGATGGGCCCATGCCAAATTATTCAGGCTTACGACAATGGTTCAGTCAAGCTCAAAACTATTGATGGAGAAGGTCATTCCTTTACTGTCAACGGTCATCGCCTGAAACTTTACACTAAGCCCATCAGCAAGCAAAATTTTCTCCAAACAGTATCTCAACAAAGAGAGGTTGAGATACTGCAGCCTTCAGCTGCAGTATCCCTGCCTTAGTTCATTTCATTTCAATTTAGAAATTCAAAAAAATAATAAAAGAAAAAAAAAACAAAACAAAATCTAAAAAAAAAAAAGAAAAAAAAACAAACACAAAAAAAAATAAAAAATAATAACAATGGGTTAGATGTGAAAACCAGATTCTGGCACACTCTAACCCCGAATTCTTACTTGAAAACCAATTCGTTGGCGGGTAAGAATTCCTTTCCTTTTGTTCCCTGTTTCATTTATCAACTGAATAATGACTTGAGGACAAGTCAAAACTTTAGTGGGGGAGAGAAGCATCAGCATTTTGTTCTCTTATCTCTCCATTGTAAATTCTTAAAGATTTCTTATCTCATCTCCTCACTGTAAATTTCCAAAGCAGTTTGTTTCAGCATTCTAGATTTCAACAAAGAAGTTGTTTTGTCATTGTTTTATCTCAGAGGGACCTGGTTATAAACATTATGCAGGGGGACCTGTTCTGTCCAGAAGACCATGTTACCAACACCAGCAGTAATGGGACCTGTTTAAGACACATAAAAGGGACCTGTTAAGAGACTGTTACTTCAGGATTACTTCAACAAAGCTTCATCAAGTTTCTACAAGGATCCACAGGTTGCTGGGCACCAAGACTTCATCAAATACCAAAGATCAAGGAACCTGTATACATATAATTCTTTCTCCGGATTTCAAAGAAGCTGCATGAACATCTTCAAGATCTCAGAGGGACCTGTTGCATTCGAATCTATCTCAGGGGACCTGTTATGAACAACAAAGAATAGTCAAAAGAGACTAGTCCTACCCAGCATGCCAATGCAACGCTTGAACAACCAACAAAAGTGTAATGTATTCCTTATTCTTAACATTTAAATTCTTAGATTAATTTTTAATGTTAAATTTAATAACTGTGACTGCTACGATCAATTTCAGAGACACCTCCATACCTATCACTCATTATCCTATTGTTAATTCCTATCATCTTCCAATACTCCAACCCCTCTCATACTTATACGATTTTGTTAATCCCCTCTCATATTACCCCTTTTCAATCTCTGTTACCAATCAATTAGACCCTACAGCCATCCCAACATTTCTATTTGGCCGGGTACCAACAGAAGCAGGACACGTGGTGAATTGTTTGGAAACCAAATGTCATGCGGGCTTGTTCATTATGTTTGAAACGACCGAATTATGATTTAAACACCCGACGAAGCCAAATGATGCAAACGACTACCCGGAATCATATCCCAGTACTTCATATATATGCTTCTAGCGTTTCTATGATGGCATCCATACGACCAGTACAACCATTCCTCTGTTTCAAAAGATGAATATGCTCTGAATTGAGTTAAGCCGGTTATTTCACTATCGTTTTCAGTTGTTCTATGTCAGCATTCGACTCCTGTGACTTCAACAGTAAAGACTGAAAGTAGCAAGCGCCACGAAAGGAAAATGCAGTTAATTGGATTCGACCTCTATTACAAGACAGTCAATCGAGCATCATTGGGTTACTAAAGGAGCTAGTGTTAAAGAGCCGAGGACGCCACCAAGTCAGCAGCATTGGGGGCGGAAGATAAAAGGTAACAAATCAAAACTTCTTTGTTGAAGTGGTAAAACATAAACAAAGAAGAGTTAGAGCACAACTCTCGGCCACAATGACCAATAGGGTCGAACCAAGCATATTCGACAGTTCCCAGTATCACGAAGATTGCATTTCAATTCTTAAAGAAATACAGTGGCTGCCCTTTTTAGAGAAATTTCGTGGAAGTAATGAAGAGGTCACCAAACAGTTCGCTTTTACATTCAACGGAGAGAAAGCTCTGATAGGTAATTTTTCATTCAGAGTTTCGGAAGACACCATAGCTCAAGCCCTAGGGATCAGCCCAGAAGGGGAGAAGTACTTTAAGACAAAGCAATTTAAAGAGAAATCATGGACCCAATTTATGTCCAGATCCAGGGTTTCGTCCGTTAATTGGAAGAAAGGCGTTCCAAGAAGTTGGCTGGTGCATCCCTGGGACGAGATGGTTTATATCATCCAAAAGTTTGTAACTTGTGAAGGCCGCTACAGTATTATTTACTTGTACCATATCAAGTTACTGTTACATTTGAAAGGGCAGTGTGTTATTAGTCTGACATACTTCCTCTTGCAAAGCCTAACCAAAATGTCGAAGACCATCCAAAAGCAGAAAGGTAACGAAGACAAGAGCTTATATCACTTTGGGTCAATTAAAATTCTTATTGAGTATGAATTGCAGAGAAGAGGGAAAACGTGGAAGGAGTTCTTGGTTGTTAACCAAATTAAAGACGAAGAGGACAAGGAAGAACCACAAGAAAACTCAGGATTCATGAATGATATCGATGAAGAGATTCCCATACACAAAGCAAGCAAGGTACCTCCACCTGTTAGCAGTATAAGGACGAGGAAAATGAGAAAAGAGGATGCTCGGAAAGCAGAGCAAGATAAAATTTTTACCACTTATTCAAGAAGAACCAGGAGAACATCAAAGGCCCAGCTACAAGAAGACCAGCCTGAATCAAATGCACCTATGCCGATGGATATTGAAAGTAGTGCCCACTCACAACCTGGACCAGGAGCTGAGATGGAGGTTGAAAGCAATAACAGGCAAGAAAAAGATTCACCGCCTGCCATAAAGAAACAGAAGAAACTGGAGAAGAAAATTGAGAAGTTAAAGGAGGAACTAATGGAGGCTAATATGCTGGAAAAAGTTATCAAGAAAGAAAATGAAATGCTCAGAGCACAAAGTAAAGAGACTCAACAGAAGAATGAAAAGTTAAGGGAACAAATTAAGGAACTTGAAGCTGAACAAACAGATATTTATAAGTGGGCCACTAAATGGTACAACCAAAAGAAGGTCCTCAAGGAAAAGTACAAAAGTTTAAAGCATGAGCTCCATGGTCAGAAAGATGCCCAGGTGAAGAAGAATGTGGATACATTGTTGAAGGCAGCAGAGGTACAGGCAGGGACAGAGTTCAGAGGAAGCACATCAGGGTTAGCATGAGGTCATGCTAATTCATTAAGTCGGGGAGAGATGTTGGTACCATTCCTTGACCTCCTTTTTCCTCTTCAAACACATCGTTTGCCTACCTTTTTCCTTCATACATCTCTTAGACCCCTTGAAATTGATTAGTTAACAGTATTATAGTTGTTAAATACATTAGAATTGATTTATGAGTTTTATGTTAAAGAATTAGGGATTTTTGATAAAAAGACTACAGGAAGTTGCAACATCCTGTAATTGGTTTATTGTTTGACATATGGCATGACAGCTAGGCTAAAGCAAAGGGTAGGGATGAAAAGTAGAATGTACAAGCATGGACGAACACCTATCCTACAGCAGAACCAACGCTCCTGGAGGCACGGTCAATGACGGTCAAAGTATAGCATGTTGGCGACAAAAGCAGCAACAGCATAGGGTTCTAAACCGATGTAGTTTTATTCCTTTTTGAAATCGGTTTAGAATGGAAACAACTTAAAAACTATGCCATAGCAAAAGCGGCAACAGCCGCATCATGAATGTACATTCGAAATGTAAAGGTTGTAAAAACATATGTAAACACAGTTCTGTGTGATCAGTTGGTGGTTATCATTGTATCGTTTTGAAAACAGAGTTTTGAACTTAATACCAAGAACACGGTTGTAGTCACGATTTCCTTGTTGCGTTGATTCTATAGTTGCTTGAGCACAGTCCAGTATACCTTTGAAACGTGGACGGGCCCTGCGTGGAATGGGTATACTGTTATTTTATTTCATTTGCAACTTCTGAATATTCACTAGCATGCACAGTGATTAGAGTTCAGTTTATGCTTTCGTTGATTCAATTAGAAATTCGTATGAGTAATGTTTATGATGGTAGCTTGAAGGATTAATCGCTGAGATCGTTGAATTGTATCTTGTAAGGGATCTGATCTTTCATTATTTTTAAGAGCATCTTCATGAACCCTATTTCTCATATATTTGGATTTTAAGTGTGCTTATGATTTTAATATATTTCAATCTTTCATGAATGATAAACATTGAATGCTGAGTGTTCACTGAACAGGGGTTTTATGCACAACATCCTCGTAAGGGGATTGAAATCTTGGTTTAAGTAATACACAGTGTTTTTAGATAAGTAGATGAGTTGAATGACCTGAGTGTCCAGGTGATAGGGAACATACCTCAACCTTCCGTAAAGAAGTTCTGTAACCTACCATCACGAAAAATTAGTTAGGAATCCTTTATGTCTATAGATTGTAGACGCATGCCTCGAAGTTTACTGATCCTGGTCGATAATAAATATAGCCTAATCTAGCACCCTAGATAGGACACTACAATCTTAATCAAACCTTATATCATTATGTAGTGCCAACGTACCACCTAGACTCTGGTTGTAAACAAAATTATTTTTATTTTTATGCTTGAAGTAATGTATTACTCTAATGCATGTACCATACTTGGTTATGTGGAGCACACATATTGGTCTAGAGTGCGACTTTCTGCCTAGCTTCACATGGACTTTCAAACAATGGTTTTGGTTTAATCTTTCTCATCCGATAGTGATTAGCATTAAGGTTTAGATTTTGGCCTTATTGACATTCTCTCTACTGGTTCATTCAGTCATTTTGTCTTGATGTTCCAACAAAGCCTTGCTCTACACATTTATTTCAACTCGCCATGCTCAACTAGATTCAAAATAATGATAATTCCTATTCTCTTATAGACTTAAAATATTCACATACAACAAGGCTACATTGAAAATTTTCTTATGTGTTTGGGCAAGTTAAAGAATGTGAAGACGTATTTAGGGTTTCTCCATTTTTTTGTTTTATTTTGTCTCTCAAATGAATTATTAAATTAATTCCTCATTTTTTTCGATGTTTACAAGTTTGATTGGAAGAATGTCGAGACTCTACTCGGTCTTGGTCATTGGAAAAGATAATCCCCCACTACTTGGTTTTGAAATTCTTACTTGAATCTATTATAGATGTTGTTTCTCCTCATCCTAGTTTCCTTCAAGCTCTCATATATGTAAGGTTTTTTCCTTGGTTAAATTCTAATCTTAAATTATTTTTTCGTGGCCATTTATAGTTAGGGCATGCCATGGCAAAGCTTTCTTATACCAAGTTTATCTGTTATTCAAGGTTCCAACCCTACATAAAAACATTTGTTTTGTATACTCCTTTTATTTAATTTACATTATCTAATTAGTTCTTGTTATTTTAGTTGTTGAGTTTGGGGTTTCATAATCAAATTCCTAACCTACCATGGCCTATTTAGCCACTAGTAAACCCAGGCATAAAACTTTTGAATATGGTTGCAGTTGTGAATGTTTCATTTGGATAGTTTTCTTATATAGATATTTTGTCCATTTGTAGGGTTTTAATCTCTACCTAAACTTTGTCATTTTGGAATTTTATTTGCAACCATTTTAACTACAATTTGTAATATGTTGCAGGGATACATCATGGTTTCTCAGACATAGATTTTTCCTCAGGTAATTTGGATATTTAATATTTTCTTCTTTCTTTGGTTAGGATTGTTTTCTTTTTACCAACCTTACTTAAATTTTTATTTTCTAGAAATTCATAAGTATAGCCAAACCCTCACGAATTTTGAAAGTTTTTCCTTTGTACTCATGCTACAGATCCTTCTAGTAATTAGCAAGTTTTCGACTCCTCCTATTCAGGTCAGGTGTCCCTAAACTCTTGGTTGCTTCTTATGTAAATAGTTGCCTCTTTCAATGAAGACACGGCACCAAGTTTCTTTTTTAATGTAATTACCAGTGTTATGTATTAATTTTAGTTATCGGGAATGTTAAATAGAACTTTCCCTAAGAGGGAATTTTATGATTTAAAGGCAGTTATTCCTTATTTGTAATCGTTAAAAATGACCATGACCGAAAGCCTTCAGCCATAGGGTACTATTATTATTACTTGAGTCCTCTAGACCAATTTTGGATATCAACTGTATAATCCTTTATAAAAGCATATTGAATGCTAATCCTTTGTGTTGATAATTTAAAAAGATTGTTACAGAAAACTATGGTTTCCTTCCTTATCTTCCATTCTTAGAAACTTTTGTATACATTTTCAATTAATTATTGTATTTTTAATGAAATTCTAAATTAATAGTTATAGTTTAGCTATATTCACTATTGGGTTTCTTTATCCATTTAATTTTTATTTTTTTTAGCCTAGGATCGTAGCCCAACCTTTGTTATTTCTAACGAATGAGGTAAATTTAACCTTCCATTCAATTCCATTAGATCTATGTTTATAATTATTTCCTTGACTGTATCTTCATACAAAATTTGAATGTTTTCTCCATACTTCATGTAACTATTTTTTTAGCTTTTACTAAAGTATATCACTTTCTACTTTAACACCTTTACATAAATACTAGTTTCAAAATTTAATTACCATCTCTAGATGCAAAAATAAATTACTACTCCAGAATTCATTACATAGTAAGCAAGTACATGTTCTCACTTAAATAGTTGCATCATAGTGTTTTCTACTCAGTATACGCACAAAATACTTGTACCATTCGAGATATTGGAAGACGGTAAATTATATCTTTTATTTTCATTTAGATGCATATACAAAAAATGTACAGACTATAATAATAATACTTCTACTCAAATTATTAACCATAAATCACTTCTCAAATATCAACTACTTAAGATACAGGTTATTCAGAGTACCAACTTGTCAAACACTCTAGAAAATAAGTCTGGATCTACAATGCTCCTCCCAACCTTGACTCCTCCTCTTGAATGAGTCCCCCTGAGCTCTAATGGATTGCAAAACTAACCAAACATTCTACTGTTTTTTTCTTTTTCCCTTCCTTCCCATTATACCTCCTATACTTTGGTTGTGCACCATGTGAGTCTAACTGCAATATAGGATAGGAGGACCCTTTTTTTTTTTTCCTCAGGATTCTGTTGTTAGTTGGCAACTACTTGATCCCCTATCCATTAGGTGTTAGGTAGTTTCTTTCTCATTAATGAGCTATACTCTCCCTAGTTTCTTTAAGACAACATCTTATCTTCTTGATAGAGTTATTGATTAATAAATTCTTCATAATTAAATAATACAATCCTCATATTAGATGTCTAAGTCTTACATCATCCAAGGGTTAATAAATTCAACCAATAGCTTGTAGTCCATAGTTTTCTCTTCAGCCATTTGTAGCCTCAAAATTATTTTCCAACTTTTTATTAATAAATTAACAAAACATATTTACATAGGGTAATTATCAATAACTAAATATTGATAGCTAGTTACACTTGAGTCTTAAAGCCACAACATCAATACACTTGATATGTACAATATTTGCAAATAAAAACTAAGTCAGAGGATATCACATCCTTCCCCACTTGAGTTGGACATTGTCCCGGTGTATTCTCTAGACTTGCTCCTAGTCTCTGAATAAGGATGGATATGCTTCTTTAAAAGCATCTTCCAGTTCCCAAGTTTCCTCCTCTAGGATAAAGTGTTTCCATTGAAATGGGCTATGACTATATTATGAAGAGTGACTTATGTCCTATCCATTATGCATAGAGGTTTTTCCAGGAACTCTCCCTCTGGTTCTACCTGTGAAACATTCCAATCAATTATGTGATTTGGATCGTGTACATATGTTTTCAATAAAGAAATATGAAACACATCATGAACTTTTACACTTGCTAGAAGAGAAATATGATATGCAATTGGACCTATACTTGTTAACACTTCAAAAGGGTCCACAATATCTTGATGCTAGCTTGATACAACTACGAAGTTGTTGAGGTAAAACACAACCCCCCCCCCCCCCCCCCCCAACCCATTTTTGATTTGTTCACCTCAAATAATGGAGACCTTTTATATAAAAAATTTGGCTAAACACCTTTTAGGATTTTTATTTAGTTGATTATCCTACACTTCTGTTAATTTTTCATTTTTTTTGGATTCTTGTTTTGATTGCTTTGTTAAAATCGATTTTTATAAGCTTTCCATTGACACTTGTTTCACCTCATTTGGTCAACTGGTTTGTAAATGAGACTCCTTTGAAGTCTAATCATTTATGTCGCTGGGTTAAAACGCATAAAATGTACAATATTCCATTTTTTGTAAATAAATTAGTTCAATAATGCATTTATTTTAAATATTAACCCCTAGTTAGTTATTACTAATATTTTTCATTTTTCAGCCAAATCATAAAGCATTGAGATTTTAGTAATTTACTCAAATTTCCAAATCAATTACTAATCTTAAAAACCAGAACATTGAAGTGACTGTAGTTTAGAAGCTAAATTTCATGAAAATAAAACCAAAATAAAAAATAATGTTTAATATTAAATTTTAAATTAATTAAATTAATTGATATATAAAATATAATTAAGTTAATTAAATTAAAATTTAATACATAAAATATAAAAAAAAAAAAAAAAACAATTTAATAGCATTGGGGCTTTTGATCAGAACCCTTTAAAAAACCCCGAAGACCTTAAAATTTCTGATCTCCCGATTGCGAAAAACATACCTTCCCGACGCCAATCTCCCGAGCATAGTCAAAGGGCATTAAGGCCAAGTATCATAATGAACTTCTGTTTGAAAATTCACTCCTAGGAATGAGTGAAGTAAGGTAGTGGTAGTTTATTATGAGTTTAAAATATTTAATATTTTATAGTAATAAATTTTAAATTAATTAATTGAATTAATATATAAAATTTAATTAAGTTAATTAAATTAAAATTTAATTATTATTTAGATTAATTAGTTTATAAATAGTTAAATATTTAATATGTTAGATTAATATTAATTAATAATAGTTTATTAAATAATTAGTTAAGTTTGTAATTAACAATTAAATTAGAACTAATTATTAGATAATGAGAATTCTAATTTAGGATTAAATTTTTAATTAGAATTCTGATTTTTAGCCCGACAACAGAAATTCCAGATTTATGCTAGATTTGGCTCATTAACTTTGGAAGCTCATAGATTGAGTTTTACTTGGTCAAATGAGGCCCAAGAGGGCTCATTGGAAAGATAAAATCAAGGAGAATATTTTTGAGGAGGTTTCACTAACAGATTTGGTCATTTATTAGGTCAAAAATTAGGCAGAAGATCAAGCTCTGAATTTCTAAAACAAAATCATTTTTCTGAGTTTTATTTTCTACATTTTCATTTGTCTAAGCCTCTTCTCAATGCAGATCCATTCGTCAATGATATCCTTGATCAATTAAACCATCCCAGACATCAATAGAAAGTTTCCATTTTATTTTCAATTATTTATTTGATTGGATTTGTTTTAAATGCCATAAATGACATTTTGATTTTATTGTTGCATTTTAATTTATTTTGATTTCTTCTTGCAGGAAAACAGTAGAAGAGATATGAAGAAAAATATCTCAATCAATGAGAAGACTCCAACAATTAAAGATTTGGAATTTTTGAGCAAATAAAATTGGATTGGGCAGATTGTTCTTCAACAAACTTTCCTCTCAAGAATTCATTTACAAATATTATAAATAATAGATTGCAGAATGGAATGAGGGCTGCTCTTCTCTGCAATTTTGGACTTTTAAAAGCATTATGTAATAGGAATTTAGAGTTGTAGTAGAAAGGAGAGAAAATCTCAGATCTGGGGATTATTGAGGATTTTTCTTTTATATCTTAAATTATGCATGATGGACAAAGTTTGCACTATTGTGACTTTAACTTTGAAAACAGAAGTTCAAGCAATGTAAAGAGCTGTTGGAGACTGAGGTTAGAAAATGGATGCAATAAATTGGTATTTCTAATACTACTATTTCAAATACTAGTTTCATTTTTATAATAACAGGAATGTGTCATTTTATTCATGTTTGTGCACTTTTGTCAGTATGGGTAATTTGTCTCAATGTTGTTATTATATATATCTGATCTTATGGATTAAATTCTTATTTTTGAGTAATTATTTGCTCAAAAATATGTCTTATAAAACTGATTTATTAAATAGTAATGTGTTGTGAACTGTCTCTGCATATTATTATTTAGTTATTGGATTTACTAATTTGACAATCAATAACATTTTTGTGAATTTCTTCCTGAATGTTGTTGATTGATTATTTTAGTTAAGAGGTCTCAATAGGAATCACGTGTTTTGATATCCATAATATCAGTTAATTGAACTACTTCATTAACTTGATATTCATTATAAACAAGACATATTTAAATCTCAATACTTTAAATATCTTGCTCTTGGTTGGGTTAGATCTATATCTGCCTAATTGAGATAGGATTAAGATTAGTTTCTTTTACTTACATTATAGAATAAGCTTGCATTTAAAATCATTTTTACATCCTTTTAAGTCTTCTTCTCAAAGAGACAAAATTTTAGTTGTGGCTTGGCTGAACCTAAATCAGCTTAAGGGTCATTCTCTTGCCTGATCAGCAAGAAGAAGTGATTTGATATCCCTGTCTATTGGTAATTAAAAATATATAATAAACTAATAGCGATAGGGAGAAGGTAACTGGACCTAGTTAAATCAGTCGGAGCCATCACACCAAACAGAAAAGGAGATTCTTTAAGGTCCGGACCAGGTGGTTATCCCCCATTGTTGTTGTAGAGATTTTCGGGGCATCAACATTTTTGGCGCTAGAAGGAGGGCCTAAGACTTTTTGTCTATTGGAGTCTTTTCAATTTTGACATTTTATTTAATTACAATAGCTCCTCTTAAACTTCCAATTTGGATTTGTATTCATAGACGTGTATCTTCCAATACTCCACTCGAAGTGGTAAGACTCTTGTCTCAGGTAAAGTTTAAAGGTAAGAGAAATTCTTATGCTTTTAATCATGTCTTTCAATTTATTCAAAATGTTTCAAATTATGATTTTCAAGGAATTGATGAAGGCATTTTATGCAGAATTTTTACTTTCACATTCGCGGCAAAAGCCAGGAACTGGTGTAAAACTCTTCCGGTTGCCTCAATCCATAGCTGGGATAAATTTGTTACAATTTTCATTTGTAAATTTAATTGCTATATTATGAACATGTATGTAATGAAATTGAATATCTACGAAGGTTTGAAAATGAGTCTGTTATGATTTTAATATTTAATTTCATTTGAATTGTTTAAGATTTAAAGTCGAAGATAAACCTACGGAAGAATAATCACTAGATTGGTTTGAATATATTTGCTCTCTTCCTCCCATTCCCAATCCATATGAAATTAGTTCAAGCTTTGTTCCATCTCCTTCCAACATACATGAGAATTCTAATTTGGATGTGCAAATAAATTATGATCAAGTGGTCTCACAAAGGTTGGAAAATATTTCTTATCAAATACAAGAAGACAACAACGACAATTTTGGAGAAGGAGCTGCATTGAAATTTGAAAATTACTTTGCATTAAATTCAGAAAATCAGATTGCAAATCATCAAGTACAAGCAACAATCAAAGTAAATAATAACATGTAAACTGCTGTACAAATTTCTGAATTTTTCCATGATGAACAAATGCTTAAATCAAAGCAGCAAAGCGACGTTCTTAAAAAAAACATGAGTACACAAATGAATGATCTAGAATCTGAAATTTATAGTGAACAGAACGCACAAGAGTTCTCAAACAAAGACAATTTTAAACGCATTGTTTCAGATTCACATTTTTCCCTTTATCCTGATATTTTTAATGATGGTAATTTTTCTCCTCCAACAAGTTTTTATCAAGATAGAGAAACAATTATTGATTATTCTCTTACCACTAATGAATATGAAATTTTTATTCCTCCTTGTTTTGATATATTGGACGAGATAGAAGGGAATTCTAGATAATATTGTGAAGTCATTAATGATAAATACTCTGAAAGTGAGGATGTTAATTACTATCCTCGCAAGAAAATTCAAATAACATCCGAGAATGAGGGACATTTAAATTTAGAAATTATTCCAACTAATCCTCGTTCTAAAGCAACAAATTATCTTCATGATTTCACTATTCAAGAAAACATTCCAATTTATGATTCATATCATGATCAAGCTCTCATTCTTACTCATAATCATAATTCTCTTTCTAATTCACAAGTTGGAATTGACAATTATTCAAATTCCATAATTCTCGCCAATCCTTGTGAAAAAAATTTATTTCAAAACAATCCCAATTGTGCTGTAACATTAGTTGTACAAATATTGATTTCATTTTATTTTTGTTTCCTCATTTATTTTGTTTAAATTTAGATTTATTTTCTGATTTTATTTTTCAGATTTTTGATATTTTACGCTAGCATATTGAGCACTTTGCTATCAAACACTCAATTGATGCATTGTCCTATTGGGAAATTGAAGTTTCATATTATAACCATGAACATAAAAAGCTATTAATATTTCAATTTTAATCGATGTTCATCTCTTATCAAAAGCTTCTATCTTCTCAAAGGCGGTGTCAACAAGAGAATATATTTTTACAATCTGGCCAGCGACCCAATTCAATTAATAATCTTCCATTATATCTAACAGACTTCCATCTATCTTTCATTAACTCATTTGAAAATATTTGGAAAGTTTTCCTTTATGGAAAATTGTTAATAATTTAACATTTAGGAATTTAGACTTCTGTGATCCATAACATTGTTTAGATAATCTTCGGCAAAATCACATAATCAATCATTTGTTAATAATTTAACATTTGTAAATAACACTAATAATTTTTTCCAAGCCTTTGAATTTAAAAGTTCATCTTCACAATCTGCCTGTCATCTCCTCTTTTGAACATTTCTCAATCCTTAATGGAAACTTATCCGGACTTTTATGATCCAATTGGTATTCAATTAGAAAGGAAATTTCAAGAGAAAGAGCTTTTAATTAAGTTTCTAACAATAACTTTGTATTTTATTTACAAATTTATCTTCCTTAGTTTAGTTAGATTTGTATTTTTATTACTAACATTTGAATTGTACATGTATACAAGAATTAAAATGAGAAAATGTTTATATTGGAAATATGACTATACCTAGTCATTTTCATGTATATGGTTAGAATAGGAGTAGAATTAATTTAGTTAGTTTGTTTTATGTAGTTAATTTGTTTTCAACAGTTTTGTAGATTAAAAAAACAAAACAAAGCAATCAACCCTTCTCATACATGTTCAGGGAAATATTTCCTTCTAATCAGAAAATTTCTAATTCTCACTTCCCATTTTTAAAATAAAAAATTTCTTACAACAATACCTCTACCCATGAATATATCTTTGCTTATTTCGAATAATGTCTTGACAGAATTTAATAAAGTATGCACCTGGCACACATTTCAATATGTGTCGATATTCTTCCAAAATTAGTAGCTTTATCCCATTTTGATTTTTAGTTTATTATCTGATGCTGCAATACGCATCATATTCATTTACTAAAGACATTATTGAATAGTCACTATAACAATACAGATTCTTCTCAAGTTATTCAGAATAAGCAGAGGCAATAAATTGTTGTTTCAATTCAAAAGGGAAGACTATTTTCATATTTATTTCTAGTAAATTTTATATTTCCTGAACATGAATAAGCAGATTTTATTTAGGCTAATTGCTCACTCCGATTTAGAATAAATAATGAGATGATTTTGAACAAAGACAAAATTTTGATAAATCGAAGGAAGAATTTGAAGATTCATGAGGTAAAAACTACAAAGAATTTCCTTCCAGGTACGCATTCACAAGTTCATTATCATCTATTATTAGTTTCTTTTTTCCTTAGTTTATTTTTTATTTTTGTTTTGTTTTATTTGCAAGTTTTCATTTGTTTTCAAAACTTGAAGTAAGCAGCAAACCCATTTCAAATTTCCAACAGGTTCAAGGAAATTTTATTTGTGATTCATTAAAATTTAAGCATTTTTAAGTTTGCTTTCAACCATCAAAAAACCCAAATGAAATTTCAAGCAATATCATAGGATTCAACTTGATTTTCATATTGTTGATACTTCAGTGAAAATATTTGCAATATTCTCATCCCGCTCATCTTCGTCAATCATTTCATTCCGATATCATATCATCCATATCACAACCATTTGTATCATAAGATTTCATCGGAAGTAGCTCTTAGCATTTTTGATAACAAATTGTTCATAAAAGATCTCCGATGTATTACCTCACTCATATGCCATATTGCATTTCGCATATCGGAGGTTTGCAGTTGAAGTATACTTCCATTATCGTGAATTGTCGATCTTCGATAATCGACTATACTAATATTGCGACGACCACATAATTCTAGACCCGATATGAAATTCAAATCAAATTCATAAAAAATATTGCATCCCCTCAATCGCAATAATGGTAAGAGTATAACTTTAAAAGGGCCGATGTTTCAGATCCGATATGTTATTAAATTTTCATCATAAAGTTATCGGGTCCACTCTTCATCGCATATCGGTGTATCAAGAACTGTTACCTCATGTGCTTAAGATCGTCAATCACCGATTAGCCACATCATTTATTGCATCGCCGATATAGAAATCACTTCATCACATTTTTATTTATGCTCATATCACATTTCCGAATCTGCAATGTGCATTGTGCGATGTGGGAAGCACAATGTAAATATTCCCCGATCCCCGATATAATATTTCTTCAATGATGCGATCGCTCCATCTTCTCATCACATGTTTTCATATCAACAATTTGCCATTGCAACCTCCGATGCAATAGCTTCCAATGCATGCCTCTAAGCCATTAACATATAATCGATATATGGCATAGCGATAAAGGTGAAGTCTTACAGATTAAACTTGAAGCATGGTGAAGAAACATGTGATGCGAATTATCTGATATGACGATGTGTTATTTTAAAAGCGAGCTTGGGTAACCACTATGGTAAGAAAGCAGTTAATGACCAATTTGCAGCATATTTAAATCATTTCGATTTCTCATATATTTCAGTTTTAAATATATAATTCCATAATTAAATATGGAATTCAAGACCTCTCTATCTTCATATTTAAATTTGATTATCTTGGATTTGCTCTTGATTCTGGACAATTTATAAAATCACGAAGTTTATATGAAATTTATAATATTTTGAGAAACAATCATTACTGCAAATTCTCATTCTCATTTTTTATGCATTTGTTTTCCCTTGAACACTAAGCATTTCATTTTTACATTTTACTGCTTGATTTAGTTTAGATAAAATAAATAATGATTTTGGGTTATAGGATTTTGGTTAGTTTGTCTTCTTCATGTTTTAGTGTTAACTAAAAGAAGAAGTCAGTTAGTATTGGAGAAACTGATACCCTTCAGGTAAGATCAAATGTAATTATCCAATGGTAAGATCCATGTACCCACTTTCATTAATTTCCATTTCATTACTTTAGTTTTGTTTTTAAAGTATGCTGATATAATAAATCTGTTTTGCAATTCTTCATAGAAGCTTTCAATCCTCCGTTGAATCATATTTTGGAAGTCCTATACTCTTCTTCTAGCTTTATTTCAAGAAGCAGTGATAATCTTCATTGAAACAACTACACCAAGAAGTTTTTGAACCTTTAGTTTGTTTCTTTAAGCATTCCTTTCATTAGAAAATGATTAAGTTAATGCTTTGAAACAAGAAGATTGACATCAGACAGAAAGTTTTCATTGTGGCTGAATTTTATCATCACTGCTATCTAAAAGCCTAAAGCACTTACAACCTTGCAAGGTATAATTTTTCTGAATCTCGACATAAGAAAGAATGATTACACAATTATTTTCCTTTACTTCATTTTGTTGAGACATAGGTATAAATGTTCTTGTTAGAATTTATATTTCAAAACTTGGATTTTTCTTTCCATTTTTAAAATTTCTTCATTTTTATTTTTGTTTGCTGATTTCTTTTCTCACTTTGGCTTAAGAATTCTATTTCTTTGGTTTTTAGTTTTGATTTTGGTAACTTTGCCATGATTTATATGGAAGACCTTTTTGTTACCTAACAATGGTCGGCATACATAAGGAAAAATTATTAATAGTCTACTATTAGCTTTTTCTTAAGTTTCTTAATAAAATTTGCTTTTCTTATTATAAAGGTAGACATACTTAAGGAATAGATTACCAATTTAGAGAAGTTGACAAAGTATCATAAAATCTGAAAAAAATTATTTTCATCAAAATTGTAATCATTTTGAGATTTCAATATTTTATTAAGATCTTTTAAAATTTTATTATCAGTCAAGAAAAGTTATTTTTAACCAAGTAAAGACACTTTACAGCACAACAACTTTCAACTCTGAAATTGTCATTCTTAATTCTTAAGCAGTCAAAGACTCTCCCTGTTCCAAAGAGTCTTATTTTTCTAGAGCGTAATCCAAAAATATATTTAAACTTAAAAGATAAGAGGTCTCATCATGAGCCTGCTTACCATGATCATAGGGGAAAAATAGGCTGACATTACCAACACTGCTAAACAAACCAGGGTAATGGCTTATGATTGCAAACAATTATAAGACAAGGAGTCTCATCACGAGCCAATTTGTTCAGTCCAATTATAACCAGTGAATGACATTGTCAACTATATGGTTACCAAACCATGACAATGGCTTTTAAAAACTATTTTTTTTTTTAAAGAAAAAGAAAAAAATAAACATATATAGATGGATTTATCACTAGGTCAATAATTCTTAAATAGATGAGATTCTAAATTATTGATGATTAAAAGGTAACCCTGTTGAGACTATAGATGTTTGCTGACAACAGTGGCTCTATTTGTGACAAATGAGTATATTTTAAAAGCTAACATGTAAAGTGACTCCTGCTTTATCTCTACAATTAATTAAGGACTGATACAGAGTTTTGAAATATTTTAATTTATGAAAAATTTTGAGAAAACTTACAATTAAATGATTCTTGTTTTTATTCAGACTAATGAACCTAGTCAAACATTTCAAACATAATTATCTCTTCTTTAATTATTTTTACTTGAATTTTGAGAAAATCTCATTCGTATTAAATAGAGATAACTAGTTCTTTTCCCGTGTGTCGCCATTGTTGAGGTAAAACACAACCCCCCATTTTTTACTTGTTCACCTCAAATATTAGGAACCCTTTCTATAAAAATTTTGGCTAAACACTTTTTAGGATTTTTATTTAATTGATTATCCTACGCTTTAGTTAATTTTTCATTTTATTTGGATTCTTGTTTTGATTGCTTTGTTAAAATCGACTTTTTATAAGCTTCCGATTGACGCTTGTTTCGCCTCATTTGGTCAAATGGTTCATAAACGACACTCCTTTGAAGTCTAATCATTTATGTTGCCTAGGTTAAAATGCATAAAATGTACAATATTCCATTTTTTGTAAATGAATTAGTTTAATAATGCATTTATTTTAAATATTAATTCCTAGTTAATTATTACTAACATTTTTCATTTTTCAACGAAATCATGAAGCATCGGGATTTTAGTAATTTAATCCAATTTCTAAATCAATTACTAATCTTAAAAACCCAAAACATCGAAGTGGCTGTAGTTTAGAAACATGAAAATAAAACCAAAATAAAAAATAATGTTCAATATTAAATTTTAATTGATATATAAAATATAACCAATTTAATTAAATTAAAATTTAATATTAAAAAAAAAAAAAAAACGATTTGATCGAATTGGGGCTTTTGATCAGAACTTTTTAAAAAACCCCCCGAAGACCTTAAAATCCCCGATCTCCTTATTGCGAAAAAACATACCTCCCTGACGCCGATCTCCCAATCATAGTCAGAGGGCATTAAGGCAAAGTATCATAATGAAACATTATAGTTCATTTGTTTGAAAATTCACTCACACGAATGAGTGAATGAGTGAAGTAAGGTAGTGGTAGTTTATTACTAGTTTAAAATATTTAATATTTTATAATATTAAATTTTAAATTAATTAATTCAATTAATATATAAAAGTTAATTAAATTAAAATTTAATTATTATTTAAATTAATTAGTTAAGTTTATAATTAATAATTAAATTAGAATTAATTATTAAATAAGTAGAATTTTAATTTAGCATTAAATTTTTAATTAGAATTTTGATTTTTAGCCCAACAACAAATATTCGATTTATGTCAGATTTGACTCATCAACTTTGGAAGTTCATAGATTGAGTTTTACTTGGCCAAATGAGGCCCATGATGGTTCATTGGAAAGATAAAATCAATGACAACATTTCTGAAGAGGTTTCACTAACAGATTTGGTCATTTATTGGGTCAAAAATTAGGCAGAAGATCAAGCTCCGAATTTCTAAAACAAAATCAATTTTCTGAGTTTTATTTTCTGCATTTTCATTTGTCCAAGCCTCTTCTCAATGCAGATCCATTCGTCAATGATATCCTTGGCCAATTAAACCATCTCAGACATCAATAGAAAGCTTACATTTTATTTTCAATTATTTATTTAATTGTATTTGATTGGATTTGTTTTAAATGCCAGAAATGACATTTTGATTTTATTGTTGCATTTTAATTTATTTTGATTTCCTATTGTAGGAAAACAGTAGAAAAGATATGAAGAAAAAGATGTCAATCAATGAGAAGACTCCAACAATTAAAGAATGAAAATTTTGAGCAAATAAAATTGGATTGGGCAGATTGTTCTTCAACAAACTTTCCTCTCAAGAATTCCTTTACAAATATTATAAATAATAGATTGCAGAACGGAATAAGGGTTGCTCTTCTCTACAATTTTGGACTTCCAAAAACATTTCTGTAATAGGAATTTAGAGTTGTAAGAGAGAGGAGAGAAAATCTCAGTTCTGTGGATTATTGAGGATTTTTCTTTTGTATCTTGAATTATGCATGATGGACAAAGTTTGCACTATTGTGTCTTTAGCTTTGAAAGCAGAAGTTCAAGCAATGCAAAGAGCTGTTGGAGACCGGGGTCAGAGAAATGGATGCAATAAATTGGTATTTTTAATACTATTGTTTCAAATACTAGTTTCATTTTTATGATAACAGGAATGAGTCATTTTATTCATGTTTGTGCACTTTTGTCAATATGGGTAATTTATCTCAATGTTGTTATTATGTATTTCTGATCTTATGGTTTAAATTCTGATTTCTGAGTAACTATTTGCTCAGAAATCTGTCTTATAAAGCTGATTTATTAAATAGTAATGTGTTGTGAACTATTTCTGCATATGATTGTTTAATTATTGTATTTATTGATTTGACAATCAATAACAATTTTGTGAATTTCTTCCTGAGTGTTGTTGATTGATTATTTCAGTTAAGAGGTCTCAATATGATGTGTTTTGATATCCATAATGTCAGTTAATTGAACTACTTTATTAACTTGATATTAATTATAAACAAGACATATTTAAATCCCAATACTTTAAATATCTTGCTCTTGGTTGAGTTAGATCTATATTTGCCTAATTGAGATAGGATTAAGATTAGTTTATTTTACTTACATTATAGAATAAGCTTGCATTTAAATTAAGTTCTACAACCTTTTAAGTCCTCTTCTCAAAGAGACAAAATTTTAGTTGTTGCTTGGCTGAACCCAAATATGCTTAAGGGTCATTCTCTTGTTTGATCAGCAAGAAGAAGTGATCTAATATCCCCGTCTATTGGTAATTAAAGATACATCATAAACCAATAGCGATAGGAAGAAGGTACCTGGATCTAGTTAAACCAGTGGGAGCCATCACAAAAAACGGAAAAGGCGCTGCTTTAAGGTCCGGACTGGGTGGTTATCCCCCATTGTTGTTGCAGCGATTTTCGAGGCATCAACACAAGTCTAATAGTAATTTTCTAAGGTTTCACTTTCAGATAAATGTGGTCACCAAAATTGAACTCTTTGTGAACTCTCTTTGAATCTACATATCTTTTATGTCGATCTAAAGCTACCTTCAAATTCGTTTCCACCTATTTGACTATTTTCTCCATTTCTTTCAGCATATCTAGTCCTGATACCAACATGTATTTAGGATGATACCAATTTAAAGGCACCTTATGTCATCTTCCACACATTACTTCAAAATGACTCATATTTAGTGAAGTCTAATAACCATTATTGTAGGAAATTCAACTAAATGCAAATGATCTCCCCACCTAGTGGGCCTATCCATAACATACATTCATAGCATGTCCTTTAGGATTTGATTGGTCCTTTCTATTTGACCATCGGTCTAGTGATGATAAGCTGTACTAAAGTTCAATTTTTTACCCATGCATTCAAACAATACTTTCCAAAACTTAGAGTTAAATTTCACATCGCGATCTAAGATTACGGTCTTAGGCATACCATGTAATCTAAAGATTTCCTTCATGAATATCTATGATATATTAATGGCTTCAAAATTAGGCTTTACATGTATGAAATGTGTTTCCTTACTAAGTTTGTCTACCAAAACCATTATAGAGCCATGTTGTTTCCTTGTTTTTGGAAAACCAATAATAAAATCCATGGTCCTACCCTTTCCATTCAGGAATGGGTAACGCTGTAATAATCCAGTCGAATGTTGATGGGAAGCTTTAAACTGTTGACATTATAAACATTCTGCTACATATTCTATTATTTCTAACATCATATTAGGCCAATAAAAGTCCTCACTTAACATGGTTATTATCTTATGATACCCGATATCCAGCTGTAGGCTTCTTATGTAACTCATCAAGGATAAATTGTTTTATGTTTTGATCATTAGGCATATAAATTGTATCTCTGTACATCAACATATCCTTTTTGTTAACTGGAAAATCATTATCTTCTTCATCTTGAGAATCTGATCTTTGAATTTTCTCCTTGATTTTAACATATTCTTCATAAAAATATGCAATTTTCCTTACTTTTTTAGTCAAATCTATTTTCTAACTGCTTGCAAAAATAACACAAATCTGATTTAGTCTCTTGTTAAGGGCATATGCTATTTTGTTTTATTTTACTTTAATGTGTATTATTTCGAAATAATACTCACTAAGGAATTCTAGCAACCAGGTTTTCTTAGCATTTAAGTTTGGTCAGTTAAAAGGATATTTAAGATTGGTATTGTCAGTTTTCAAATGAAATTTCCTACGTATAAGGTAGTGCCTCCACATTTTCAGGGCATGAATGATAGTTGCTAATTCCAAATCATGAGTTGCATGCTTTTTTTTTGTGTTCTCTAAGTTTTTGAGATTCATAGCTTACAACATAAAATTCTTGCATTAATACCCCCCCAACCCTTCCTTACAAGCATTAGTACATATTACAAAGTCTTTGTTGGGGTCGACTTGCTTTAAACTTGGGACAGTAGTCAATATTTGCTTCAAATTTTTTATGTTGTTCTGACATTTTTGCTTCCAAACAAATTTAGTTCCCTTCTTTTATAAAGAAGTAATTGGGTAAACTAATTTAGAAAACCCTTCTATGAACCTCCTATAATAGCCTATGATTCCCATGAAATACTTGATATCAATCACATCCATAGGTGCTGGCCATTCCATAATGGCCTTTATCTTCTCTGGGCCTACAACAATCCCCTCTTCAGATATAACATGCATATATATTGAATTTGTGTTTCATAGAATTCACATTTTCTAAACTTAGCACACACTTCATTTTCTACGAGTGTTTGGAGAACCATTTGCAAATGTTGGTCATGCTCCTCCTTGTTCTTTAAATAGACTAAAATTTCATTAATAAACAAAATGACATTTTTTCTAAATAGGGTCTGAGTATACTATTCATCAGACACATAAAAGTGGCTAGTGCATTAGTGAGTCTCAAAGGACATACAATGAAATGATATTGCCCACACAATGTCTTGGAAGTTTTCTTATGAATGTCTTTGTCTTTAATCCTGATTTGATTATATTTGGATCTTAATTCAATCTTTGAAAATATAGAAGCTCCTTTGACATAATAAAATAGGCCATTAATCCTGGGTAATGGATACTTGTTATTGATTGTCATTTTGTTGAGTTGTCGATAGTCTATACCGAGTCTAAGGGTCCCATATTTATTTTTGACAAATAAGATTGGTGCACCCTAAGGTGACATACTAGGTCTTCTATATTTCTTGTTTAACAACTCTTGTAGTTTCATTTTTAGTTCCATCAATTCTAGAATACTCATTCTATATGGATCTTTAGGTCTTGGGACTGCTCAAGGGATAATATCTATAGTGAAACCTATGTTCCTTCATGGAGATAGTCTTGGGATTTACTCAGGAAACACATCCTTATATTTTTCTAAGATGGGACAATCTTTTATGGAAGGTTTTTGATTATTGTTAGAATGATCTTCAATCTAAACTACATATAACTGACATCCATTTTGAGTGCATTTATTTAACTATAAGGTAGATATTTTCCTCACTGAAATAGCTCTAGTAACCCCTTTTACTATACAAATTACCCCCTCATCATTGACACATATGAAATATTTTTCCAAATAGTTCAAGACTACCCTGTTTTGTTCTATCCAATCCATGTCAACAAGGATATCATATGATCCCAAAGACAAAATATTCAAGTTAAGTTTAGTGTGTGTTAGTGCCTTTCAGTCATGTCAGTCACCGGAGATCAAATGTGCTCTTACATAGTTTCTTTTATTAGGGTTTCAGGTCAAATTTTTATAGTTTCAAAGAGATTTTCAATAAAAAATTGGTCACCGGTTAGGAAGGTCAGTCTTTACTATTCCTTTCAGTTCCATGGTCAAATAACACCATCTTGGTCAAGTCAAATCATTGTTAGAAGAGTCCCATAGTCATTATGGTCATAATTCATCTAATAAGCCCATGCTAGGTTACTACTAGGTTAATAGATTAATTTCTGAAAATTGGTCATTTCACCATTGAAATCCATTTTATAAAGGAATAGTAAAGGTTAAGTTGGAAATCAAGGTTTTAAATCATGTTTTTAATTCATTTTCTTATATGAAATACCTTCATAGAAGTCATGAAGCTGCAAAGTGTCAAAATCAAGTTGCAAAGGTCATGGTGGGTCCACTACCACTTGTAAGAGAAAAATTGATTTCCTCAAGTTATAAAAGACTCTCACTCACTCTCTATTTACTCATTCCATTTTCCAACACTCCACTCCACCCAATCAGGTTGAAATTTCCAGGTAAAAATAAGTTTCTGCATGCCAAAATCGAGTTCCTCTTTTGTGCTGCACAAATACTCTTGTTGTTCTACGCAAATGCCTGGCAATTGCTGCATTTTAATTTCAAGGCTACAAGCTTCTTTGCAGTGATTTCTTCCACCATTTTCAAAGTGTGTTGCAGAAAATACAGGTTGGTGGTCTCTCATGAAGCTCAATAATCTCTTAGTTCTCTTAATTGTGATTTCTATGCTTCATTTCCCTCTCCTAGGGTTTTGAAAACAATCTTCAAAGATTTCATGATTTCCATGTTGAATTGTTGTTAAAACTTGTATCCTACTGTTCATACACCTTCATATATCCTAATCATACCTTCCTAAACACCCTCCATCAAACCCATCCTCAAATTTCATCATTTTCACCCAAACCCTAGACAAAGCACACTTTCTAAACCATTGGACTGTGTTTCTCTTGTTTGAAACCCTTCCACTCACCCAAATTCTAAATTTCCACTTTCCTTAGCTCCCTAACCTCCCTCACTATCCCCCCAAATTTTCCTAGAATTTTTCCATTTCCCTATCCCTTTCATTTCCCTAAATTTCCTCACAGCTATAAAAAATCCATTGTTTTCCTACAAGAAAAACCCTAGTTTCTCTCCTAAGAGCTAGGTGTTATCATGGAATCTGAAACCTTTGAACAAAAGAGGCATAGAGGAGGACATGTCATCAGATATGAACCCACCTCCACTCAAGATATCTTGTCATCTCCCTTCATCAGAAAATCATTTGAAGATGCAGGTTGTCTTACCTTTTGCTAGAGAATTGAGCAACTGAAATTTCATGATCAACTGACCAGTGCTTTTGCCACCAAATTAAGAAAGGATAAAGTGACTATAGCAAGAGTTGAATTCACTGTTTCAAGGAAAATTATCTCCACATCCATAGGGATTCCAAACACTGGAGAAATTTGGTTCAAGAAAGAAGACATTGACATTCAAAATTACAAGATGTACCTAAAAGCACCCTATAAGACAGTTCCAAAGCATGTTTTTCCATTCAGACATTTGCCGGAAAGATATGCTCCTCTCATGAAATTTATCATGAAGTACTTTACATGCGAGGGAAGGTAAGGCTGTATAAGTACCATATGAGGATTTTGAAGCATTTCACCAGTGTTCAACAACTCAATTTGTCTCACTATCTGTACAAAAGTCTAATAAAAATGACAGAAAAGGTACAAAGGCTGGGAGAAAATCATCATACTAGTCTATTTCATCATGGCTTGGTGAAAGTGCTAGTTTTCCATAAATTAGCATAGGTAAATTGTCTTGGGATGATTTTTAAAATTCATCTTTTCCTCCATCTCCAACTATATCTAGCGATGAACCAACACCTCCAAACTCACCAGTGCAGCAAGAGGTTGCTTCTTCAAGCAGACCTACCAAGAGGAATTATAGGGCAAAAGTGATTAAAATATATTCCAGAGGTGAAAGATAAGTGTTTGCTCCAAATATTGTTGAAAGGGCCAAGCCTACAATAGATGAATAGAAAGCATCCTCACAACATGAGGAATTCACTCATCCAGGTACCAATGTGTCAGATGTGGAGAAAGGACATGAGGACAGAGTTGCAAATCAAATCATAAGGGATAAAGAGGCTGAGATCAAAAGGTTGGAAGGCAAGTTGACAGAGGCAAATTCTTTAATAGCATGCTTGCAACAAGAAAACATGCAATTGAAAGTAAACCAAATGATCCAAGACCAACAAGCAACCTATTCAAAGAAAGAGGATGTAAAGGGAAAATCAGTGGCTCAATTGAAAGTGTCAAAAGGCAAAGGAAAGCAAAGCACATCAGGGAGACCAAGAACAAGAGCCTTCAAGAGAGCCCTTGAGCTACAAAAGGAAGTTTCTCCACCTAGAGGTCTGATCACTGTAGATGACCTAATCACTAGAGAAATCAATGCAGACAGAGTATATTGGCTTGATAAGGTCAATGGCCACCTGGAGAAGCTCCTCAAGAAGGAAAGTAGGGACAATAACTTGCAAAGGAATATGGCTATGCATTACTACACATGAAACAAGGTATCCCAATTCAGAATCAAACATTTGAAGAAGAAGCTCAAGGAAACCCCAACAAGCCAAAGGACAAAGAAAAACTTGATCTACTTGTTGAGGCTTCTCTCATGGCATGACATAGCATATGATGGCTTCACTTGGCAATTTTGAGAAAATTTTGATGGTTTTTGGCTTGTTTTAAAACACAAAGGAAGCTATTTGCGCGGCACCTTGGCGCTATGATTTCTCCACAGCCATCCAAATTCCAAAAAAATTATATTCTTGCATAGATAATCACCCTTACATGTTACTTATCCACTTTTGCAAGTTTTTCAGTAGATATATTGGGAGAAATTTCTCAAAAACAGGTCAAGAAATCACTTTCTACCACTATTTTGAAGCAGGCGCTGTGCAAATAGGAGTAGTCTTAGGAAACACATTTTTTCTCCTAGCTGGAGTGTCCAAATCACTTGCTTGAATAGTCAAATGACAACTAGACACTCACATATTTCCAATGAGCTATCAAGTTCTCAATTTGGAGCATGGGAAGGCCTCCAAAATCCTCCTTCAAGATGGCGCTACACAAATGCCTGAGTGCGCTACACAAATTCCTGAATGCGCTACGCAAATGCCTGTAACAATATTTTCTCAGCATGTCTTTGCCAAATCTTTATTTGATGATGTAATTTCAGTAGTTTTAAGTCTAGATGATGTAATCATGAATAAATTAGCATGATAGGTTGTTTTTATGTTTAATTAGGCCTCATAAATGAAGAAAAACTCAAATCAAAGTCTAAGAGAAGAGTTTGTTTTTGACCTTCTCACTCTCACTTGTTGGTTGAGATATTCTTGGAAACTGTTCCACCACTCATGGATTCGACCCCTGAAGGTGGGGAAACTATTTATCTTAGTCAATATGTATCATTTTCTGCGTGAGAGAGAAGGGTGGGACATTTGAGGAGAGAACTCTTGTAAGTTGTGCTTCAACATTTTCAGGAAATCAAGAATAGTTGCAACTATTATCTAGCAATTCATGTGTAGTGAGTTTGTGATCTTGTTTCTTCTCTATTATAGTTTCATATGATAGATAATTATCTCTTCTTTCTATTCATAAGTTTCTTCAGTGATTTTTCCTAAGTTATAAGCATAATTCTTGTCTTAAAGCTCTGTTTTGATGGAATTATCACTATATGTTATTTGCTTTCTAGCTTAATGAATTCATGACATATATGATCATTAATTTTTCTTATTTATTCTGAACACTACACTACATTGACAAACCCTAAGCCATCACAAAACTACTGCTACCTGCTCCTTTATATTTCTGCTACTATTTCCCTTTGATTTTTGACCTTGTTACTTGGTTTTCATCCCTTGTTCAGCATCAAAACCCTAAATTTTCAAACCTATCTAAGCCTAACATACCTAGCCTAAAATCCTTTTATATTCCAATGAAATATTTGGTTGTGATCTCATAGAGAGAGCCCTCTCTGATCTGGTAGGGCTAGCTACCAAACTGAAAGCTTGGTCTGTGGTTACTTCCGTCGATTCCTCTCAGCCTGGGACATTGTGGGGGGTAACAGTGTGAAATCCATTTAATTCTATTGAATAGTCTTTGTTAATCTCAATAACCCTTCTCTTGGTTCCTGTAACTAATTGCAGTAACCAAGGTTTAGTTTGTTTTTCTTTCTTAACAACGCATTTTTCAATCACAGAAGGATAAAATATAACTCAAACTAGAGCTAGGATCAATTACACAGATACAATTTTTCCCATGATTTTACCTTGAATATCTACCATGGTGGATTGATGGTAAGCCTTCCTATCGTCCATCACTGCATTAATCCTTGGAATGTTATAGATAATATCATTTACTATAGAGGCCTCCAATATAATATGCATTGTTTCCTTCTTATTCAAAGGATTTTGTGGAAAATTCCCCCACAAGTGATTTTCATTACAACCCAAACATTTAATTAGTGGCCTTGAAGATTCATCAATTTTTGGATTCCCAACTCCTTTTACTAGCCCAATCCCAAATTTAAATTCCTACTGTAATTCCCCCCCTGAATACTTTAAAAGTATTATCAAATGTAGGTTTCCTAGATCCTTTCTTTTTAGCATTGAATTTTTCATTCCTCTTTGCCAACTAACTCTTAGAACTATCACTTTTTTGTTTATTTTGATTGTAGCACAATTTTGGTTTTGTTATTGTTTCATCCATTGTTTTATGATTATCAAATTAATTCCTTTCTTTGTAAGAAAAGCAAACCAACTAATAAACCTTTGAATTTTTTCCTTTTCCTCTTTAAAGTATGGCACATGTCGCAAAAAGCTCATGAATTTATTGAAAAATTCATCCATCATTAATTGACCCAGTCTTAACTCATGGAATTCCCTAGATTTCTCATCGTATTACCTCTCTGTTAAATATTTCCTCTTGAATTCCTTCTTGAATAATTTTCAGGTCAAGTTTTTGCCTCTAATTTTCTTTATTGCTTTGTTTTCTTCCCACCACAAAGCTACTTTTTTTGTCAACTAATATGTAGCCAATTTGGCTTTCAAGTTACTAGGGTAATTATAGACCTCAAAATATTTTGACATGTTTAGAAGCCAAGCTTCTTCCCCTTCTTCAGATTCTCCATCAAAATTCGGAGATCTGATCTTTTTAAATTCACCCTGTAATTAGGATACAATTATTTTCTTCTTAGACATAGAAGCATTTCTCACTGACTTTTGTTCTTCCATTTCATCATTGAACTTGGGTTTTGACTCTCACTAGATGTTACAAGTTTAATTATGTTTGGAGACTCACTTATATACCTTTTCTTAGGAGCTCTATCAACTTTCATATCCCCTATGTTTTCTTCTAGCCTCTTGAGTATGTGCCTATTTATATATTCTTGTTCATCCTTCGCCTTACACAGTTTTTCTTGATTAGCTTTAACACTATATAAATCTAGTTTTAGATTACAAACCACATGTAAAATCTCAAATCCATGGTTATTTTAATTTCAAATTTATTCCCTCACCATTCTCTGCTCAAAATCATGCTCTCTACCCTCTTCAGGTGATCCTATGGAAGTCTGCCTATTATTATCTTCAGTCATTCCTTAATTTTTCTTTTTGGTAGTATTTTTTATTTTTGTATGTTACACATAAAATAATATTTCCAATTAGGACCCATAAAGTCCTAGTGTTTTAACCTACATCTCTGATACCACATGTAGTGAACCCCAAAAACACACTAAAAAAATTATTTTTGTTGTCAAAATTTCAATACTCAATTAGTACCTCAAGGGTTTCTAATTAAATACTTTTTTGCAAGTGTGTTTAATAACTAAATTTCACTTTGTAATGTATAGATCATCCCTCGATCACGAAGTCTTAACATAAGGTCACCTCCTCGAAAATTCCTACATTTTGTGTTGCCCTTATTGTTTTATAAGATACTCCCTGGTCTATAGTCTATACCAATGTCTTATTGCAATACAACTGTTTGCAATTTCCAAAAAAAGGAATATTTTAACCAACATTATATTTCAATTTAATTAATATCTTATGTGCTTGTAATTAAGCTTATACTTCTCTTAAAGATATTATACAAATTTTGATCCAAGATTTGTGTTGCAAAATTGCTATAGTAAAATACCATGGGATTTAACCATTTTTTATTTATTTAAAAATGGTTTTAAACCCACTTTAATTTATCATGTCTATATATATATAGTCATATGTTTGATATGTTCTATACTTCAATATTGAAAATGTGCGTTGTAATATTATTATATAGTCATATGTTTGATATGTTCTATACTTCAATATTGAAAATGTGCGTTGTAATATTATTGTCACAACATGGTGATTTGATCCTAGGATTTATCCAAATCAAACCTTATATAATTATGTAGTGCCAACATACTACCTAGACTTTGGTTGTAACCAAAATTATTTTTAGTTTTATGCCTAAATTAATATATGACTCTAATGTGTGGATCATACTTGGTTATGTGGAGCCATCTTATTGGTCCAGAACACGAATTTCCACCTGGGTTCACGTGACTATACAAGCTAACATGTGGAATTTCAATCGAAAATTATGATTTAATCTTTCTGATCCAGTGGTGATTAGTATTAGGGATTAGATTTTGTTCTTATAAACCTTCTCTCAGCTAGTTTATTTGGTCATTCTGTCTTGATGTTCTAACATAGCCGTACGTTGCTCTGCAACGAAGTTTTTTCAACTCGCCGTACTTTGCTAGATTGAGAATAATGGTAATTCATGTAATAATGAGAAACAACAAGGTTACATTGTGAAATTTCTTATGTGTTTGGGTAAGTTGCAATATGTGAAGTCATGATTAGGGTTTTTTTGGGGTCACACAAATGTTTTATTAAATTAATTCCTCATTTGTTTTGTTCGATGTTTACAAGATTGATAGGAAGAATACCAAGACTATGCTCGGTCTCTGTCGTTGGTGAAAATAATCCCCCACTACTTTATTTTGAAATTCTTACTTGAATATGTCTCTGTCGTTGGTGAAAATAATCCCCCACTACTTTATTTTGAAATTCTTACTTGAATATGTTATAGATGTTGTTTCTCCTCATCCCACTTTCCTTCAAGTAAGCTCTCATACATGTATATTTTTTCATTTCTTTGTATATGACGCTTTGTGGAAAATTAAACGACAAAGTTTTTAATGTAATCCTTAATTTTGTTTGTGTACAAGTTCATTGTGGAGCTATAATGTGACTTTCGACCTTCTCTTGGTTTAAAATGGCTCTTGGCACAAGCTCATATTTGGATAAAAGTTATCTCTTATCACATAGATTTACACTCTCTTCCTTCTAAAAAGATTAATAATGCATTTCTCATATAATTTATTTACCTTTAATCAATTTATTGGTTAACGTTTAAATATTAAAACCCTAAAACCCTAAACATAAATGTTATAGTTTTGGTCTTTTCCTTGGTTATATTTCGGGCTTTAATTATTTTTCCATGGCCATTCATAGTCAGGCCATGCCAGGGCAGATCTTTCTTATACTGGGTTTATTTGTTAATCAGGGTTTCAAACCTACATAAAATAATTTGCTATATACTCTTTTGTATTTACTTTACATTATCTGATTTTCTCTTGTTCTTTTGTTTGATGAGTTGGGGCTTTCATAACTAAACCACTAACCTACTATGGCTTATTTAGCCACTAGTTAGCCCTAGCATAAAACTTTTGATTATGGTCACGGTTATAAATGTTACATTTGGCTAATGTTCTTATATAGAGATTTTGTCCATTCATAGGGTTTTAATCCCTACTTGAACTTTGTTATTTTGGCATTTTATTTGCAACTGTTTTAACCACAATTTGTAATATGTTGCAGGGATACAACATGGGTTCTTAGACATAGGTTTTTCTTCAGGTAATTTGGATATGTAATATTTTCCTATTTCTTTGGTTAGGATTATTTTAATTTTACTCACCCCACTTATATTTTTATTTTCAGGGAATTCACAAGTATAGTCAACCCCAACGAATTTTGAAACCTTTTTCTTTGTACTCATGTTGCGGAGCCTTCCAGTATTTAACAAGTTTTTGATTCCTTCTCTTCAAGTCGGGTGTACATGAACTCCTAGTTGATTCTTATGTAAATGATTGCCTCTTTCAACAAAAAATAGACACCAGGGTTCTGTTTTTAATTAATTACCAGAGTTATGTCTTTAGTTTAGTTACCAAGAATGTTAAACAGAACATTCCCCAAGAGGGAATTTTATGATTTAAAGACAATTATGCCTTATTTGTAACTGTTAAAAATGACCATGGCTGAAATCCTTCAACCAAAGGGTACTATTATTGTTACTTGATTCCTCTTGATCAATTTTGGATATTGAGTATATATTCCTTTATAAAATCACATTGAATGGTAATCCTTTTTGTTGATCATTTAAAAATATTATTACAAAAAACTATGTTTTCCTTCTTTATCTACCATTCACAAAAAAAATTGTATACGTTTTCAATTAATTCTTATATTCTTAATGAAATTCAAAATTAATAGTTATAGGTTAACTATACCCAGTGTTGGGTTGTTTTTCCTTTTTTATTAAAATATTATTTGACCTAGGATCGTTGTCCAACCTTTGTCCTTTCTAACGAATCAAGTCAATTTGACCTTCAATTCAGTTCCATTAGATTATGTTTATAATTATTTCCTTGACTATATCTTCATACAAAAGTTGAATGCTTTCTCCATACTTCACTTAATTGTTTTTCGATATTTTACTAAAGTATATCACTCTCTACTCTAGCACCTTTACATAAATACCAATTTCTAAATCTAATTACTAACTTTGCATGCAAAAGTAATTACTACTTCAAAAGACATTACATGGTAAGCAAATACATGTTCTCACTTAAATACTTGCATCATAATGTTTCTACTTTGTATATGCACAAAATACTTGTACCATTTCAAATATTGGAAGAACATAGATTCTATCTTTTCTTTTCATGTGCATACATACATAGAAAATGTACAAACTGTAATAATAATACTGCTACTCAAATTATTAACTATAAATCACTTAGAAAATATCAACTACTTAAGGTACAAGTTATTCAAACTACCGAATTTTCAAAAACTCTGGAAAACAAGTCTGGAGTTGTAATGCTCCTCCCAACCTTGACTTCTCTGTTGAAAATGCAGCAAGAAAATATATTTTTTACTTTGCCTTGGTCAAACTAGATTAAAATTCGAATTTCTATTTCAACAGAATACATGAAGGTACTTAACTGAGGTGACATGGTTCTTGTCACTTAATTAACTCAGTAAAGTCAAGTTGGGGAAGCTTGAGTTTAGTTCTACATGATTGATTGTTAATTTGTAGCAATCTATTTCAGTTAATTTGAGTCATTATAAGTTTAACTAGTTCTAACTGTCAGAGGAACTAGTGGAGGTCAAGTTGTGGAAGTGGAACTTCAACCACACTCATTGATCAACCAATTAACTGATCAATCAACCCAAATAATTGTTGCATGCAAAGAATTCAAGCTACCTAGTTGAGATGGAGATTCCAAGGCAGTGTACTATCAGTTGTAGCATATTACCATGTGTATAGGTGGTGCATGCAGTCAGAGATTGACCTAAGGCTATTACACATTTCCTTGGTGTGAAATTCCTAAAAAATAGGGGCAATTTTTCAAGGGAACAAAGAAAGGAAATGGGAGCTTGGGAAGGCTTGAAATTGGCTAAGTGTTGGGCCAGGTTCAGTGAGTCAAGCAGAGGGATAGACTATACACTTGCAGGGTGTGCTCAAGCTTGAGAAAGCATTGTATTTCTTCTCTATTATCTGATTAATGCAATATAGATAGTAAGGGGTTTTGAGCAGTTGCTTTCCCCTAGATAAATATTTGTGCATGTGTGATGTTTCCTTTTGCATGTTTATGATTCTTGTTTTAGTTGGTGAACTAACTTTCGTAGATCAATAGAGTAGCTTCAAGTAATGTGATTTAGTAAATTTCATGAGCAATATTGAATCTACACATTAATTTCTACATGGCATCAAAGCTGGAATCACTGTAGAACAAAGATTTCGAAGTTGTCATTGCAGGGGTTTTGAGGTTGTAGATCATGTTGCAAGTTTTCTTTAGGACTGAGAAGATGGATTTCAATGGACTAAGGCTTGAGTATGCCCTTGAGGGAATCTAGAATTATGTTTCATGGAAGGACCACATGGAGGCAGTACTAGAGGATGGTGGATTGAAGGAATTAATTGATAATGATATTCTGAAACCAACAACATATGATGCAAGGGATCTAGTCGAATGGAAGAAGTATGTTGTTAAGGCGAGGATGATCATATTGGATGGAGTACGAGACCATATTGTCTCTAATCTCCATGGGAAAGAGACTCTATATGCAATGTGGCAAGCACTGACAGATTTGTTCTAGAATAGTAGTGACCACATGAAATTGGCACTCAAGAACAAGCTTCGAAATATCAAGATGCATAGAAACGAGACCATTCCATAGTACTTAAGCAGGTTCAAACAATGTCGTGATGAACTTGGTCAAGTTGGTGTTACTATAGGAGAGGATGATTTGGTGATCCTAGCCCTTCTAGGCCTTCCCAAGAGCTGTAACAACTGCTAAGATTCGGTGAATGGGAGGGAGAAACTACCAAATTTGGAATGATTGTGGTCTGATTTGGTATTGAAGGAGATAAGGCGATATACCATAGACAAGACTTCACCCAAGGGTAAGGATGAGAACAATTGTGCCTTGGCTAGAAAGGAAAAGAAAGGGAAAGGGAAAAAATCCCAATCCAAAGCAGAATCAGGTCAAGGGGGAAAAATGAAAGACTTGTCCAGAATCAAGTGCTTCGTTGTCATGAGCTGGGACACTATGCCATGAAGTGTCCACACAAGAAGGTGAGCAAGAAGCCCTCAGGAGGAGCAACAGGTGAAGCTTTGGATTCACAATTCGAGTTGGACTTGAGCCTCATTGCATGCATGACAAGTACAGTGATGGGTGGTGTGTGGTATCTGGATAGTGGTGCCTCGTTCCACATGACAAGAAACAAATAATTTTTTAGTGACTTGGAGGAGAAGGATACCTAGATGCACATCAATATGGGAGATGATTGAAGGTATGGTGTGATCTGTATTGGTACAATTACTTTTCAGAGGGAGTCTCACTCCCCTCTTAGGTTCAAGGATCTGATGTTTGTACCAAGTCTGAAGAAGAATCTAGTTTACATACCTGTATTGGAAGACTATGGCTATGATGTGATATTTAGCAAAGGGAAGGCTTTCCTGAGACACATCGCCATGGGACAAGTGAATAAAATCGGGGTTCGAGTGAAGAACCTCTACAAATTAGATGTGGAAGATTGTGCAACATTGAGCACAAAAGCAAAGAAGGTGTAGAGCTGAGATGTCAGCGAATTATGGCATAGAAGGCTTGGCCATTTGCATCATGGCGCTTTGAAGATCATGCAACATATTTCTACAGGCCTCCCCAAAGGATCACTAGAGAAGTGTGATACATGCAAAGGGTGTACGTTGGGGAAGTACACAAAATCCAACTTCAATGATCAGGACAACAAGGCGCATGTAGTCCTTGAAAGGATCCATTCTGATGTTTGTGGACCTTTCTTGACAAACTCCACTGCCAAACACAGGTATTATGTTATGTCATGGCAGTGCTGGATCTACTTCATGCAGAAGAAAGACTAGACATTCTCCAAATTTGTTGAATTTAAAGAACTTGTTGAGAAAGAAACTGTCAAGCAAGTTAATGCTCTTAGGAGTGATAACGAAGGTGAGTACGTGTCAAATGAGTTTAAATTTTTTTGTGCTAAGGAAGGCATTCGACAGGAGTTGACAACACCCCATAGCCCACAACAAAATGGGGTGGTTGAGAGGAAGAACAAAATTATTGTGGGGGCAACAAGGGAAATGTTGTATGACCAAGGCCTACAACTACACTTGTGAGCTGAAGCATGCAACACAACGTTCTATTTGCAGAACAAGAGTCCTCACATGATTCTTGGCATGAGTACACCAGAGGAAGATTTTTCAGGGAAGAAACTAGATGTGTCACACTTAAGGATCTTTGGATCATCAATTTATTGTCATGTTCCCAAGGAAGCAAGGAAAAATCTAGAGCCAATAGTAGAATTGGGAATATTTGTGGGGTACATTGAAACACCTCACAAATATAGTGTGTACTTTCCATCTCTCAGGATGACAGTGGTTAGAAGAGATGTGAAATTTAATGAGGATAAGGCAATGAGGTGTTCACTTGAGAGGGAGCTTCAGTTGTAGCATGATCAGGAGCTTTTAGCTCCAAAGGAAGAACTGCATGAAGTTATGGAGCAACTGTGACAAGTAGAGGAGCGGAGAGTGGAGACATCCACTCAAGCAGAGACATATGGATAAGGAAGGAAGTGAACCATGGAAGCTAACATATTATTGCTTGATGCTAGAGAGAAAGTGGGAGCACCCACATCACATCTTCGGAAGAGGAGGTCACCAGATCAATACACTGGCTACATGGATCTGATGAGTGAGCTTGTAGAGACTGAGCCATCCTCATTCGAGGAAGTTGTAGAGAAACCTATATGGGTTGATGCTATGGTAGAGGAATATGATTCCATTGTCATAAATAGTGTTTAGGAAATAGTCCCAAGACCAGCAGACAAATCAGTGGTTGTTTTGAGATGGATTTACAAGGTAAAGCATGCAACAAATGAAAGAATAGAGAAACACAAGGCTAGATTTGTGGCCAAGGGGTTCTCTCAAGTTGAGGGAATTGACTATGAGGAGACCTTTTCCCTAGTAGAAAGATACTCATCCATCATGTCAATTCTAGAATTGTCAGTGCAGATGGGGTGGAAGATCCACCAGATGGATGTGAAGACAACATTCCTCAATGGATTTATTGAGGAGGAGGTGTATATTGAGCAGTCGGAGGGGTTTGAGACCTTTGACAAAGAGTCGCATGTGTGCAGAATCAAGCGAGAATTGTATGGACTCAACCAAGCACCCCAAGCTTGGTACACAAAGATCGACAACTATCTCACTGGGTTGGGCTTCACCAAAAGTGAAGCAGATGAAAACCTTTATCACATTATGGTTAAAGTAAATTATTGGTTATTGTGTTGTATGTCGATGATTTAATTTTAATCGGTGATGAGAAGTTGATCAGTTCTTGCAAAGAGGATTTTGCAAGAGAACTTAAGATGAAGTACATGGGACTCATGCATTATTTCCTCAGTTTGGAAGTATGGCAAGGAGATGGGAACTGCTTGTCTCTCAATGCAAGTATTCCAATGAGATACTGAATAAGTTCCACATGGAGAAGATAAAAGCCATGGAGACTCCTCTAGCAGGAAACTGGAGGAGAGAGGATGGTACTTCAGGTGAAGTAGTGAAGGCTACCATTTGCAGGAAGCTTGTGGGTTCACTTATGTATTTGGTGAACACACAACCAGACATGTGTTATGCAGTTAACCAACATAGTCAAGCAATGGTTAATCCAACCAAACTGTATTGGAAGGCAACAAAGCATGTGTTGAGATACCTCAGAGGCACTACTCAATTTGGTATTTGGTACAAATGAACAGAGGGAGTGAAGATGTAAGGCTTCATAGATAAAAATTGGGTGAGGAGTCCATCAGATAGGAAGAGCATGTCAAGATGAATTTTCAGTGTTGGGTCAACAATGGTTTCTTGGTACAACAGGAAGTAGAGATCTATGACACTCAGCTCAACAGAAGCAGAGTACATGGCTACAAGTCAAGCAACATGTGAGGAAATCTAGATGAGAAAGATTATTGTTGGGTTATTTGATCATATGTAAATCCTACTGTGATAATCAAATTTGTATTAAAATCTCCGAGAATCATGTATTTCAAGATCGATCCAAGCATATCAACATCCAGTATCACCATCTATGAGATTGTGTGCAGAGGCAGATTATGTTGTTGCAGTACATTCTGACAAAGGAACAAGATGCAGATATTTTGACAAAGGCTTTATCAAGAGGAAATTTCGAGTTCCATAGAGGCATGATTGGGGTATTTGATAATCTCTTTCTTACTAAGAAGGAGTTTTGAAAATGCAATAAGAAAATATAGTTTTGACTTTGCCCAGGTCAAACTAGATTAAAATTCGAATTTCTATTTCAGCAGAATACTTGAAGGTAGTTAACAGAGGTGACATGGCTCTTATCACTCAATTAACTCAATAAATTTGAGTTGGGGAAGCTTGAGTTCGGTTCTACATGATTGATTTCTAATTTGTAGCAATCTATTTCAGTTAATCTGAGTCATTGTCAGTTTAACTAGTTCTAACTATCAAAAGAACTAATGGAGGTCAACTTTTGGAAGTGGAACTTCAACCACACTCAGTGATCAACCAATTAATTGATCAATCAACCCAAAATAATTGTTGCATGCAAATAATTCGAGTTACACAGTTGAGATGGAGATTCCAAGGTAGTGTACTATCAGTTGTAGCATATTCCCATGTGTACAGGTGGTGCATGCAGTCAAAGATTGACCTAAGGCTATTACACAATTCCTTAGTGTGAAATTCCTAAAAAATAGGGGCAATTTTCCAAGGGAACAATGAAAGGAAATAGGAGCTTGGGAAGGCTTGAAATTGGCTAAGTGTTGGGCCAGGTTCAGTCAGTCAAGCAGAGGGATAGACTATACACTTGCAGGGTGTGCTCAGGCTTGAGAAAGCATTGTATTTCTTCTCTATTATCTGATTAATGCAATATAGATAGTAAGGGGTTTTGAGCAGTTGCTTTCCCCTAGATAAATATTTGTGCATGTGTGATGTTTCCTTTTGCATGTTTATGTTTGTGCATGTGTTGATGTTTCCTTTTGCATGTTTTAGATGGTGAATTAACTTCCATAGATCAATAGAGTAGCTTCAAGTCTTGTGATTTAGTGAATTTCATGAGCAATATTAAATCCACACATTAATTTCTACATCCTCCTCTTGAATGAGTCCCCCAGAGCTATAGCAAACTGCAAAACTAGCCAAACATTATGTTGTTTTTTTCTTTTTCTTTTTCCCTTCATGTTCATTATACCTCCTCTAATATGGCTATGCACTATGTGAATCTAACTGCAATATAGGATAGGAAAACCTTTTTTTAGGGTTTTGTTGGTAGTTGGTAACTACCTGCTCCCTTATCCACTAGGTGGTATGTAGTTACTTGCTCATTAATGAACTCTACTCTCCCTAGTTTCCTAAGGCAACGTCTTGTCTTCCTGGTAGAGTTATTGATCAATAAATTCTCCATAATTAAATAATATAATCCTAAGATTAGATGCCTACATCTCGCATCATCCAAGGGTTAATAAATTCAACCATTAGCTTGCAATCCATAGTTTTCTCTTTAGCCATTTGCAGCCTCAGAATTATTTTCCAGATTTTTATTAATAACTTAACAAAACATATTTATTTGAAGTAATTATTAATAAATAAATATTGATAACCACTTCCACTCAAGTCTTAAAGTCACAACATGAATATACTTGACATATACAATATTTACAAATAAAAACTAAATTAGGGGATATCTTGTAGGTTTTAACCCCGTACAGAAATTACCTGCATACGAATTCTAAAACACAGAAAATAAATAATGCGAGAGCAGAACACATAAAACACACATACACAGAGATTTTCCCCTGGATCCCAAAACTGGGACTACCAGCTTGATTTTTCATTATGTTCCTTTCAATGTTATAATACATATTTATACATGCTGAAGCATCCAATACCATGGATCGAAAACCATTGCATCCAATACCATTGACCAAAAACCATCACGTCCAAAAAACATGTGCCAAAATCATGCACAAAACCATAGGTGGGTCCGCCCAACCTAACATAGGGTCCAAAACCAAAATTTTCCGGGGCGCTGCCCCGGACCCCATAAAGTGGGGTTACGGGTGCCCCTCAAACCCCCTGTTAACTACGTGGAAAGAATATAACACAACCCAACATATCTTGCTAGCTACCGGCTGTAAGAGATGAATATGAGAAAAGTTTCTCCTAGGGATTACCCAATTTTTGTTGGTAATAGATACATAAATATATTATGAGGTGAGGAATAATTACCAGTTATTGGTTCATAGTGGCATCTGTGGGCCTATGGCCACATATTATTGAGTGGGGAGTTGTGTGCTTCTTCACATTCTTTCATAGAATTTCCACTAACAAGTCTATAGGATTTGCTCCAATGTTTTTTGTAGATGATTCTTCACATATCTCAACCTATTGTATTACACCACTTATTTCCAAATTATGATGTTTTGTCCATTTTAGATATAATATATTTGATATTTCTAATTTTAGGGACAATTTGAGCCATTCTGTTTACCTTTAACTTACCATAACATGCTTCAATGAGTCATTCTTCTACACCTTTAGGAGAGACCACCCTCACTAGGTTATGGAACAATGTGGTGTGAGGGATATGGTGTTTAAGGGGAGTTACATATTCACAAAAAGGCCCACGTTCAACATTAAGGGTCAAAAGTTATGATATAATGGCTTCTATCCAAGGAATCTTACTTATATTAAAGGGGAATGTTGTGAATAACTCCAAACCTACTTTGCGTTAGGTATCCATACACCCACACTCCTTTAGATCGTGATCATGATCGACCCTATGTTAGGGTTGGGTATCCATACACCCAAACTCAATTATATTTAGGCCATTTTCACTCCTAATTATATTTGAGTCAAGTCTCTATAAACCCACTCTTGCATTGTACTCAATATCTCTCAGATGTACTCAAGCTCCCTTAGTTGTATTCTAGTTGGGTATTCGTAAACCCACTCTCACATTATACAAGCTCTCTAAGGTATATTCTAATTGCACATCTATGAACCAACTCTCAAACTATATTTAAGCTCTCCCAGAGTATAATAGACCTCTCTCAATTGTATTAAAGCTCTCTCCGATGCATTTGAGTATCCATAAACCCACTCTCATATTATTTTCTAGTTGTATCAATTGTATTCAAGTTCTCTGAGGTGTGCTTTTTTGTGTATCCAAAAGCCCATTCTTAGAGTGTACTTGAGTTGGGTATCCAAAAATCCACTCTTAAAGTCTATTCGGGTTTTCTCAATTGTATTCAAACACTCTTAGATGTATTCAAAGTGGGTCTACCTATATCTACTCTCTTTTGTATTTTGGCTTAGCATGACCTTATATAAACCCACTCTCTCATTTGTATTTCATCATTCTCCATGGCCTCTTTCTTGGTTTAAGGGGGGATGTTAAAATTATTTTGTAATATTCATATATGTCCATGGAAAGCCTCACTTTGTAATCATTATTATTGTGTATTAGTGCGTTTCTAGTGTTTGGCTAAAGTTGACCTAGTCAACACTCATTTATTATACTTCTTGGTGGTTAAGACTAACCTAGTTAATATGTGGATCCATAAAACCTCTTAGGAGAGCACCCTACCTCTTGAATTGTGTATAAATACACACTCTAATACTCATTTGTAAAAACATCTGGAGCTAAAGCTCTCTTACTACTGACTTGTTCTTTTAGCTATAAGCAATATATCTAGCATTGCACTCTCTTTCGTGGCTTGATCTATTGTCCAAGGGTTTTCTTCTAAGTGTTGCACTATAGTGCTCTTGTGTGATTTCTCTATGTGCTCTTAGATTTAGCTATTACACACCAATACGAGTGTTAGTTTATCTTCCTTTTATATAAAGTTAGGGTTTTTTAGTTGGTTTCATTCAATCCTTCTCTTTCTTATGGATCTCAACACTTCCTCTTCTTTTTAGGTTGAGTTTATCTATTTCTTTTTTAAACTACCTAAGCATATTTATAACCTTTATTATACAACAATACAAATGAATAAGAAAAAAATGGCCTTGGATTTGTACTCCTAATTAGATTCACTCGTTTAATTTTAAAATTATATGCAGGTCTATAAGTTATGTACACATATCTAAATATTTATTAATCATTTCAAAATGTGAAAAACCAAGAAAAGTACCTTAACCTTGGGTATTATCACTTGAAGCCTACACATCAAAGATCTGCATCATTGACACTATTCTAAATAGGTAAACATAATAAAGAACCCATTCTAAAGAATGAATGAATGAATGATTTTTAATGATGCCCACAAGACTTCACGGTCTAAGGGATCAACCAATAACAACTTAATATCTATTCAAATTTTTTCCATGATGTCTTTCCTATTATGAATCTTGAGTAAGAAACACGTTATTTTGTGAAGTCTTTCCTCCTCATAAAGTTCGTTGAGATTGTTCAGCTTTGGGTTGTTATCAAACTGACAATGAATATCTTCATGCATTGCACATTCTTTGATGAAATGTCATTTTGTTTCTACCACCCCTCTGCTGCAAAAAATGCAAGTTCTCTCTTCTCAATCTTCTTTAGGGGCCATCCATTTGCTAATTTCACATCTTAGATGATGGGAGCCAGTGCTCAATTGTGCAATTAAAATTTTAGCTTTTCCCTTGGTTGAAGATCTCAAATACTCTTTATCATTATGCTTCCACGTGGGGTTAAATTCTTTCGCATAATATGTTTTTTTTTCTACTTGTTTTGTCCACATGGCTATCTTGAATTTTTCTTACATCCACTTTTTTATCTCCTGCTTAGTGTGAGGACAATGATGCAAATATATGTTCCATTTTCCCAAAAACTTTCTATTTTTTTCATCCACGTCTTTTTCCTATGATTTTTCTCTTCTTCAACAACATTTTTGGGCCAATAATGCTTATCCATATTTTCAACCTTTTTTAGGTAACTTAACAGATGAATGATCGTTGAAGTTTCAATTGGAAACATACCAACCTCAACTAAAGGGATATCATATGGGACCGTTGATTTGACTTTGAGACTACTTGTGATTAGATGCTTTTTAATTCTTTCTATTTATCACCATTTGTGGCTTGATATGTTTCTTCCCCATATCTCGCAACCATAGAAGATAATTGGCACCAATAATAAACCAAAGAGGGTTTTCTTAGTCCTCCAATCCCATAGTTTTGCTTGTTTGCACTTGTTTTAGAGAAGGTATGAAGCTTTCCACCCTCCTTGTATTCTCTTTGATCTACATGTCTCCCAGCTTAGCCTATAGTAGAAATCGATTCCTAGGTACTTGTACTCATCTACAACCTCCAAGGGGTTGCCCTCAAAGAAAAAAGGAACCTGTTGCTTTTTTCTTTTCAACGAAAATTTCATGACTTTAGCCTTGCTAGTGTTTACTTGGATTCCAACCTCTTGGGGGAAAAGTTCTAGAGTTTTCAAGTGTTTTCTCAAACCTAGGGAAGATTTAACAATAAGAATAAGGTCGTCTGCATATAAAAGTAGTTTCACGACGTTTCTTGCCAACTGAATGCCTTCTCCTTTGGTATTGTTTATCCACTCTTCAAGCTTATTGATATATAAATCAAACAATGTGGAGGAAAGAGGACATCCCTATTTGACTCCAATGTCATTGCCAAAAAATTCAAACATGCATTCCTTAGTTATGATTTTAGCCCTAACTTGCTAATAAAGATTATAAAAAACTATCCTATATTCCTTTGGGACTCCTAATTCTTCCATTTTGCGCCAAAGCTTATCTCTAAGGATAGTGTCAAAGGTTTTTTTTGAAGTCAACAAAGCAACATAAAACTTCCCCACCTTGGTTGTTCCAAACTTTTTCAATGAAATGTATTAGAGTGATGCAATGATCAATGGTAGAATGTTTAGGCCTGAAGCCAGTCTGCACCTTTGCTCTTTTTCCCTCTTTTTTTTCCCACTTGCTGATTTTGCACTCTAGCATGCTCCCAAAAAATTTTCCAAGCATAGGGTTGATCATAATAGTACAATAGTTGGAAGGGTTATTAATGCCCCCGACTTTGTGAAGAGGTATAACAACACTACTTGTCTACTCAACTGGGAAGCTACTTTTATTGGCTCTGTTAAAGATCTCCTTGATGTGTGGAGCTAGAAGCTTCACTCCCCATTTTAAGAATTCTGCCTATAAACTGTCAATGTCTTGAGCTTTACTACTTTCCATATTTCTTATAACTTGTTCGATATCTACAACCGAAAGTAACTCAATTGAAGTGTCAATTATGGGAGACTTACTTTTCTCATTTTCCCGTTCATATAGAAGCTTTGCATAATCTAACCACTGGGAATTTATGATATTATTTTCTATTTGTTTTTCTTTTGTTGTAGTTCCTTCTAGAAACCCTTGGGATTATGTTCTCCAAAGAAATTAATTCCTTCCTTCTTGAAATCACATAACTTTTTTATATTTTTATTTTTTATCAGTTGCTTATATATAGTCTTGTTTTCTTTGCTTGACTCTTCTTTGAGGGATGTTTAGTAGCCTTGCACTCCTTGTCATGCCAAGGATTAGCTGGAAATGTATCTAAGATTCGCTTCAAAGGCCTAGACCTCTTACATATATTTAAAGCTTTGTGTATTAAGGGAATTAACATTCTACCACAAATATATCTTTTATCTCTTATGCTATCCTTGCAATCACTCTTGTTGTTTTTAACCAGTTGGAGGTGTTCTTCAAGAGTAGCCTTGAAGAGCTCTTAGTTTTCTTGATTGAGGAGAATTCTACCTTGTTCATAGACTTTCTTGCAAGTGTGTTGGGTCTCCTCCCTTTTTCGATCTTCTCTATTTATACCAAGCTTAATAAGAAGAGGCAAATGGTTAGAATTTAACTCTATATGACAACACTCAATGTTGAAGTCCAACATCGTGGAAATAGACCTTTGAAAGCATATAATATAGTGTACTATGCTTTGCCCGTTGTAGGTTTTATAGGCGATATTATTGGACTTCGGCCAATTTGTCATGCCATTACATATAACCATGTCATTTAAGCTACAAAGGCCTAACAATTCTGCTTCAAAGTGTGAAAGCTTCCCCTTCCCATCTCGTGATGTCCTCCCCCAAGGATGTCCACGCTCTCTTAGCCATAGTGGATTGTTGTCCTCTCCTATATCACTACCCAACTGAATAGATTGATTGTTTGGTGTTCTAGCATTAAAATAGCCAATTATGAACATTTCTCCCATAGTGCTAAAGTTTGAAATATTTTTTTTAACGTTGCATTGGGGTCTTTGTTATCTATGTTCCTTTTCTTGTCGAATTTTGAGCTTTTTGGAGCAAAATATCAAGTAACCAGCCAAATGGTTAATTCATTGTCTATTATTTTCAACCACATAAATTGTTTATTTGGGTCTTCCTTCTCCAATTTTACAATTTTAATCCACATTTCTTTTATTAAAACGGTTATCCCTCCATGTCCTTTACATGTTTCAGTTTCTTCGTTCCAGATAAAGATTTTATTGTATCCTTTAAAGTCTGGAACTCTACATCCATCATGTTCATGTGTTTCCATATGGAAAATAATGTCTTTTCCTTCAGCGATGGGCCCCAACCTCGATCTTCTTCTCCATGGGTAACCTCTACAATTCCAACTTACCATGTTTAGGCACTCTCGTGGGGCCCTAAGTCCCTATTTCTTGTGTGCTAACCTATCAGTGACTTGGACTTTCTTGTTCTTCAACTATGCCCACTTTTTTGCATCTCTTGTTGATTTTAGTTTCTCCCATTCTTTCCTTCTTTCTTCTTGTTAAGCAAATGTTAGATCTTCATCTAAGTAGATGTGAGTACCTCTAAGCAACCCCCTATTTTTTAGGGTCGCAGACTTGTCCTCCATGTTTCTTAAGGTAACCCTTACATATCTATCCGTTCCTACTCCCATATTCTTCCCTATCCTATTTCCCTGTTGAATACCACATGTTCAATATAGCTCATCCTTGAGAAAACTTCATGCTAGAGTATCTATGCTCTCTTTTTCTCCAAAGTCTTTTAGACCTTTGATGATGATATTTAACACTTTTTCCTCTTTGTCCTTTTCCACTCTTATTTGTCTCTTGATCTTTTTTTCCTATGATTTCCTTTTGTTCACTTGTTGGTTCTTTTATCAATTGAGCCCAAGATTTAGCCTCTTTTATTTGCTCCATTAACTTGTTTTCTCTTATTTCCATGCTTGCTATTACTGATTGAAACTTTTCCATCTAAGTTGTGTTAGTTGTTCCCATTGGCTCTAAATGGTTTTTTTTTTGTGTTGCTCCTGCTTGTTCCATTTCTTGTTTTAAATTGATTAGCTCTTGCTACCCATTCTCCATTTTATTTTGTAGGTTTCTTACTTGCTCTTTTAACAACTTGTTCTCCCTTTCAATGTTCTTTCTAGCTTATGTGATTTCCTTTAACTTGTTGTCTTCCTGCTATCCTCTTACCTCTAAATTTTCGATTCTCTTTTTCATGCCCATAAGCTCATTTACATAAAGTTTTGGAGACCACCACAAATAGCACTGTATATGTCTTTTTGCTTTTGGGTCTGTCCTCTCTTGTCCCTTTGTTTACTGCAGAGGTTTCAATTCTAATTTTTTTTGCTTCATATACTTCCTAGGAAGAAAGAGTCTCTTTGTTTTTTCTTTTGTCACATCCCTAGTGTGTTTGATAACAACCGTATGGCCCCTTGTAGTTGTTGCCACATAGTTGTTTTTTGTTAATTTTGGTAATATCATGATGAGTCTTCTTTTCTACAAATGTTTCATTTTCTGGACTTTTCTCCGCTTTAATATCCCCAAATACTATTTTTCATTCATACAAATCCACTTATCGCTTGAGCTACACTCCAGTGGAAGGAGTTTCCATTCTAAACCATGATATCTTCCTATGGGCTTTCTCATTACCTCAAAACATGAAAAGCAAAAAAACTTTCGATAAAAATCACATCATCCTAGTGTAATTCATCATCAAAACAAAATTCAATTAAGTCGAAAAAGTTAGAATTCATCTTACTAATCCTAAGTTGTCTGGCCATATATTTTTAGTGATTTTTAACAACACACCTTAGAGCCTCGGTTTTAAAACTGCCTTCCCTGACCCACTTCGAGATTGGACATGATTTAATTCGAGGTTACGCAACCCCGTTTGAAGCGTTAGAGTGTTTACCCCAACTCCAGTTTACAGTTGAAAAAATGGAGGAAAGTTAAAATCGTTGTTTGAAAAGACAAAAGGGGTAGAAATTGTGGCACCCCTGTTCCTTCAGATCGCTTGCACTAGTCCCATCATACCGGTAGAATCCGACAGTACTCTCGTTTGACCCACAGACCCCGCCAGCGCCTCTCCTCGACAGCAACTCTCTGTGACCCGTACCCCCACAACAACTCAGCAAACTCGTATAAACCCTCGCAAGCTCCGCCTCTCTGTATGCAATATCAAATCTTGCACAATTGCAATGACCTTTCCTAATGAGAGGGAATGAGAATAGATATGAGAAGACAAAATAACACTAACATTTTCACTTACGAAGTTTGCTCAACCCGATTGTATGGCTCATTTGTGGTCTGTGCTATTAGTAAGTTTTGAAGTTCTTTGCCAGCTCCCTGACTGGTTAGCACGGGTAAAGAAAATGGAGAGTATGGTAGTGGTCGTAATGTACATTACATTTTAATCTCAGTTGTGCAATGGCGATAATGAGTCAGCTATTAAACAAACTCTATGCTATGCTGGTTGATTCTTAACCTTCAGAGTCGAAAGTCACTTGCCACCATTACTCTTCGAACATTTGATGATGATCTTCAGAATAATAATTCTACTGTGGATATGACAAAAATTGGTAAGTTAAGCGGTGAATTTAATATGGCACTGAAACTTTCCTGTTTATTGGATTGCCCACTAAACAGTTATACGTACATTTCTCTCTTGCAAGGTTGCACTCAAACAAAAACTTTATTAGTCGGGAAACTGGTGCATGCCCATATCAACGAAACTGGATTTGCACCCAATATCTATTTATGGAATACACTTGTGAACATGTATGCAAAATGCGGGAATCCCATTGACGCTCGCAGAGTTTTTGATCAAATGCCCAGACGAGATGTGTTTTCTTGGACTGTGATGATTTCAATCTATGCTAGGCATGGGATTCCCCAGGAGGCAGTAAAACTGTTTTACCAAATGGAGCCTTGTGGTATTCAACCCAATCAGTTCACATTTGCAAGTGTACTCCCAGCTTGCGCCAAACTGGGAGATCTGAAACAGGGTACACGGATCCATCATGACGTTATTAAATGTGGGTTCGAGTCTGATGTTATTGTGGCGAATGCGCTCCTGGACATGTATGCCAAATGTGGGTGTATAGAAAAAGCACGCAATGTGTTTAACAAAATGCCTAAACGAGATGAGGTTTCATGGAATTCCATGATTGCAGGATATGCACAGAATGGGCTTGTTGGTGAGGCCCGTAAACTCTTTGACAAAATGGAGGAACCTGGCGTGGTATCCTGGACGGCGATAATTGCAGGGTATACTCAAATTGGAGATGACGTGGAAGCCATCAAGCTTTTTAGGGAAATGAAGTTGGCAGGTGTGAAGCCAGACTCCAAGACATTTGCCAGTGTCCTTCCAGCGTGTGCGAACTCGGCAGCTGTAGAACAGGGTAGAGAGATTCATTATGAAATAATCCAAGGTGGATTTCAGTCTGATTTATTCGTGGCGAATGCCCTTGTGGATATGTATGCCAAATGTGGGAGCACAGAGACAGCATACGATGTGTTTAACAAAATGCCCAGACGAGATGCTGTTTCGTGGAATGCAATGATTGCAGGGTATGCACAGAATGGGCGAATTGATGATGCACTTAAACTATTTCAGAAAATGCCTCAACGACATAAGATTTCATGGAATACAATGATTGCAGGATATGTACAGAATGGCCGCCTTGATGAAGCTCTCAAATTATTTCAGGAAATGCCTGAAGCCGATGTTGTCTCCTGGACGACCATGATCTCAGGATATACAAAGAATGGGTGCAGTGCAGATGCCCTGAAGATGTTCACACAAATGCAGCAGTCGGGCATTAAGCCCAACTTGAAAACCTTTGCCAGTGTTCTTCCGGCATGTGCTAACTTGGGAGCCCTAGAAGTAGGTACTGAGATACATGAAGAAATAATGAGAAGAAGATTTCAATGCGATGTTGTTGTTAATAATGCGCTCATAGACATGTATGCGAAATGTGGGAGCATAGAGAAGGCACACAGTTTATTTTACCAAATGCATCAAACAAACATTGTCTCTTGGACAACAATTATTGCTGGATATGCCATGCATGGTTATGGCAAGAAGGCACTTGAACTCTTTGAACAGATGCAACATTCAGGCATGAAACCAGACGAAGTGACCTTTGTTTGTGTACTAGCTGCATGCTGTCATGCAGGCCTGGTTGAGGAAGGCCGATACTACTTTGATCACATGTGTCAATGTTACCACATCACACCTACAATGGAGCATTATGGTTGTATGGTTGATCTTCTTGGCCGTGCTGGATGCCTAGATGAAGCACAAGACTTTATCAATAGAATGCCAATAAAGCCTGATGCTACTGTTTGGGGATGCTTACTTAGTGCCTGTAGAATACATAACAATGTAGATCTAGCAGAGCGCATGGCAGAACACCTTTTTGAATTGGATCCTGAAAACTCTGCACCATATGTGGTGCTATCAAACATCTATGCTGCAGCCGGTAGGTCAGATGATATTTTAAGGGTGCGGAAAAATATGAAAGAATATACAGTCAAAAAGATGCCTGGATGTAGTTGGATTGAGGTCAATAAAGAGTTACATGCTTTTGTTGTAGGAGATAGGTTACAGTCACAAACACATCAGATTTATATGGACTTGCAGCAATTGTCTTGGCCAGTGAAGGCAGTAACTTATGTACCCAATGCAAAGTTTATGCTGCGCGATGTGGATGAGTAGAAGGACCAAACTCTTTGCCACCAGAGGAAGACAGGACTGATTGAATTTGTTCTTAATGCTTCTTAACAAGTCAATTAGGACAGTGATTCAAGTTATGAAGAACCTTTTTTGGTCGCTCCCATACTGTCATTGAGTTTGGCTCAGACATTGTTGCATGAAAAACTGTTGCGAAAGATGCCAATACTTACCAGTATCTCAGGGATAGACAATGTTCTTCCATGGATTATATATGATGCCTAGTAAAACTAGCAGTACAGGCTGCCAACTCTAAAGATTGTTTCAGGGATGGACAGTGTGCTTCCATGGATTTTGTATGGTGCTAAGTTGAACATTCTATAAACACAGGCTTCTGTAATATAAACACTACATTCACAGGAAAGTTGGGATGACGTCATAAGGTGTTTCTGAAAAGATGCACAGTGCAGCCTGTCCAGTCTTTGATACTTTTTTATGGTCATTCATTATGTGCATGCTATGTAGGTAACCCATATCTTTCTTTTACCGTCAGGGGAAATTTTGTCTCCAATCATCATCCAGGAAGGGTCACCTATTTATACTTCAAGTCCAGGAATCCTTTGGTGCCTGCTAGTCCAAGCACTTTCACCCACATGGCCTTGGCTGCAACACTAGCATTGACAATCAAAACCTAAGCAATATCTTCTTTTTTTGAAAAATACAATATTTACAAAATATATATTTACAAATGGTGAAGCAAAAAGTGGAAGTGTATATACAATGGAGATCATAACCTTTTCCGTAAAGCAACTAAAACTGAAATAAAGTCAGAATATGCCATGGACTCTAAAGTCTAGGCATCTTTGATCAACAAAGTGTCCTTGGCCAGGAGCTGTGGTGTACCTATCAGACCACAAGGAACAAAAGCAGACCAGAAGTCCTCAAGCAATGCTAATCCCAGTGAAGGCAAAATGGGTTAGGGACTGGCAATCTCCAAACAGGGCAGCATGCCATTGAATGCTTCAATGAAGTGGCACTATATACTGATCCTGCAGTAAGTGCCAACAATTCTTAATAGACATTCCCAAAAAGCATGCTTCACACTCTCCAATAAATGACAGACAGGACAAAAGCTGTTAGAAAGACCACCCTTAGCCAAACGAACCTTGGACAGAATCTCTTAATACACCATAACCCAAGCAAAAACTCGCAGCTTGTAAGAAAGCCACACCGATGCATCAAAATCTGCAGAGGAGTTGTTCACTAAGACAAACGTTGAAGCATTAGTAAAAAGAGTATCCATTATGGAAACATGTCTCAAGCCAAAACCCAAACAAGTCAGTATATTTACAATGAAGGACCAATCTACCTGATCATAGTGTTTGTCAAAGTCGATTAAGAAAAAGGAACTCTTAGCCAATGTCTCAAGCCCACTTCAAATCCTCGCATGTTGAAATCATAGTATCTAGTATGACTTGTCCCTACACGAAACTTTGCTTCTCCAATATAACCCCATGGCGTGCACCAACTACATCCTCAAGGCCAAAGCCTTGGCCATAATTTTATAGGCAATATTTTAAATCAAAGTGATAGATCTCCAATACCCGATGATGTCTCGTGCCACATTCTTGGGAATAAACTTAATCATGCTCCGATTAAGAATTTCAGAAAGCCGCCCAAAGAAGAACACCTCGATAGCAAAACAACCAAAGTTATCCCCAATGACATCCCACAATTGGCCTTATAAAAGTCACAAGGGAGGCCATTTATACCTAGATACTTGCCATTTTGCATGGAAGAAAAGCAGCAAATAACTCCTCAAAGAAGTCTTTATATAAATTTCTCAATCCCCAATAGATACCTTGATCTGAATCTTTGGGGAGCTTATAGTCTAAGTTCACATGTATAAGGAATAAGGTCATATTTGAATGTAAAAGGGAATTCGATAGATATGTAACTGACGGAATAAACCATAATTTAAGTTTACTTTGTCACCAAGACTCCTTATAAAAAGGCAATAGGAAGAGAGTGAAGGTCAAGAAGGACAAATCCCAAAATTGGCCTCATTGCATGTAATGGTTCTTTTCTCTCTCTCTTTCTCTCTCTTGTGATGTATTCAATTCTTGCATTTTTATTAATGTTCTTGTGATTAGTTTCATGGCAGATTTGTATGTTTTCTCTCCTCTCTTCACATTCAAGCCTCTGGGATCTTAGCCCCCAAGATCCTAATCCTTATAAGGAACAACCCTACAACAAATATATCTACTAATCAACACATCTGTCATAGAATAAGAAGAAAAAGTACTCTAAAAATGATGCCCAAACATACCTTGAACCTTAGATGGATCTTCTGCAAGAGCCCTGTTATTACACAATCTTGCACCCTAGTGCAAAGCCCTCACGAGGTACAAAGGATAAGTGTAGCACAAAAATGCTGCAACTATCACCTAGACCACTGCTTCCCTCTTCTTAATGTGGAAGAAACCCAACACAATGGAGGCTTTTCTAGTAGCACCCGAAGTTTGTAAGGAAAGAAAAATGAAGCCTACGGTCACATATTTTACTACCCAATTACAACCAACTTATGTGATATGAAAGTTATAAATGAAGTTGATTAATTGAGGTAAATTCTATATTAATGTTATGAGTTATTTAGGGTGGTTTTAGGGGCTTTATTTAGATGATTATCAAGTACAATTCATTTGCAAAACATTCCAAATCTAAAATTTATTTTAGGATGTTATAAAAATTGCTTAAAAAAGATGTATAATATGCAGCATAGACAAGAGCTTCAACCCCTTAAATAGATTTAACATAGATGATTTCTAGATCTAAAACCATAAGTAGACCTAGAATTTGTGTAATTTGTTGCATTTGGAAAAATTAAATGAACATAATAGCGACAAAAAGTAAACTGTTTCACTTTTAAAATGTAGGAATATGGACTAGCAGGACAAGTTTTGCAAGGGAGATGATTTCCACCTCAAACACATAAAAAACTAGTTAAGACATTTAAGGTTTTATGGTTGAAAATTTAATTTGCAAGCTGCAAAATTTAGATTTGCCCAAAACAAAAAGTAAAAATTGAATTTTTTATTTTATGATTGACTAATTAATAAATAAAATAATGCCTACTTAATTTATTGGGTATATAGTGTCAACTAAGGCTCCTCTTGAAAATATGTAAGTGAAACTAGGGTCACAGTTAAGATTCAAGATGGTTAAGTGGAAGATCCTCCACTAGAAATTCTTTGATAGCTTTAGGAAGGGACCTATCAAGAAGAATGAAAGAAGGCGCACCACCTACACTAGAGACGCATAAGTACAATTGCAACAATTCAAAATAAAATTCCACAAGGATTTAAAGAGGCCACTTAGTCATCAAATCGATTCACAAAACCGTTGATCCATGAACATCCATCAAGTGCACAACATCCACAAGACAAAATATCTAAAGAGCACTCAAGCTAACCATCCATAACATGATCTATGAATTAGACATAGTTTTCTCTACAAGTTATAACAATGAATTACAATAAGAGGTGATTTTGTTCTTATAGGTAAGAGATCTAGCAACCCTCTCACTATAAAACTAATATTCTACTAGATCTAGCCTCAAAACATAAAATACCATTAGCTCCACGCCAACAATGGAGATATGATCAAGAATGAGTAAACTATGAGGTGGGTATGCCACCTATATAATAATGTCCATGATACATCAATAAATGAGTCTTAAGATCTTCAATATGTTGTTCAAATCAAGCAAAGTAAGTTCAACAATCAAGTGATCTTCCTCAAATGCATAAAAGAAGTCTCGTATGTGACACGTGTGGGCTCTAGGAGTGGAAAACTCATTCAACTAGCATGAAATAGTCTCCAAAGTGCAATGTTCTCCTCAACATGCAGAACAATCCTCTCAAAAGGTGAAATGACATCTTAAAAGGCCTCAACAACCTCCTCCAAAGGTGCAAATGGCCCCATCCAAGTGTGTAATGACCCTATCATGATCTCCCATGCAAGCACAATGATCATGTAGTGTACACCATCCAAGAAAAGGATCACATGGCTCAAGGTAGTCATAAATCCGAAAGTCTATGTCATGGATCCCAAAGAAATCATGAATCCCAATTCAGTACATGGATCTTGAGACATATATACAAATCCGAATGCGACATAAATAGTGAGTCAAGTCAAAATGAAAATGAAATTAGGTAGAGAAACATTAAGTATCATCTTCTAACTTCAAGGTAACTCATAAAATGTATACCTTTTGCAAAGTTAAGACTTGATGTGTTCAACATCAACTCCCCAACCTTTAAGATAAGACGTAGTCACTAGTACACTAGGTAAGAGTATATGTAGTAAAATATGGTATGACTTGGAAGGTGATGGGCCTCCCAATTAGGTAAAACATAAGGCCAATCTAACCTTTCTTAGGCACATAAAGGTTGTATTAGACCTTCCTTTTTACACTTAATAACATTTTCTTAGCTTAAATGAGTTCTTAGGGAGGTTAAAGAGATTTATCATGCTTTATGTGCGTAATGTGATTTTTGTGCACGATATTGAGAATATTTTGCATAGATTACAAGGATATCCAGACAGAGAGATTCATGGGACCTGTCCGCTGCTACAAAAAGTTCAAAATCAACTGGCTTGGAGCAATAAATACTCCTCCCTATAGATGTGAGGTCACTCAGGGAGCATGCTCTTGTTTTCTAGGAGTTTTGGAGGGAAATAAGTCCTCATTTCAAGGAGGTTTCCCTGTATAAATAGAGGGCTTGAGTATCCCATTAGAAAGCAAGCAATGAGTAGAAGTAAAAGGATAATAATGCAGAAAGTCTAGATTTCCAATTCTGCAACTTTTCACTATGTATCGGCAATTCTTCAATTAATGAAAGACAACTTTGGTTTTAGTTCATAATTTGTTTCTCCTTCAGGGATATGAGTTTCCTTGGGTTAGGGCCCACCCCAAGTGCTCAAGACCTCTGTTGTATCATTATTATTTATGCCCTTGTTCATTTCTGCAATTTATTTATGAGTATTGTTTTTATGCAGGGTTAATGAGCTTGTTTCTGAACAACATTTTCTCGCATAACATTTGAGCACTAGATTATAGTATTAAAAGTGGTTATATTGTTTAGTTGGAACCTTTATTTATGCATCAAAGCTCACTTTAGTCGCTAATATTTCTTTGTTGCCCATCATTGATGTTTTATTGTGATTGCACACTTCCTTGCTTTTGCAACTATAGAGACTCTCACAACCACACATTTTTCTGATTAAACACTTATACCATTGATATGATGACGTGGACATGAGTTCTTTATCATTTCTTAGCCTTCATTAGCGTCCTTTTACCTTTCAACTTCATCCTTAGCACATTTCACTTCTCTCTACATTGTCTCCTGCAACAAAATAGGAATTCTTGTAGCAATTTGCATTTTGCTTCCGAAACCCATCCAAACTTGCATCCAACTCACGATTCACCTTCTTCGATGTGTTACATCATCCTTGGAACCTTGAAGATGGAATTTAGAAGAAAAGAGACCAAGTAGACTCTTTGACCTAGTTTGTTGTAGAAATTGTTTTTTTTCTTTTTCTTGTAGAAATAGGATTTGTTATTTACAAACTTTATTTAATTGTGAATTTTCTTTTTTTACACAGTGTCATAGAGATGCTTTCATTTCATCATATTTAATATGGTTTGCCTCTTTTAATTGTAGTTAGTGTTGATTTTTCAAGTGCAATAGACACTAGCACACTATTTCTAAAAACTAATAATTACTTCTAATGATATTGATCTTCTTTTAATTTTTCTAAATATCATTAAGCAATTATACTTCACAAATTCAACCATCCAAGAACAATAGAACAAAAAAGATCACAATGCACAAAGAGAGCACAAGATTTACCCTAGGAAAACCCACTAAGGGGAAAAACCAACAACCTTTTCAATAGAGAAATTATTTTGTTCAACAAGAGACACACCTAGACCTTCTAGTCATCAACTAGGTCAAATTGAACTTCAACAAATCTATGGTCAAACTTGGTCAACCCCTCCAAGTCAAGCATCCCAATCTGATCCAACACTTCACTCTACTAATCCACCCTAGAATTTTGGTCCTCCTGCAACTACTAGAATCCCAAAATTTCAGCCCCTTGCAATTGCCTAGAAATTTTGGCCCCTGCAACATAAAGTGCCTAGAAAAATGTGAACTAGAGAGAGAGAGAGTCCTTTCAAATGCGGGAGCTAGAGAAGAGAGAAAGAGATGAATTTTCATCCTTCTTTTTGTCATCCTTGTCCTTCTTTTCCTTCGGTAGGATGCATAGAAATTGTCTTTCTTGAGAGAGTGTGAATTAGTTTCTTGAGGAGGAGGTCTATTTGTATTTATATAGTGAGCTGGGTAGGTCAAATGGGTGTGACTCTTCTAGGGCCAAATTTACTTGGAGGGAGGTCGACTTGACAAACTAGGAGCTAAAAATTTAAAAATTTCTTCTTTCAAAAGTCCAAATGGGACTTGACTCAAAATATCTTTTCCTTTTAACTCTAACATTTAAAATATGCTTTACATAATGTATCAAGAGCCAAATATACATTATGAAGACCGACCATGGTTACAAAATTCAAGACTCCCTCTTAACTAGGGAGGTATTCATAATGACTATCATAGGCATACTTATTGTTGAAAATTTTCTCTAAAGAAAAGGTTATATCAAATCATCATCATCAACATCATCATCTAACCATCAACATTTGGTAGTTTCCATATCCTGGTCGATCCTTAACCCATGGCATATCATCAACATCTACTAGTCACCATAATTTGGTCATACTGACCCATGATATACATACTAGTCTTTAGGACACACTCTCTCAAAGTAATCTAGTCTTAAAATCCAAAAAGGTCTCCTAATTAGGACAAGATGTTGAGATACTAAATCAACCCTCTTGGGGAGTACTACCAAGCACTCACTCAACCCTCCTGGGGAGCACTCTGGACCTTGATGTTGACATAACTCACTCAACCCTACTTGCAGACTAATCTAGGTCTAGACCTCACTCAAACCTAACTGGGGAGTAATCTAGGTCTTGATGTTGAAAGATCACACTCAACCCTATCTGGGGAGTAATATCGGTCTTGATGTTGAGAAACCAAACTCAACCCTATTCAGGAAGTAGTCTGGGTCTTGATGTTGAGAGACCACACTCAACCCTATCTGGGGAGCTCTTTGGGCCTCTCAGACCATTCTCCCTCTAGGGAGAATGTCCATCCATACTGTTGTCACATCAACACTCCCTCTTAATGAGAGGGGTAATCTCCTTAATTCCCATCTTGTCCTTGAAGTACGCGAAATTCTCTCTAGACAATGACTTCGCCAAAATATTAATTGTCTGCTTAGCAGTGGAGATGTAATCGAGCCTTATTTCTCTCCTCTGCAACATGTCATGGATGTAGTGGTACTTGATCTTAATATACTTTGACCTGTCATGGAACACATGATTCTCTAAAAGCTTCACAAAGATTTGTTTGTCACAATATATCATTGTCAGTTCCATCCCTTGGTCAAACAATCCTGCAAACAACATTTGAAGCCACACTGCTTCGGTACATGCTTCATTGGCTGCAATATACTCTGTTTCTACAATGTTGAGTGTGACATATATTTTCTTCCTGCTCATCAAAGATATCATAGCAAATCCAAAACTAAAGCATACCCTAGAAGTACTCTTCTTGTCATCAACTCTCCCTTCCAAGTCAACATCTGTAAATCTTTAAAGTTGTACCTCATTGTTTGCGACATATCTCAAACCATAGTTCATGGTACCACATAGATATCTCAAAATGTGATTTTCTACAATCCAATGCTCATCTTGGTTCCACCTATAACTGGCTCAACGTGTTTACTGCAAATAAAATTTTCTTCCCAGTGTTAACCAGATACATCAATGAGCCAATAAGTGGCTAGTACATAGATGAATTTACCAAGCTATATTTAGAACCTCTCAACTTATTTAAGTTACTTACCATGGGAGTTGCCATATATTTACAATCCATCATGCCAAATCTCTGAAGGATCTAAAGAACATACTTTCCTTGACCAATGAATTCTTTTCCAAGTTTCTAATATACTTCTATTCGCAGATAATAACACATTAGGCCAAGATCCTTCATATCAAATGCAAAGGCCAGCTACCTTTTACATTGAATGATGAGAGGCTCAGCACTTTCCAGAAACAAATCATCAACATATAGTAATAGAATCACAAGTGCATTCTTCACAACCTTGAAATAGAGGTTTGGATTAACATAACTCTTGATAAATCCAAGTCTCATTAGGTAGCTATCAATTCGAGCATACCAAGCTCTTGGAGCTTCCTTGAGTCCATACAAGGCCTTCTTCACCCTACAAACATGAGATTCCTTTTCATGCACCTCAAAACCTCTAGGTGTCTCAATGTACACCTCTTCCTAAATTAGACAGTTGAGGAAAGTTGTTTTCACATCCATCTAATGCAGATTACATCCAAATGAAGCAACAAGAGAAATAATAGATCTGACAATTAGAGCAAAGGTCTCATCATAGTATTCTCCCTCTTTCTTGGAGAACCCTCTAGCAACAAATCGTTCCTTATATTTGTCGATACTTCCATTTGCACCATCATTGATCTTGTATATACACTTGGAATTCGCCACTGACTTCCCTTAAGGTCTTGGAACAATCTCCTAGACATCATTCTTCATGATGGATTGGTATTCTCCATTCATGGCCTCCTTCCACACTTACTAGCTAGCGACTTCTTCATAAGTGGAAGGTTATGCATTAATAAGGTTAATCATAAGAGCTTCATAACTAGGAAATATTTTAGGCTTCTTACTATCTCTAGTTGTGCCATCTGGAGCTGCATGTCCTTTAGCTTCTTCCAATGTAGATATAAACCATGCTAGTCTGTTTCTAATTTTTGGAACAATAATTGGTTCTACCATCTCACAAGGCCCTTCTGGCTCTTTAGGTCATTCTGTAGAACTTGAATTTTATTCCTTAGAATCCTCATCCTTTACTTCATCCTAGGAGTCCATGGAAACTTATTTAGACTTCCAATATGCAACTTTCTCGTCAAAGGTGACATCCTAGATGAACTCAATCCTTCACTGCTCTAGAATGTAGATTCTATAGGCCTTTGATGACTCATTATAACCAATAAATATACCTTTCTTTCTTAAAGGTTCTAGCTTGTTCCTTTTATCCTTAGGAACATAGATGTAAATAGGGAAACCAAAGATTCTCATATTTCCAACCTTTGGTTTTCATCTAGTGAACGCTTCTTCAAGAGTCATATCTTCTAGAATTCAATGAGGACTTCTACTTTGAATGTATACAATTCTCAATGATGCTTCTTCCCATAATAACATTGGGAAATATAGATCATGCATCATAGCCTTGATAGATTCTTCAATGGACATGTTCTTTCTTTTTGCCACACCATTATATTAAGGATTATAGGGAACAATCATCTCCCTCTTAATCCCAATTTTCTTATAGAAAACAACAATTTCTTTCAAGGTGTATTCTCCTCCTTTGTCAAATCTCAAAATCTTGATCTTCTTACATGTCAAGTTTTCTACTTCAACTTTGAATTCTTGAAACTCGGTGAAGACTTCATCCTTGGTCTTCATGAGATAGATCCACGTCGTACGTGAGAAGTCATCAATGAATGTCACATAATATAGTGAACCTCTAAGTGATATTACAGGAATAGGACTGCATACATCAGAATGAATCAAATCCAAAACTTATTTAGATTTATTGTCATTACTTGGAAATCGCTTCTTGATAACCTTTCCAAGTGCACAAGCTTTACATACACCTTTATGATCTATCTGCAATTCAGGAACACCTGAGACTATTTGATTCAACTTAGGTAATGATCTATAATGGAGGTGACCATATCTCCTATGCCATATTTCACTTCGATCAATTTCATCATGTACTAAATCTTGAGTTGGTTGACCCACAATCTTATATAATCTCCCTTCATGAATCCCAATAACCCTAGAATCATTTATACTAGATCCCTTGGACCATACAAGTACTTTTCCACCCAAAAATGCTACTCTATCTCCTTGATCTTCCAAACATGGATTATAGACTAAGTTCTTTTTCAAACCTAGCACATATAGAACATTGTTGAGATGGACATTTTTACCATATTCCATTTCAATGGATTTCTTCCAACTCCTTTGACTACATCAATGTGGTTGTCTCCAAGCTCTACCCTTTGAGATAGTCTTCATTCCATCATGCTAGTAAGATTTCCATAATCTCTTGTCATATATCTTGAAGCACCACAATCTACCAACCACATACCATCATCTGCAATAGAACCTGTTAGAGTGAAAAAGTAAAATAAATATTTGCCACCTTTAGGATTATTTGGATGTTAATCGTCAGTATTGGTTGCAAAATCATGTTGTTTTCATTTTCCCTTTCTGTTATTAGCCACTTCAGGACAATCCCTTTTATGATGTCCAAATTTTTTACAACCATAGCATTGAATTTTTGACATATCCTTCTTCCTTTGAGGAGGTGAAATTCTTCCTGAATTCTTGTTTTGAAAGCCAAACTTCTTCTTTCCTCTAGTCTTTTTCTTGAAACATGCTGCAAATGCTTGATAATCTTCTTCCTTTCTATCTCTTGATATAATCCTTGATTCCTTTTTAACACAAGAGGTCCATAGTTATTCAAATGAAGGAGTTTCCTTCTATCTACTTATACCCACTGCAAATGCATCCCATGATCTAGCTAAACCATTGAGTGTTGTATCCACAAATTCCTTTTCAAAGATAGTTTCATCAATTGCTTGAATTTGGTCCCTTATTTGGTTGATTCTTACAAAATATGAGGTCACAATGTCATCACTTTTCATCCTTATATCATAGAGCTCATTCTTCAAGCTCATGGCTTGGCTAATTTTTTTACAATAAATAGATTTGTTAGGGCATCATCCATAATCTTAGAAGTATCAAGCTTTGCATTATAGGCGATTAGATGGTCTCTAATGGAATCCACAATAAGACTCATGGAAGTGATGTCATCCTCCTTGAAATTCTCTTTTACTGCATTATCAATTGGTTCTACGACCTTCCCTATCACAATATCCAAAACTTTGTTCCTTGGAAGAATGAGATCAATCATAGTCTTCCCAGCTCTGAAGTTTGAGGCCCATTCTAACTTGTTCTCTAATTTCATGGAAGAAACCATGGATGTAAATCAATAAGAAGGAATTCAATAATAGTGGTCTCAATGTAGGGTTTCTTCAAGAGTGATCTCAATGTTCCTTCCTTCACCAAAGCTCTAATACCATGTTGATTTATCAAGTGCAACATATACTAGCACAATATTTATGAAAATTGATAATTACTTCCAATGATGTTGATCTTATTTTATTTTTTCAATATATCATTAAGCAATTATACTTTAAAAATTAAACCATACAAGAACAGTAGAATAGTAGAGATCTGTCGATGGTGCTGGAAATCCATCAACCAAGGGGATCTCCCCAATATTAAGTCCCAACTAGACCTCGCACCATTTGGTATAGGAGTCCCATCCGGTATAAAGGCATGGTTTCCATTAACTTAGAGATATACCTTGGCTCTGGCTGTCAGCACATGAGAGTGTTACATTGGTATCTTCAAATAGCAAGGTAAGTGTGCCTGGTGAGTGCATAACGTAACTGTGTCAAGGTTCTCTTATTGCAAAAGGGGAAGAAAAGTGAGCCTCTAAGTGAGAGGTAATAGTACCCCCTAGTAAGAGACACACACAAACCAAGAAGGGTTTGTCCAACATCTAGCAGAATAGTCCACAATGGATGCGACAATCGTTAAAACCGATGTACAAGGGAAAACACGTACTCCATCTAGTAGAGTAGTCCATACAAATGTGACAGTCATTATAATCACTAAACAAGGAAGGTCTATCTGGTATCCTACAGAGTAGTCCACAAGTATGAGCCATCATTGATAACCAATACAACACATTCCCAACAATGTAAGTACTAAAACAACTGAAGTAGTTCAACTATCTTAGTACAGGTGAAACAAACATGCATTACAAATTTCGAAAGAATAGTCTTACAAACATCTACAAAACATGCATGAAAACGCACTGGCCTTAACAGGCTTCTGAATTAAGAAAAAGTTTCATGACTCATCTGTATATCATACATCACTAGTCCCAGTAGTGGGACATTGGATCCACTCCTCGCTCCTCAAAGAGATGACTGAAAAATCTCTATGCTTTGTGGGAGGAGCCAAGGTGAAAAATTCCTTGCTCATACAATGGGAGGGGTATATATAGCCAAGGGTGATGCTTGACCCTTGTGACTCTTACATTGCCCTCATGACCGTTCAACTTCCTATGAATTTTCAACTAACTTGACTCTTCATCTTCATTATGTGCGTTCGTTGGACTTTCACTTTACATTACATTCGATTACAACAGATATGGCCCATAGTGGTGATGTGGCCTCGAAAACTCATGACACAACTTGACATGACACTGCTAACATGGACTGGCTGGATGTGGAGGCAATGTCAAGCTACTGTGCTGCTAAGTGATGGATGTACTCTTGAGTGTGCTTCGTCTTCTCCTTTGAATGGCTTGATGTTGCGAGGTCTTCAATGGTCTTGGTCTTGTAAGATGGTTCCATGCATGTGTTCCTTTCGCTTACTGTTTGATGAGCTTCTTTCGTCTGTCCAACTGCAAGTAAGTCTTCTAGCATATGCACTCCTTATACATCCCATTCATCGTCTTGCCATGATCTATCTGTGTACGTGTTCCTGTTCCTGGAATTCACTCATGGCGGGACGACATCAAATCCAAAACCTCCTAGTCTAAGATGATGCATTGTTTTCCATGGACTAGGCCTGGGATAGATGATAGACTGGGAAGAGGGCCCTGGAACTGCGCACTGCATAGTTCCATGTGACAGGAGGGAGACTGGTCACTGAGACTATGCAAAGTGCAACTTGGGCTTGGATGGGGAACTCCAAGGCACAATTTTACTATCGGGGAAAACTATGCAGAGGCCACTAGGAGGTAGGATTGTGTAATTGAGGACACTAATGACAGCTGCAAGGTGGGACCCTGAGGGACACCTTTGTGCAGTTTCCTGAGGGAAGACAAGGTAGGACAACAGAGGGACCAGAGGACAATTCTGTGCAGTTTTTGAGAGCAGTGAGTCCCAGATGAGGGATTCCATTGGGAGGACACCTCTGCACAGTTTCTGGGAGCAATACAGGCTCAGGTCTTTGCGTAATGTGGGGTTCCAGCAAACAAGAAGAAGGCTTGATGATTGATCTTGTGAAGTGGGCAGTTTAGGTTAGGCCTTGAGGCAATTTCTTTGTAGTTCTGGGAAGGAAGATAGGCTGCTCACCTCTAGGATTTTGCAGTGCAACTGAATCGGAGGAAAACCTCAAGAAATACGCAGTTCCAGGCAGCAGAGCAGCACCACTGAGGGCTGATATTGCGCAGTGTAACTCAGTCGGGATTCGGTGAGAGGGGGTTGTTCGGTAGGAAGGAATTTTTAGAAAAATGGCTAAGTGTGGGAGGAAAGTGAACTTGTGAGGACACGACATTGTGATCACACACTTAGAATACTTTGATAAGATGACAACATAAACCACCGAGACAACAAGACAAAGCATTTCCCTCTATGAGACTGTCTAGAGTTAAAAGTGACAAGTGTGACACTTGGGATAGACTTTTGGACGATCATGACGAAACTTGTGCGACAATGATTACAAGTTTGTGTGTGAGTGCGATAAGTGTTTACATGGATAGGACAACTTGTATACACAAATACCAACCTTCAAGGTCCCCAGAACGATTCAAAAACATGACATAACAACCAAACATGTCAAAACACGACAATTGATCCAAGAAGAGAAAGGGAGCAAGACACGTAGAGGAAACACATGGAATGAACTTTAGTACTTGCAATCATGCATGTCATTGAAGAAAAAATGCTATAACAATGATAATAAGTCCTTCAAGCTACACTAAGATGTGTATTTCAAAATATGTTCTTTGTTTTCCATACCTACCCTCCAAAGGTTTATGCATCAGATGGAGTCTTCATGCGGTCCCGATCTTCTATCATACCTTGGGTTCCCTAGTCTACTTATCTCTCTCTTTAGCTCCTTGAGAGTAATCTAGCATGTCATAATTATTTGATCACTGAGAGACACATCTGAGCAGTTTCAGTGGGCAGTGATTGCTGTGGGATGAGGCCCTAGGAGGACACATCTGCGCAGTTTCAGGATGCAAGCCAGATTGAGTAGATGAGGGAAAAACTGTGCAGTTTTAGGATGCAAGGCACTGTTGAGGGATGAGCTCCTGGGCGGACACCTCTGCACATTTTTAGGATGCAAGGCAGACTGGACAACTGAGGGACAAAACTGCATAGTTTCTGGAGATAGTGGGTTCCGTCTGAGGGAAGGATACTGGGGAAAACCCACTGCACAGTTTTGAATGCTAAGGGAGGCTGGGATTTCTGTACTTTGCACAGTTAGTGTGTGAGATGAGTGTGAAACATGTCTATGTGATGAGGACAAACCATTCTCACAAAGCTTTCCCCTTGAAGCAAAACAAACTTCCCTTTGCATGACAAGCGATAATCCCCTACCCAAAGATGACACATACTATATAAAGATAAAAGCGTGAACGACTCTTAAGATCGAAGAGGGAAGCTTGAGATCATCAACTTACCAAATAAGTGAATAAGGAACGATCGATCATAGGGTTCACAGTAGGCTCTGAAATTTGAGTATAGGCCAAAATTTTGGAGGGTGTTGTAACTGCTACAACACTTGGCGACACACTGGTTGGATTCTAGCTTCTATCTCTTGGTTCGTTCAGTGTAGGGCCTTGGTCCATCAGGGAGTATTGATTCATCTTGTAGATTACTTCGGTTTCCCCAATTACACCATGGACAGACATGGTTTTCCTTGTACCAACTTAGTTGAAGACAACACAAGATTTAGCCAGATCACATTGTTTTGAATTGGGAAGGGTAGTTTAGATCGTGAGCTTAAGATTTTAAGAGTATAGTATTTCATCTCTGGTATTGCTCCACTGCTAACAGGCTTGGACAGTACCCTGATAGAGTCACTCAGGAACACACAAATTGCTCCACTGCCAGCCAGCCTGGACAGTACCTTGGTGGAGTTGCTTGCTTCACCTCTCTACGCAGGAAGCCTTTATTTTCTTTTGCCTTTGTTATTTTTGAAAGAGAACTATGCATATGCACTTATTTATTTTTGGGGCGGAAGACGGATCCCGAATTAATAAGAGCAGGGGAGGTTGTTCCTTAAGAGAAGCATGTAAAGACCTATGATTTAGGTTTGTTCGTTTATATTTTTCCCCTTCTCCATTTACACTATTTGGATAATCTTGAACAAACCAAAGTAGAAAACTAATTACAGGCATGAGGTTCCTAGACTGGATATAGGTTCATGGTTGGACCAAAACTCTCCTTATGGATAAATCTTATTTTCCATCAAGATTTCATCGGCCAAAAGTTACAACTAGACACAAAGAAGATGGACGCATGACTAGACAAGGGTTGCAGTGTCACAAAACTCTTTTAACTTCAGCCACATACACATTCAGAAGCTAGGACGCAGGTCTAGGCACAATACTTTTTTGCGTTGTGAAAAAAATGGAAACAAAGCAAAAATATAGAAGACCCAAAAGTAGGAAACCAAAATCGAAATACAAGAGAACAAAATGAATAAAGAAAACATGATGTAAAACTAGAATAAAAAAACCAGGACGAATAACTGGGGACAAGTGCAAGATGAGTGCAAAGAAAGGAAAACTAAGATGCAACTAATCCTAATCCTATCCTAATAGCTAGACGATCGAGGTTACCTGTAATGAAATTTCCAGTGAAGCCACTGTATTCATTCTTGACTTGCATCCATAAAGATATGAATGATTAAAACAAATAAAAAGTGATGTACAACAAAAAATACAAAAACTTGAAAAACTTGCACATAGGAAGGAAGGTCTTGCTTGTGGGTAGAAAGACGTGTCACAACCACTACTTTTACCCAATGCACATGCTTACCTCTTTGATGGATACCAATTTTTAACAAACCTTGGAATCCTCTTGTGGGTGCGTCCTTCTCTACACCAAGATTCTTAGAAAGTGTGAGGAAGGATTGAAACTTGTTGCCTACAACAGAGCTTGCCAAGTAAGATTGTTCCAACCATTCAATGATTGGATCGTAAAATTCATGATGGCCATCTTGAAAGCCTCGTGATCTTTGAAAATATGAATTTTCGATTGGAGAAGCAGGATCACGATGGGAATCTTGTAAAGAAAAATAGATCTGATCATCCTTGATGATCATGCTAAGATAGTGAGGACCTTCCATAACCATCAGCAAAGGCTGAAGTGCCTCACCTGCTTGACGAAAATTTGAAGAGAGAGATGTTAAGAAATGAAGATTAGAGAGCACAAAGAAAATTTCATCCGATGTGCAGATGGGAAAATGATAAGCCGAATGACTGTCACCCAAGATAGAGAAATGGTCATATGAGCTAGTTGAGACGTCAGATTCCCAATTTGCAATGAACAAGTAAAAATTCATTTGAACAATCGAACCAAGTTCATTGTGAGCTAGATATGATGCACCACCTTCCTGCAACTAGTGACCAATTGCGTAAGCATCATAGTCATCACAAGGATTTAAAACGGATGTTAGCACCGTGAATGCATTAAACCAATTGAAGCATGGTGAGTGGAGAGGAACATGATTCGTATGAGAGCTTGTGCGTTCATCATCACCCAAGGAGATTTCTGGTGTGATGATCGGATAAATTTGTAGTACAAGATTCATAAGAAGACTAAGGAGCTGACCATGAAGGGTGAAATTTGATAAGTATGATTGCAGGCAAAGATAGTCTTTGAGATGATCAACTTCACAATTCTATGAGTTTGTGAGAGATGAACATTCCCAACCTGAGTTTGATGTGAGAGGTGTGCATGAAGATGGACGCGATGCAACAGATTCATGAATTCGGTCATAAGTAAAATTTTGAAAATTTGAGAGATCACACCCGGGATACAAAACATTTTTTACATGGGAATTTGCATTGAGTGCAACTATGTAGATAGACGTATTGCGCATGAGAAACCAAATCTGATTTGGTTCAGGGGGCTTACCAGAGTCGCGAAGTCTTGACATAACCATCAACAGATGTTGAAGTGCCTTGACTCCCGGGCACGTCTCAGAACTTTCCAGAATTGCAGAATCACATTTTGAAGCTTGAACCAGATCATGCATGGCTTGAGGGTGGTTGTTGCTGCTAATTTCAAAACTGCTTTCTGGATGGCAGCCATCTCTGTCATAGGTTTCAACAACAATCAAATTTCTTAATTGAAGAGGCTCTTCTGATGGTATGTCCAAAGATAAATGAATTGGTGATCTCGTATGAGCAAGTTGATTTGACGAGTTGCCTTCATGCAACATAAGAGATGATGAGGGGTGGGAAGAGTCTAGTGCGATTAGATTGTTTTCAATTTTATCATGGACAACCTTACCATCTTGTGTCAATCAAGGAGATAACTCATCGGATGGAGAAACAAAAGAGCATGGAGTATCTTCGCCGCATATAGATGTGTTGCGAATGGTAGGACACAAGGAAAGTGAGGTGAAGAGGAAGTTTTGATACATACGTCTTTTTTGACAAGAGCACATTCTAGATCTAAATTAAAATCTCCATGGGAAACTGGTAGATCACATGATGTACTTGGGCATTTGTCATGGCATATGGACATGGAGTTCTGATCACTGGTGTGACTAACGCCCAAGGATGGGGATTGATTAAAAGAATTGATTGTATAGGATGTTTCACCGAGATTAGCAGATTGAGGATCATTGAAGAGTGGAAGCTCATTGTTTTGATGTGGACAATTTTGAAATAGAGAGGGAAGATTGATAGTGTCCTCACCTTTATGCTCCTCTACCTGTGTAATGTGACTACCTTGCACCTGATCGCAATCTGAGCGAACAACTTGAGAATCATGAGAATGAAAACAACTGGCTGGTGAAGCGGATTGATCAAACGAGTCATGGTACAAGGATTCATGGCTTGTAGATGATAGAGGATGGCAGAGATGCAGATCAAATTTGAGACTTGAGTTATGAATGGTGATGTCCTCTTGCAAATGGAGGAGTAAGTCTTCATTGTAGGCTTCCTAAGTCATTCTGGAATTTTCCCCATTGAAGCGGGAGATAGATGATAAGATGGGTTGGGGACATGCTACACAGATATCTCAGCTTCATGATCACTACAAAGGGTCACCCACATCGAGACCAAAAAATGAGGAGAACAAGGAACAAACGAGGTAGTGGGTTCCTCCTCTGCAATCTAAGGTGCCTCATGATCCGCAAGAGTTGGGGAAGAAGGGAAATCAAGAGGTTCACTGTATTCAGAGACATGAACCAAGCATCTAAACTCTTGTCTCAAGAAATCCGATTTCAAAAGTTTGTTAGGAATTTCACAACAAAGGTGAAGGAACCTATCAGCAAAGTCCTCAAGTGATTCATCAGGCTCCATTCTGAAACGGAACTTTTTTTCACAGACATCCTAGTGGTTATGCTTATTGAAAGCTTTCATCATCATCTGGAAAGCTGGCCAAATGAATCGATAGAAGTAGTGAGTAATGTATGACACCAACGTTCAACACGACCTTCGAATGTTAGGGTGAGTAGTATAACCTAGACATCTTCAGACTTTATTTGGTGACGATGGAAAAGAGTCATAACTTTAAGCACATGCGCACGAAAAGACAGTTCAACCTGACCATTGAAATTGAGTTTGGACAAGGCAAGGATAACTTTCACAGGGATGGTATAATTAGGATTTTTAGAAAAACGCCCTAGGATTATGATTTCAGGAAGAGCCATTTTAAATAAGAGATTCAAAACGGACTCTACGGGCACAACCTGTTGTCTAGCCCTCCTTCTATAACCATTTTGTTGACGGTGTTGGAAATTCGTCAACTAAGGGGATCTCCCCGATATGAAGTCCCAACTAGACCTCACACCATTTGGTGTAGGAGTCCCATCTAATATAAAGGCCCAATTTCCATTAACTTAGAGATTTGCCTTGGCTCTAGCTATCAACACATGAAAGTGTTACACTGGTATCTTAAAAAAAAGGTAAGTGTTCCCAGTGAGTGCGTAATGTAACTGTGTCAAGGTTATCTTACTGCAAAAGGGGAAGAAAAGTGAGCCTTTAAGTGAGAGGTAACAGTACCACCCAAGAAGAGACACACACGAACCAGGAAGGGTCTGTCCAACATACAACAAAATAGTCCACAACGGATGCAGCAATCGTTAAAATCGATGTACAAGGGAAAACATGTACTCCTTCCAGCAGAGTAGTCCACACAGATGTGGCGGTCATTATAACCAGTAAACAAGGAAGGTTTGTCTAGTATCTTGCGGAGTAGTCCACAAGGATGAGACAACAATTATAAACAATACATCACATTCCCAACAATGTAAGTACTAAAACAATCGAAGTAGTTCAACTATCTTAGTACAAATGAAAAGAACATGCATTACGAATTCTGAAAGAATAGTCTTACAACATTTACAAAACATGTGTGAAAACGTGCTGGCCTTAACAAGCTTCTGAATTAAGAAAGCGTTCCATGACACATATGTACATCATACATCACTAGTCCCAGTAGTGGGACATTGGAGCCAGTCCTCGCTCCTCAAAGAACTGACTGAAAAATATCTATGCTTCGTTGGAGGAGCCAAGGTGAAAAATTCCTTGCTCATACAATGGGAGGGGTATATATAGCCAAGGATGATTCTTGACCCTTGTGACTCTTGAACTGCCCTCATGATCGTTCAACTTCCAATGACTTTTCAACTGACATGAATCTTCATCTTCATTGTGTGCTTCGATTGGACTTTCACTTTACATTACATTCAGTTACAACAGATATGGCCCATAGTAGTGATGTGGCTTTGACAACTCATAACACAACTTGACATGACACTACTGACATGGACTGGCTGGATGTGGTGGAAATGTCAAGTTGATGTGCTGCTAAGTGATGGATGTACTCTCGAGTGTGCTTCGTCTTCTCCTTCGCATGGCTTGATGCTGTGGGGTCTTCAATGGTCTTGATCTTGTAATATGGTTCCATGCATGTGTTCCTTTCACTTGTTTTTTGATGAGCTTCTTTCATCTGTCCAGCTGCAAGTAAGACTTCTAGCATATGCGCTCCTTCTTCATCTTGTTCGTCGTCTCGTCGTGATCTATCCATGTATCTGTTCCTGCAATTCAATCATAATGGGCGACATCAAATCCAAAACCTCATAGTCTAAGATGATGCATTGTTTTCCATGGACCAAGCCCAGGACAGATCACAGACTTGGAAGAGGGCCCAATAACTATGCACTGCGCAGTTCTAGGTGACAGGGAGGGAGACTGGTCACTGAGACTGCGCAAAGTGCAACTCAGGCTTGGATGGGGAACTCTGGGTCACAATCTTTACTATCAGGGGAAAAAGAGTAGAGGCCACTGGGAGGAAGGATTGTGCAGTTGAGGACACTAGTGTCAACTGCAAGGTGGGACCTTGAGGGACACCTTTGCGCAATTTCCTGATGGAAGAAAAGGCAGGACAACAGAGGGACCAGAGGACAGTTTTGCGCAGTTTTTGAGAGCAGTGAGTCCTAGCTGAGGGATGTCACTAGGAGGACACCTCTATGCAGTTTCTGGGAGTAGTGCAGGTTCAGATATCTGCACAATGCAGGGTTCCAGAAAACATGAATAAGGATTGATGACTGATCTTGCGAAGTGCGCAGTTCAGGTCAGTCCTTCAGGCAATTTTTGGGCAGTTTTGGGAAGGAAGACAAACTACTCACCTCTTGGATTGCGCAGTGCAGCTTACCCGGAGGATAGCCTCAAGCAATGCATAGTTACCGGTAGCAGAGCAACACCACTGAGTGTTGAGACTGCGCAGTGGATCTCAATAAGGGTCTGATGAGAGGGGGTTGTCTGGTCTGAAGGATTTTTCAGAAAAATGGCTGAGTGTGGGAGACAAGTGAACTTGTGAGGACTTGACATTGTGATCACACACTTAGCATACTTTGACAACATGACAACATAAACGATCGAGACGAAAAGACAAAGAATTTCCCTTTGTGAGACTGTCTAGAGTTAAAAGCGACAAGTGCGACACTTGGGATAGACCTTTGGATGATCGTGACGACACTTGTGCGACAATTCTTACAACTTTTTGTATGAGTGCAATAGGTGTTTACATGGCTAGGAAAACTTTTATACACAAAGACCAACCTTCAAGGTCACCAAAACGGTTCACAAACATGACATAACAACCAAACATGTCAAAAGATGAAAATTGATCCAACAAGTGAAAGGGAGCAAGACATGTAGAGGAAACACATGGAATGAGCTTCAGTACTTGAAACCATGCATGTCATTGAAGAAAAAATGATATGAAAAATATAAGTAGTCCTTCATGCTACACTAAGAGTCGTATTTCAAAAGATGTGCTTTTTTTTCCATACCTACCCTCTAAAGGTTTATGCATCAGATGGATTCTTCATGCGGTCTTGATCTTCTATCATTCCTTGGGTTCCTTGGTATGCTTGTCTTTCTCCTCAACTCCTTTAGAGTCATCTAACATGTCATCCTTCTTTGATCATTGAGAGACACATCTATGCAGTTTTAGTGGGCAGTGACTACTGCGAGATGAGGCCCTAGGATGACACATCTATGCATTTTTAGGATGCAAGGCAGACTGAGCAGCTGAGGGAGAAACTGCATAGTTTTAGGATTCATGGCACTGTTGCGGGATGAGGTCCTGGGAGGACACCTCTGCGCAGTTTCAGGATGCAAGGTAGACTTGACAAATGAGGGAAAAAACTGCGTAGTTTCTAGAGAAGGTGGGTTCCAGTGCTGCACATTTTTGAATGCTAAGGGAGGCTGCGCTTTTTATGCATTGCGTAGTTAGTGTGTGAGATGATTGTGAAACTTATGTATGTGATGAGGACAACCCATTATCAAAAAGCTTTCCCCTTGAAGCAAAACAAATTTCCCTTTGCATGACGAGCGATAATCCCCTGCCCAAAGATGACACATACTATATAATGATAAAAGCATGAACAAATTTTAATATCAAAGAGGGAAGCTTGAGATCATCAGCTTACCAAATAAGTGACTAAGGAACGATCAATCACAAGATCCACAGTAGGCTCTAAAATTTGAGTACATGCCAAAATTTTGGAGGGTGTTGCAACTGCTACAACATGATCACAATGCACAAAGAGAGCACAAAATTTACCCTAGGAAATCCCACTAAGGGGAAAAACCAAACAAAATTTTCAATAGAGAAATTGTTTTGTTCTACAAGAGATACACCTAGACCTTCAGTCATCAACTAGGTCAAACTGAAATTCAAAAAATCTATGGTCAAACCTGGCTAGCCCCTCCAAGCCAAGCCTCCCAATTTTATCCAACACTTCACTCCACTGATCTTCCCCAAAATTTTATCCCTCCTGCAACTACTAGAATCCCAAAATTTAATTTCCTTGCAATTTCCCAAAAATTTGAGCCCTGCAACAAAAATTGTCTAGAAAAATACAAACTGTAGAGAGAGAGAGAGAGAGAGAGAGAGAGAGAGAGAGAGAGAGAGAGAGAGAGAGAGTCCTTCCACCCATGCGAGCTAGAGAAGAGGGAGAAAGATGAATTTAAGTCCTCCTTTTCATCCTCCTTTTCCTTCTTGTCCTTTGATAGGATGCTTAGAAATTGTCCTCATTGAGAGAGTGTGAATTGGTGCCTTGAAGAGGATTTGAAGTTGCCTTTATATAGTGAACGGGCAGGGTTGAATAGGTGTGACTCTGCCAATGCCGACTTGAATTGGAGGGCGGTCGACTTGACAAACTAGGAGCCAAAAATTTCAAATTTAAAAATTCAAATTTTCTTCTTTTAAAATTCCAAATGGGATTTGACTCATTTTTTTTTTTTTTTACAATGATCAATATAAATACAACAAGGGCCAAATATATATTATGAAGACCAACCATATTAAAAAATTCAACATTTAGAATAAGTTTGTTTATTGTCTTTCATTTCCTCCAATTTCAGATTTTTCTTGTAACATAGAATAGTTAGAATGACCTCTATTTAACTAGACCTCACACTAGTATTTACAACCCTAGAAAGTCAACAAGAGAAAAGGAGAGTGCTTACTACGCACATAGTGTTTACCCCTCTTAAGTTTGTATGAACCCTCAGTGGATAATTAAGTTTGAGACCCTTATGAGTTGTTGCATTGTTGTTGCAATACTAAGGGTCACCATTTTTTGGTGTCATTGTTAGGGAGGTGCCAAATTAGGTATTTCCTTATTCCCTAGTTGATTTACTCTTTATTTTATTTCACTTTCTATAAAAACACCAAAATTTGCATTAGGCATTCTCATTTTCAAAAACAGAAAATTGCATTTCATTCTAAAAAATTACAAAAAAGGAAATAAATAAATAAATATATATATATATATATATATATATATATATATATATATATATATATGCCTCAAAGAGTTAGGGATAAAATAGGAAATTTCTTATCAAAAACCCCCACTTCCACTAGCATTCAGCCTCTTTTTGTTGACTATGAGCCTCCAACCCTGTCCACAGGGACTATTGAGGCCCTTTTAGGTGAGCAAGTGAGGATCTCTAAGGAGCTTGCAGAAGGAGAAAGACCTTCACAACCCACCAATACCATCATTGAAAATAGGCAACCTAAAGTGTTCATATTCCCCATTAGAGAAATAGATGGAGAAGCCAAGATGAAAAACATCAATCCATCTATCCTTCCACACTTCTATGGTTTTGCTATTGAAGATCCTAATACTTTATGTTTGAGTTTATTGTATTTTGCAAAACTTATAACTACACAACTGATGAGAAAAACCTGAAATTGTTCCCTTCCACTCTTAAGGCTATATCCCTTCATTGGTCCATGAGCATAGAAGGGGATAACATCACTTCATGGGAGGAAATGCAACAAGCCTTCAATGCCAAGTACCAAGATTATTCTAAAGAAAGCAACACGAGAGATGAGAGATTTAGAATGACTCAAGGAGTAGATGAGTCTCTAGAATATTTTGAGGAAATATTTCAGTTGAGTTATAGAAGAGTGCACAACTGCACTATCCATGTTCCTTGAAGTTAGTTTTACTTGCCAATGGAGGCATATATCAACTCAACTATGATGATATCAAAATGGTATTCAAAAACCATTCAAGGGCTACTAGAAAAATAAGTAGAGCAAACAAACACTTGGTAAGTTTCTCTTCATCCTCCACAATTACTAAAAATGAGATAAAATGTATACTAGAGGACCTAAAGACCTAGATCTTACATACCATTTCTATGTATATGGAGACACTATAGATCAGGAGGAAACAAGAATAAGTAGAAAGGGAATTAGCTATATTCTTCCCCAAATGCACTAAAAGATATCCTAGGCATGAATTTCTTTTAAATGTCACAAATATATGTTTTGTAGGTGAAGAAAATTACTCCACTAAAAAATTTCCAGTTTTACCAGGCTTGAAAGTTGTATACCAAGGAGCATAATGGAACATGGAATATCTCTACTTTGTTAATCAAAAGAGACCACAAGCTCGTATGAAATTTCAACAAGGCATGATTTACCCCTCTCCTTTCAATACAAATTACATTGCACATTTTCAACCTGGTGTCCTCCTAACCCTTCACTTTCATCTGTTCCCACTCCATGGCCTTATTCTCCCCAAAATGTTATTCATCATTTTCATCCATATCCACACTAATCTCCTCATTTTGGTAATTCATATTTCGAATGGAGACCTCAAGCAACCCAACCACCTGCTTTGATTCCTCCTCCTCCTCAACCAAAAGTACTCCAAAAGAACCACAAATTCATGCCCAACCAAACCCAAATTGCAATAATAAGTAGGCTCAACCAGTCTATAGTGGAGAAACCACCTATCTAACTTATATTGTATAAATTCAAGAGATCAACCTTAGGTTTGGGAAGGTCGTTTTGGATGCTCACCACCTTCTCCAACAAAAATATAGAGGAAGAGAAGGAGGATCACATGCCTCAAGTCACCCAAATTAAGCCTACCTATCCTGATCAAAGATTGACCACTCACAAAGCACACACCCAAGAAGAAGCTGAACTTCTAGGAGAATTGATAAATTTGTGTGTCAAGGTCCTTCTCCTTCAAGCCATCAAGGATTTTACTATCTACAATAAGTTCATAAAAAATGAATATCTTAGAAGGATAGGGAGGAGAAAAAGATATGCGCCTATAATCAATGTCATAAGGAAGCTAGCTGATCTTATGATTGGGAGAGTCATCATCCCCAAATACCTAGATCATGGGAGCTCAATAGTAGATGTCCACATCAATGATATTATAGTTCCTAACACTCTCATTGACTTGGGAGATGCAATAAATGTCATGAATAAGGAGACTATGCTCAAACTCAATATTCAAGGATCTATAAGGAAGACCACCACCGTGTTACAACTTGTTGATAGATCTACAATAAAAACTAAAGGAATCATCAAAGATTTTATGGTATCTATTGATTCCTGGGAGTACCCTACATATTTTCTTTTCCTTCTTCCCAAGAACAAGTTTAATGGATACCCTCTCATCTTAGGAAGACCTTGGTTAGCCACTATTGATGCCTACATCGATTGTAGGGCTAGAAATATGACTATCACAAATGGGAAATCTAAAAAACATCTTGTGTCATATCCACCCACTCAATATCTCATTGAGCATGATTTTCCTACTTGGGTAGAAGAAGAAGAAGACTCTTTTGTATCACCATCCTACCTTATATATACGTTAGAAACCAATATTGACAGCAGACAAATTGATGAATATAATCTGATTGATAGTTTTCTGCTAAATAAATACCCTACTGCCATGACTATTGATGGCATAAAAGATGAGTCTATAGGAAAACATAGTAGTTCTCAAGGAAGTTCATAGGAATATATGATAATTTTGGTTCTAAGCAAAACAATGTGAAAACCACAGAAATTAGCCCCTCCAAAACCTTGAAAATCAGCCCCTTTCTCTTAGTTGATCAAGAGGGCCAACTACTCATTGTCTTGAAACAAAATTTTGATTCATTTACATGGGACTATAAAAGAATGAAGAGATTTCATCCTTCTGAATGCACTATATATATATATATTAAGAAGGATCATAAACTTGTTCATCAACCTCAGAGGCAAATGAACCTTGCATTAAAAGATATTGTGAAATATGAATTGCAGAAGTTGTTGGATGGAGGATTCAACCATCTAATATCAAATAGTAAATGGGTGTCTCCATTAGTCATTGTCCCTAAAAATAATGGAAAATGGAGAATTTGTGTTGATTACATGGAACTTAACAAATCCACTAGAAAATATAATTTTCCCTTTTCTTTTATTGACCAAGTTCTTGATGTCCATGCAAGGAAAAAGTTACTCTCCTTCCTAGATGGGATCAATGGGTACAACCAAATCTAGATTAGCCCTAACTATCAAGATAAAACCACTTTCACATGCCCATGGGGAACAATTGCTTACAATTTCTTCCATTTGGTTTGTGTAATGCACCTGCCACCTTCCAGAGGGTTGTGTTGAGTATATTCTCTGAACTCATGCATGATTTAATGGAAATATACATGGATGATTTTAAACCCTATGGAAATGATTTCCGAGAGGCTCTCTCCAACCCATGGAAATTTTTTAAGAGGTGTAAAGAAATGAACCTCTCCCTAAGCCATGATAAATGTATGTTTTTTTATGAATGAAGGGATTGTTTTAGGGTAGTTTATATATGAAAAAGGAATCCAAGTAGATCCTAACAAAATAACCATCATAAAAAAGTTTCTTGTTCCTCAAAAAAAGAAATATGTTGGAATTTTTTTAAGCCTTACTAGATGCTATCGAAGATTCATCAAAGATTTTAGCATAATTGCTTCTCCTTTGTTTTCACTTCTAATAAAAGATGCAAAGTTTTTTTGAACATATTTATGTTAGAAGGAATTTGAAGAAATAAAAGAAAATTCAATGTCTACACCTATGCTTAGAGGTCCAAACTGGACTTTTCCCTTCCATGTCCACATAGATGCATAAAATAAAGCAGTTGGGGAAACACTAAGAGAACTTGAACGTAAAATTTCCTATGCCATTTATTTTATCAACAAAAATCTATTGAAGGTTGAACTTAAATATAGATTTATTGAAAAATAACCTGTTGTTGTACCTTATCTAAACAAATTTAGGTATTTCATTATAGGTTATCATGTCTTTTTACATACTAATCATAAAACAATCAAATACTTATGAACAAACCATATCTGAATGCTCACATAATTAGGTGGTTATTGTTGCTACAAAGATTTGATTTTACTATTGTTGATAAACCTAGTAAAGAGAATGTTGTTGCGAATTTTATTTCCAAACTAACCTTGTTTACAAATGGTGAAGAAGTAGTGGATGATCAACTCCATGAAGAGCATCTCTTTTCTATATCACTCTTATATCCATGGTTTGTTGACATAGCCAATTTCCTAGTTGTTGGCCAATTCCCTCCTCACTTATCTTCGAAGGAGAAAAACAAGATTTTCAAGAAGAGTGCCTCTTACACTTGCATTAGCGTTAACCTCTTCAATTTGGGGCTTGATCATATCCTGATAATATGTGTGAGGGAATATGAGTTTTATGACATCCTCTCAATTGTAATGATGGATCATGTGAAGGAAATTTTTCTACGAAGAGGACAACCTACAAGATCCTACAAGTAGGATACTATTGGCCAACCCTTCACAAATATGTTGAGGGATACACTGCACAATGTGATGAATTCCAAAGGATGGGTAAAACCCATTCATAAGGATGAAATTCCTTTACAAACTCAAGTGTCTTTTGATCCATTTGAGAAGTGAGGCATGGACTTCATTGGTGATCTTCCATCCAGAAAAAAGAGATATATTATTGTGTGCATCGACTACTTGACTAACTGGGATGAAGTGAAAGAAGTGAAGGAAAAAACTGAGTAGAAAGTAGTTGAGTTTCTAATAGAACATCTTCTACAAGTTTGGTTTTCCAAGAGAATTGGTTATATACCAAGGCTCCTAGTTCACCTCCAGTCTAATCAAGGGAATATTTAAGCAACATCACATATGACACTTGAGGTATACTCCATATCAACCTCGAGCAAATGGACAAGTGAAGGTGATAACAAAGCATTAGAGAGAACTTTGACCAAGGTGATCAACAACAACAAAAATTATTGGGTAGAGAGACTTGTTAAGGCCACATGGGCTTATAACACCACCTTAATGATTACTATTGGGTTCACCCCTATGGGTTAGTATGTGGAAAGAAGGCCTTATTATCTATTGAGGTAAAGAACAACACATTAAGGATGGAAGCCTTGCTCGACATGGACCTCACCAAAGTACATGATGAAATGTTGCAACAATTAAATGCACTTGATGAATATAGGATGTAGGACTTATTTCATATCAAAGTGGTCCAGATGCAAAGAAACATTTTGCATGACGAGCATATCAAAACCAAAGCCTTACAAAAGGGTGATTGGGCCCTATTGTATGACAAGGTTTAAGGATTTTAAACGGAATCTCATAGCAAAATGGTTGGGGACCTTATCTAGTTGATTCTTGTTATGATAATGGTTCAGTCAAGATTAGAACTATGGATGAAGAGAAAATTCCATTTTTGATAAATATTTATCAATTGAAATTATATACGAATCCCCTCCCCATGGTTGAATTTATTGTTTCAAGAACTAGTAAGGAGTTGAATCTCATTGGGAGCCTCAAAACTCCCAATCCATCCAACATCTAACTAGAAAGAAAGAAAGGAGAAATAAAAACTCAAGTCAAAACCTCCTTTGAGGCAGAACCATTAGCTGAAAATCTCTATGAGGCAGCCCGTGACTCTAAGAAAAAGGAAAAATAATAAAGAACCCCAAGTGAAAACCTCCTTTGAGGCACCTAGGGAAAACCTACTAGCTGAAAACCTCCATGAGGCAAATAATGGGCCTCAAAAAAAAAAGAGAAAAGAAAAGAGAGAAAAAAGAAAAAAGGAAGAAAATTATGAAAAATGAAAGTATTTTATCTTACCTTGATATATATGCAGGTATCACAAAGAAAAATCAACAAGATATGTTGGACAAACCATCCTGCACATTGGCCCAAGGCATCAATTCATGCATTCTTAAAGGGTCTAGAAAGTACCCATACACCATTTTCCATCATCATACATCATCCATAACATCAAATCCTAACACTCAACCATTCCATCAACATGAATTTCCTCTCAGTTTTTCCTCAAATGTTCATAATCGTAATCCGACAATAGCTCAAATTCCCTGTTTTTTCCATCACAACCACCATCAAAAGCATCTCCAACACCATCACTAACTCCTCCTTAAATTATTAGTTCCCCTTGATGTTTAAAAATAATATTTTGATGAGCATGAGGGATTTATGTGACTGCTACAAGAGACTACACAATCATGTAGTAACCTATAGAAATCCTACAGGCCCAAGTCTCAAACACTCTTGAGAAAGATCACATCATGCCACAAATTTCTACATCTCCAGAGCAACATTGGTTATCAAGATACACCTTCCAAATAAAAAAATGACCTTGGGCAGCAATATGATATCATGTAGACTGCTACAGGATCACTTGTTCAATAGTTACAACATCATAACATCTACAAAAGCATTAGAGCAACCTCCAAGATCATTAAAAGGTAAGACATTAGGTATGAAGATCTCCTAACCTTACCCTTTGAACTCATTATGAGCATTTTAAAACATTAAGAGAGCAAAAATCAAATGGTTTTATAGCTAAATAAGAATAACATAGGTCTTGGTCAAATTTGACAGAAGACTTCACCTTTTATCAAATTTCCCCACATGTGAGGGTGAATAAGAAAAAAATAGTGGACAATTCAAAAAGTAAACCATTGTATCTAACTGATCAAAAGAGGTAGGTGGGGGAAACTCGACCATTGCATGTTGAGATTTCTCTCGCTACCCATCGAAACTACCTCCACTTAACCTCGAGACCAACTTTAATTTTTCCACCTATCCTCACTCTGTGTTCTAGATGGAATTAGTGTTAAAGATCCTCGACAAAGCCTGCCACCACTACAAGAGAAGGTTACCTATATCAATTTCAAACACTGTGAGCTATAGGTACCAACCTGTAATGTGCTACAGGATCCAGAAGGTTCTGCTACAAGACACATAATTTCACCGAGAATGCTCATAGAGGTATCAAATAAGATCTTGACAAGAGGACACTCAATAATAACAAGAGGTAGGTCGGGCACAACTCAACCACTGCGTGTTGAAATTTCTCTCACCATCCACCATCACTACCTCCACTTAACCTCAGGATTGAATTCAAGTCTTCCACCTATCCTCACTCCACGTTTGGCATGAAATTAGTGTTAAAGAGCCTCAACAAAGCTTGAAAAAACTATAGGAGAAGGTTATTAATACCAGGTTCAAAAACTATGATCTATAGGAATTGACCTATAATGTGCTCTAGGATCTAGAGGGTTCTGGTATAGGACACAAATTTAACCTAGAATGCTCAAAAAGGTCTTGAATAAGCTAATAAATGAAGGTCTCCTCAAAAAATTGCAATTCCAACTCCCATACTTACAATTGGCACAACAATTGATGCTCATCTGCTTAAATTTATCATCCAATTAATTAATTAATTTATTTTTTATTTTTTGTGTGTGTGTCAAAATCTAAGTTAAATTGAGGGATAAACAATTAATTTTCTTTGTCCTCAAAGTCCAAATGTGAAAAGTGATTTATATTATGGAGTTATTAGTTGTTTCTATAAAAATGGGTTAAAGGACTATGCATTTCCTTAAGCTACAGGATCCCCTACTACTACAAGAAAACCCTAATTCTAGCAACAATGTAGAAACAATTACTCCCTTGAAAAACAAATTATGTCCAAACTTGTGAGGGTTGTGTCATGCAACGGGATGGGGATTAAACAAGATATAACCCATAGATACCACTCAGATTCATTAGAATCCCGAGGTCAGGGCTATCTTCGAAAAATTTGGTTGGCTAGGTTTCTTTGAGAAATTGATATGATATGACATTGAAATTTCCCTAGAGTTTGCTTTAGACCTACAACACCCTAAGTTCCATGAGGTTTTGATTACATTTAAAGGGTCGATAATATACATTGATGAAGACTTAATTAGCAGGGTCACTACCCTTCCAAATGGAATTCATTGCAGTAAAGAGGAGAGACATGAATCCATCAGTGCAAAAAGAGGATTTCCTCCCTAAGGAGCAATGAGATGAAGAAAGAAATGTGATTAGAAGGGAAATACTACAACACCCTTGGGATGAAATAATATATCGTATCCTCAAGTATATTTTGTGTGAAGGAAGTCTAAGCATAGTAAATTATTATCAATTTAGGCTCCTTTATTAATTAAGATTTCAAGCCAACCTAGTTATTCATGAGAGGCTAAGTATCCCATATTTTATCCTCCAATCCTTGAAAGAGATGAGTACCAAAGTGAAAGAGGGAATTTTTTTTTATCTAGCCCATCATGGCCTAGTTAAATTAATATTGATGGATATATTGGAACATATTCAGTGCCTTATTCTCTGAGTATACTTTGTTGACATGGATAGATAGGCCTTCTTAAAGGCTCGAGTTGAATTGACATAGTTGGTTGAGATAGAGTTGTCTAAGAAAGAATTGGTTGAACTAGAGTTTGAAGAAACAAAGTTGGATGAACACTAGGTTGAAATTGTAGATCGTCAAATAGAGCTTCAGATAGGTATGACAAAGCATCAAGAAGAACCAGTAGAGATATAGGAAGAGATTGTGAAACCACAAAAGAAGCCAACTAAAAAGAGGAATAAAGAGGTAGCAAAAATCCTTGTAGCACAGAAAGAAGGAGAAGAACCCTTGGCAAAATAAGAAAAAGAAATTGCAACTACTTTAGCAGCACTTAACACCCCCATAAAACCAATGATTGATAGATTTTCCTAATATTCTACTTACACCAAGAGGAGAAAAATCACTAGAATATGGTATGATGGAAATCCCATGCCACCTTCTCCAACTCCTATCATCATTGAAGAGACCCCTGGGAAAGAAAATGAAGAGCTTCAATATGTGGAGTATAAATTAAAGGCACCAAAGGTGCAAGCATAAAAGCCAAAAATTCCTCTTGAGGAAATGAACCCACAAGTGCAATCAGAATGATAAAATCCTCAACTATAGGAGCATATTTCCCTACTACAGGAGAAACTTGTAGAGTAATAGGAACATGTTTTCCTACTACAAGAATAAACTACAAGATTACAGGCAACAAGGAAACTAATTCAAAGGAGAGCCACTTCCTTCTATTATTGGATTGAGGTGGGGAAAAAAATCCCTATCCACGTATCACCACAACTATTCCTTGAAGTAGAACAAGAGAAGGTTGAGACCCATCGATGGAAGAAGATTATAGAATCCAAATGAGTTGTTGATACAACTAAGATAGAAGATGAAATGAAGAAGATGAGAGAGAAAACGACAATCCACAAATTTGATGAAGTAAATAGAAGGGATCAACTAGAAAGACAAAATAGAAAACTAAAATACCAATTGCATTAGACCCAAAGATTGATACATGAGAAGGAAACTTAGGTTGCAACCCTTGAAACAAATTTGGGCACCATGGAACATCTTTCCTTCGAAATAGGGAATTGCATGAAACCATCAAGAACCTATTCCCTGTTTCTAAAGGAGAATTGGTTCCATTTTCAAATAAAAATGCTTGCATAAAAAGGATATATCCCTCTACAAGATGTAAAGGAATTCATCGACTTTTTCCTTCAATGCATCACAAGAGATAAGGCCATGGTTGTTGAATTTTACATTCACAACCTTGGGCTTCCATATATGACCATATGGGACCCAAATCCAAATTTGGGTGATGCACAACTAGTGGCCCTAACATCTTGGATAAGGAACGAAGAGGTCAGGGCTGAAGAAGTGAAAAGAACATGGATGTAGAGCTCAAGGAACCATCTTGGATTTTACCTGGACATCCCAATTCATCTATCCTCATTTCCACCCATGCACTCCTAGTAGAGGATCCTAAAGTGGTGGAAGTCTACAAACAAAGGAAAGTGGAGGCCATTCTCCACTTTGAGGATACTTTTGAGTTATTGGGAGAAGATATATCATAGGAATTCCAAAGGAAATGGAAAAAACTACCTCATAGCATGAAGATTAGAGAATACTAATCCCATGACAGGTTGCAAGCTACACTCGCCAAAACCCCCTTGTATAAGATAATAATTCAGAGGCTTGGAGTTCAATGGATTTAAATTAGATTCAATCCACCTATATGATTAGGAATTTAGGAGAATTAGAGTAGGGAATAAGAGTCAAAGGAGTGGCAGGGCAGTGAATAAAATGCATATTTATATTCAGTGGGCATAGTCACCTCCAACACAACATGGAACATTAAACAATTCATCAAGGAATTAAATGAGTAAAAACAAGGGAAATCATAAGAATATGTTACTCAAAGGCTAAGCAATAACTTTTGTAGGGGGGTATGATGGGCCTCCCAATTAGGTAAAATATAAGGCCCATCTAGCCTTTTCTAGGCACATAAGGATTGCATTAGACCTTCCTTTTTGCACTGGATAATGTTTTCTTAGCTTAAATGATTTCTAAGGGAGGTTAAATATATTGATCATGCTTTATGCCAGCGTAATACGATTATTTTGTAGGATGTTGAGAAGATTTTGCAAATATTATGATAATATAAAGTCAGAGAGATTCATGGGACCTATCCCTCTCTACAAAAGATTCAAACTTGGATGACTTGGAGCAATAAATAATTCTCCATGCAGCTACGAGTTCACTCATGGAGCATGATCTTGTTTTCTAGGAGTTTTGGAAGGAAATAAGTCATCCTTTCAATGAGGTTTCCACTCAATCACTTTTTATAAATAGAGGGATTGAGTAGCCCATTAGAAAGAAAGCAGTGAGTATAAGTAAAATGATAACAATGTAGAGAGTATAGTTTTCAAGTTCTGCAACTTTTTACTATGTATTAGTAATTCTTCAATTAATAAAGACAAATTTGATTTCAATTCTCAGTATATTTTTTTCTCGAGGGATCTAAGATTCCTTGGGTTATTAGGGCCCACCCCAAGTGCTCAAGGGATTTGTTGTATCATTATTCTTTATGCACTTGTTCATTTCTGCAATTTGTTTCAGAGTATTGTTTGTATGCAGGGTTAATTAGCTTGGTTCTAAACGTTATTTTCTCTAACAACATTTGAGCACTAGATAATAGAATTAGTATTGATTATATTGTTTAGTTGGAACATTTATTTATGCATCAAAGTTCACTTTATTTTTTGATGTTTATTTTCCATCCATCATTGTTGTTTTGTTGTGACTTCATAGTCCCTTGATTTTACAGCTACAAGGGACTTCAAAACCACACATTTGATTGAATAAAACCTTCTACCACCAATATGATGACATGGAAATGAGTCATTTATCATTTCTTTGCCTTCATTAGCCTCCTTTTACCTTATAACCTCATCCTTATCACATTTTATTGCTTGTTGGATTATCTTATGTAGCAAAATGGGGACTCCTATAGAAATTTACATTTTTCTTCTAAAACCCATCCAAACTTGCATCAAACTTGTTGGGAAAATCAATTATCATTTTTAATGAGAACAACCAATCCAACTCACATGAATTGTAAATATAGGTGGGATTTTGTGTAAAGGATATCGTGCAAAATGTATGTAGGAAAAAATGGCAACTAATACTAATGAAATCGAAACCAATCGATGCAAGGTCACTCTCAACACTCAAGACACACTTGTTGTCACACCCCATACCTTGTTCACTCTTACAGAAAGGAAATGCACATAATTGTATAATAAAACACACTCTATCACACGATCACTCTTATTCAAAAGAAACAACAATATTGGAAACCACTCAATACTCGATAAATTGTCGAAACATTCATTCAATGAAATAAAAAAACCAAAAAATTGTAACAATAATAAAATAACCATCAAACTAATGAAGGGACCAGTCCAGGAACTATGTTGTTACACAATGAAAGAGGTTATGATTCTACAACTACTCAATGCATGAACATGATCTGTAATAGTAACAATAAATTACACATAAATCATACTAAGAGAAAATAAATACATAACTACAATACATCTCTAACTAGTGATCCTTGCTAAGAAGGAGGGACCTTCCTCCTTAGCAGGGGCTAGTGATTTACACAACATGCAAGCTAGTCAAGAGAAATATATGGAGCCATAAATGGTAGAGATTTTCATTAATGCAAATTTGCAATTACAAGATTACAATGCAGGTAATCCCCTTATGATCCTATCTATGCATGCCTCATGGGAAGGGATTACATTCTTTTATGATTTCAAAGACATGTCTATTTACAAAAAGAAATATCATCATGAGGATCTATTGATTTTTATGTGATATAAATTGAGAATATACAACAACTGTATTACAACGAATTATCCTAGTTGAAACAATGCTATAACAACTTTTCTAAATTATAATGATTTACCAATTTGGAATCCTAACTATTTCAAATGAGTCAATGCATTGTCCATGATTTTCTCCTTCCAATGGTGAAATTTTTTTTGACTAGGTGTTTTCCCAAATCAGTATTCGTTACTAAACATAGGAGAACAAAGTATCTAGAATAATCTCAATGTGTATCAACAATTATAGTGGAATCTTCATTCCATTATTAGTGAGGAAAAAATGGAGAAAATGTTGTCATGTAACAACAATTCAAGAAGCCACAAAACTTGAAACAACCCTTCGTCAATTTGCTAATGAAATAACTTAAAGCAATTAGATTTTGTGTCAAATTACAAGAAAAACTAGATAATAAGGATGAAATACAAAAGGAAACATACTTTATTCAATATGGCGATCAGAGTGGTAGAACATAGCTTTGAAAGTCAAAATGGTCAGAAAATGTAGGGAAAATAACTACGAAAAGATGCCAATTCAGTGTCCCAACATCTCCCCCCAACTTAAACATATGCATGTCCTCATGCATATCTATGTAACAAGTTTTTGACATGTTGTGAATGGAGCTTTGAAAAATCGTAAGCCGCTATTGTATCCTCAACAGGATCTTTGTACCCTCGAGAAATTATTAACTCCATTTCCCACAATTTATCATTTACCTCATATGGATGTTGATACTTGTAGAGAGGAAGCCATATAGGTGGGAAATTGAATGTAAGCCCATACCAGCCAGAACCACTTCTCTTGATGCATTCTACATATTACTGTACCCTAGAAAGTTCATGTACAAAGTTTTGAAAACAAAAGGGGTCCTCATTCCTCAATCCTCCTTGTAGGCTTCCTATCTCACCCTACTTGTAATGCACTCTATCTTAGCCCCCTGGTACTCTTAAGGAAACATTATAGAACCATGTTCCTGACTTCCACCGACATATTTTTAGTGGTTGGATATCTCCACATCATACTATATGCCACATAAATCATTTGAGCAAGCCCTGATTCATTCCAAATAAGATGTTTCTCGACTCTCTCATTCATTGTTACAGTATCATAGAAAACCTTCCAACTAACTTCATTTTGTATGAATGATGTAAAAACTCTTCATTGAACATATCCAACATAGGTGTGATATTAAAGGCACTTGCCCCAAAAAAACACGATCTTTTAGATACAACTCACCATAACAGATGTCGTTTAGAAAATTGGCCTTCTGAAAAGTTTCTAAGAAGCCTTGATTTTCCCTTACTATAGATGGTCAGTGTTCCTTTATTGTTCTTAATTGAAAGAGGAAACATTTGTCTTGCAGATACAGGGGGTAGGAAGGAGAAGGAGTTCATAAACTAAATGCATTCTCTACAAGCTCATACATTTGTTTTTTCTCTTGTTGTAACAACTTTACTTCTTCCTTCAATTCTCCTAGCCACAATATCACTTTCCTCCTTTCTTCTTTAATCTTCACTAGGTCCTATACCAACAAGGATAATTTTAGGGGCGAATGTTCGCCCTTTGGCGAAATTAAGGGGTTTTAAATTTTTAGTGGGCGAATATTTTGTATCATAGTACATTTTTACAAATCACCTCAAATAGCCCACCTTATTTTAAGGGAGAGGGTAAAAAAGGTAAATTTAGCCCTTGAAATTAGGACTTACAACCTTCCATTCGCCCATTTTCAAGAATAGGTTTTATTTAAGTGAATCCATTCGCCCATTTTCAAGAATAGGTTTTATTTAAGTGAATCCTATGGGCCAAATACCATATTTATAAAAGAGGTATGGTAAATTAATATGGTAAATAAATAAAACATTTTTTATATTTACTCCATAAGTCACCTTATATACATGTAAGGGTGTAAACAAATAAAAATATAAGTAAAGTGGAGGTATGGTAAATAAATAAAACGTCTTTTTATACTTACTCAAAAGGTATGGTAAATAAATAAATAAATAAATAAACTAGACGTATCGTAAATAAATAAAACCTCTTTTTATATTTAGTGCATAACCCTCGTTCTATTTATGAAGGCTCAAGAAAGAGGTTTTATTTAAGTGAATCCTATGGGCCAAATACCATATTTGTAAAAGAGGTATGGTAAATTAATAAAAATATAAATAAACTACAGGTATGGTAAACAAATAAAACATTTTTTTATATTTACTCCATAAGTCACCTTATATTTACGAACACTCAAAAAATGGGTTATATTTAGGTGAAACCTATGGCCAAAATACTATGGGACAAATACCATGGACTAGATTTTTATTAATACCATGCAAACAACCATTATTAATCCTAATATTAGAATTAATAAAAATAAAAATGGCACATGGTATTGACCCATGGTATTCACCAAAATGGCACATGGTATTGACCCATGGTATTCACCTGGAATGTAGCCTATTTAAATGGGGGAATTAAACCAGCATGTAGCCTATGATAAGATTCACTAGGACTTTACAAAGTTTTATTATTTAGTGAAAGACTCGCCAAGATCTTACAAGATTTTATAATTGAGTAAAATATTCGCCATGCCTGGTGAGAGATTCGCCAAAAAATTATATATACATATTATATTATTGATAAAATCGCCTTTCATTTTTCCTATATACCATGGAGATTCTCCCATTTATTATATTTATAAATTTAGGGGGGGTTCTTAAAATTTTCCTTGTATACCAACAAATTTTCTGCCCAAGTCCTCTTAAGGTTATCAACAATCTCCTTATGTTTATTCAAAGGGATGACCTCACTTTTAAACGATATTTCCAACCTCTTCCATTTATCTGAGTCTTCCAATAAAAATGTTGATTTCTACGGCTCTTCAAATTTTAATTGAGTTTATCTGATGCCATTATAGTAGTAGATTCAACAACTTCCTGCAATATATCTTCATTTCCTTCTTCCTTCTGTTTCACTATCTCAACTGATAGTTCTTATGGAGAAGAAGCATCGTTGTTAAGTTCTTGTGGAACAACAACATCGTGTATAGTTTCTTGTGGAGAAACAATTTGATTTATTTCATTATGCTCTGTTTCAACTAATGGTTCTTGTGCATCAACATCATCATTAACATGTACTTGTGGACCAACAGACTAATTTTCTCCATCTCGCTTTGCTTCAACTACTAGTTCTTGTGTAACAACAACATCGTCAGTAGGTTCTTGTGGAGTAGAGGTCTAGAAATCCACATCTTATTCTGCCATTTGAATTCCAAATGAAATAGTGGTTGGCTCCTCACAATCTAACTCCTTAAGTATTTTTCTAGTGAAGGAATTATTTCCAGTTCTAGCGTGGGTTTTTTTTTTATCTTTCCATCACTTGGTTGTTCCTCTGGTTCCTTGGATTTCTTTGATTCTATTGTAGTAGCATGGACTTTCACCTTTGAGGCAGTTGATGGTGCAACAATTAAGTGCTCTCTCTTCTTAAGGATTCCCCCCAGAATGCATTTTTTAACGACCTTCTGTTTATCCTCATTTGCAGGGGCGTTTCATTCTCATGGAAATCTTCAAATATATTATCCTAGGGTATCTCTGTCTATGGTGCCTCTATTTCAAGTGTCTCTATTCTAGGTACTTCTTCTTTAATAGGGAATCTATATTCAACACTTTCTAACTATTCCACTAGATATATTCACGGGTCCTTTAGTACGAACCTTCTTCATACAACTCCTTATTCGAAGACCCATCTGATGAGGCCTTGGAGGTGGAACTGCCCTTAATTCTGGTGTTGTTTCAACACTTTCCTCGTGTGATTTGGCTTCACTCTTTTCCTCCTATTCTTCATCTTCACTCTTTTCCTCCTCACAAGTTGGTGCATGCAACCTCGCTATAAACCTAGTCCATGTACTTCCTTGTTGTTGTAGTGTGTCAATTATGATTAATTTGATCAGCCCATGGTTAATTAATTAGGTTTTAGGATGTTTTCTCACTCGTACAAATTATTCCATATGAGGTAACTATTTTAACAGGTAGTAGGGCATGTTGATTAATTGTCCATTGTGTAAATGAGATAACAACTGAAAATGGTAATGAAATGCAATCCTAAAACACCCTTCACAAGTGGTACATTTCTGAATGAAATAAGCTACATCATCCCAAGGATGAGGAAGGTATGTTTTGTCAATCCCTCTTCCATTGTTCCATACCTCCTCACCTCGTTGTAAAAATGTTAATCTTTGGCCATTGGAACTGCTAATTTCCTACAAAATAAGTGTGTTCCTATCTTAAGAAAACAGGTCACCCTAGAAATTACTTCCTCTGTAATAAATTTATTCATTAAATTCTTGTAGCTTCTAAAAATAGGCTAACCAACCCACATTTTGAAATATATCAAGGCCTTCGGGATGGTGTAAGAGAGCATTCATAGAACTAGATTCATAACAAACTGTTGCTAAAAAATTGTTATAGGGTTAAGACTTGTCTCATACAAACATTTGCTAGAGTAGAGAGTATTAGTCTTCTAGAATTGGCTTATCCTTTCAATAATTTTATGATTTATGTCATAACTTACGATTATTGGGAATAATTTTGGGTAGGTACATTGAGTTTCAAAAGTAATGACATGAGTAACAATGGCTTGTTTTTATTAATATAAGGTCTAGTAAATAATTACTAGATTGGGAAAAGAGTATGGTATCTTGTACTATAGATAATTACTAAATGAGGATAGTGGTATGGTGTATCATATGAAAAATATGATCCACCACCCCCGCCCCTACCCAACTTAATGATAAAAGTCATCCTCAGTGTGTGTGATAGGGGTCATAGAATCCATAAATTAAGAAAAACAAGTAAGTGATAAAAAACATACTTTCCATTGACTTACCATTGTGTTGACGCAGACACTGTACAAGTGTAATGACTTGAATTGATGTTGTGCAATGTTTCATTCGCGACATGTGTCTATTGGTGAAGTTCTCCATTATAATGATGTTAAAAAAGAGAAATTAATGTGTTAGCATAGAGCTATAGTTGTCACCCATGAGAATGAAAAAACACATATAAGATATTGTGATGGTGGAAAAATGAAGATATCCCTGATGTGTATTAGTAAAGTTGCATAAAACTATAGAAATGGCTTACACATGTGCACAACTTGTATCAACAAAGTTCTGAAGAGCTATGTTAATTAAAGCTGTTGCATGAAAGCCTGTAATGAGTGTAGCAACTTATGATTATTGAGTCTATAACATCAATGATATTTAAACGGTAAAGCATTTATAGACAAAGAAGAAATATCAAAATGTTGTTATAGAGAAGAAAAAAATATGTGTTGACTGCTAGCAGGCTAGCTTTCAGTTACCACATTGATCCAATGGAGCTCTAGAGTGGTTTTCACCATTAAAATTTTATTTTATATTTTTTTCCTTTTTTAAATAATGAAAAAAACTAAGTGGCTGGCAATAGAGGAAAATATTCCCTTGCCCCAACAACTTCAAGGTTTGAATCTTCATATGAGATAATTTTGACAAATGAATCCTTAGAAGTAGGTTTGTGATACAACCACAAACATGTTCCATTGGCAAGAAAATATTTTGAGATCTATCAATGGTTGTCAATTTCATAGTCCCATTGTCAAAGATTATTTCTACCTCATAAGGACCTAACCACTTGGTGCACAACTTCCCTTTGAAATATTTAAATATGGAGTCATATGGAAACTCCCAATCACCCTTCTAAAACACCTACTTCTTAATAAATTTGTCATTCCACTTGGAATGTTGTTGTTGTTGCATGATATGTGTTCATGCACAACATCCAAGTGCTTCTCATCTAGTTCATTAAGTTGTTGTAGTGGATTTTTCTGAGCTGTAGTCAATAATAAATTCACCACCAAAGCATTTCTAAGTGTTTTCATTTCAAATTCAATGAGGAAGATAGGATTCTTACCAAAGATCAACTCATAGGGAGAGAATCACGTAGTGTTCCTCTAAGTAGTTATATAACCCTATAAGACTTTTGGAAGTCTCTCAAACCTAGTCTCTTTGGTGACCTACCACAGTGTTTGTGAGAATAGATCCAAGAACCTTATTGGTACTTTCCACTTGCCCATTTTCCTATGGGTGGTAAGGTGAATTGATTGTATGATGAATCCTATACTTTATAACAAGGTCATGCATTAGCTGAGAAGTAAATTGTGCTCCTCCATCTATAACTATCTCCTTGGGCACTCCATACCGAGCAAAAATTTCTTCAAACAAAAAGTCTAAAACAACACATTCAATTTCCCTAGTGAGTTTTCTTTCCTCCACCCCCTTGGTGATGTAGTCTGTGGATACCATAATGTAAGTATTCTATTGAGATGGGGGATTAATTGGTCCCACAAAATCTAAATCCCATATCTCAAATGGTTCCATCACTAATTTAGGTTGTAATGAAATTTCATCTAATTGAGTAGGTTGACCCATCCTGTGACAACTATCACACCCCTGTACGTATTTCCTTTCATCTTGGAACACAACGAGACAAAAATAACCCATCCAAAGCACCTTATGACCTATTCTCCTATATGAAAATTTTCCTCTGCAAGGCCCATCATGACAATCCTTGAGAATATCATGGATCTCATCCTTACTTACACACCTTATGACATGATGATCAAAACTAGTGCGGAATAGGTAACCATTCAACCAAAAATATTGAGCACTTTGTAGAACATTTTTTCTCTTTTCCTTGGAAGAAAGGTGATGAGGAAGTGTTCTTGTAGCAAGGTAATTTCCAATATCTGCATACTAAGGTGAATAAGTGGAAACTACAAAAAGGTACTCATCTGGGAATGAATATTCAATAGGAAAATCATCAGTAACATTCGTCAATCTAGAAAGAAAATCTGCAAAAACATTACCCTTCACAGGTTTATCTACAATAGCAATATCAAATTCTTGGATTAACAATAACCACCTAGTAACCCTACCATTATTCACTATCTTGTTCAATAAAAATTAGATAGTATAAATGTAAATGTGCACAAAAGTTTGATAACCAGTAATGTAATGCCTAATTTTTTAGATAGCATGAATAATGACAAGAAACCTTTTTTTCACCATATAATTTACCTTTACTGGTGTCAAGTTCTTGTTGATATAGTAGATGGCATAGGGTTTATTTTCCTACTGTTGGCCCAACACAACTCCAATGGTTGTATCAGAAGCATCAATAGAGATGTGAAATGACAAACTCCAATTAGGTCCTTGTAAAATGGGAGTTGTTGTTACACATCTTTTTAGTTCTGCAAAAGTGTTGTTACATTTGTCAATCTATTCAAAATCTTTATCCTTTGTTAATAGGGAAAATAATGGGAATGTAATCTTGGAATTTTTTTTTTCTATAAATAGTCTATAGTAATCTACCTACCCCAAAAAGGTATGTACCTCCTTTTGATTCTTAGGAGTGGGGATTCTCATAATTACCTTAAGTTTTGTTGGGTCAGCTTGTATACATGCAACAGAGAGATAGTGACCTAAAACAATACCTTCAATCATCATCATGTGGCACTTCTCAATACTAAGACAGGTGGGTTTGGATGCAACACTCAAGTACCTTTTCAAGGTTGTGCAAGGCTTCATCAAACTCATTCCCATAGGGTGTAAAGTCATCCATAAATATTTCCAAACAATTGTTAAACTTGTCAGCAAAAATTCCTAATACCGCTCATTGGAAGGCTGTAGGTGCATTACAAAGTCCAAAAGGTAGGACCCTATAGGCAAGTGTACCCCAGGGGCAAGTGAAGGTAATTTTGTCTTAGTCCTCAAGAGAAATTTGTCTACTTGTAGCCACTAAATCCATCCAAAAAATAGAAAAACAAATTACAAGATAGTATCTAGGACCTAACTAGTAAAGGGTGATGGGAAATGGTCCTTTTGAATGACTTTTTTCAACTCCCTATAGTCCATAGAAACTCTCCACTTTCCATTTTTCTTAGGAACAATAAAAAGTGGAGATACCCATTGACTGTTAGAAATCAGATAGATGAAATTTGCATCTGAGATATTTTGAATTTCCTCCTTGACAACACTTTTCAATGTTGGATTCATTCTACGTTGTGGTTGTCGAACATGCTAGAATCCTTCCTTTATATAGATGTGATGAGTACACAAAGTAGGATGGATACCCTTCATATCCTTATAATACCAAGCAAAGGCTTCTTTGTTCTTTCTCAGTAGCTGCACTAATCTCTCTTTTTGTATAGGGGATAAATTAGGGTTAATATTTAAGTCCTTCCCAAGCTCTATTTCTACTAGAGCACCCTCAAGACTAGCGATTGTAGGTATTTCTTGTATACTAGGATCATCAAGAGTCTCTTCTTCACTTAATTGATCTATCACAAAACTTAACAACCAAGATGTTTATGATGTAACAATAGAGGGGTCATTATTGAAGCTATTAGTGGTATCTTCCTTTGTCTCATTTTTAAAATGCAATGCCTTTCCTATAGTGAGCAGCATACATGTATCAACTTCTTTTGGTTCAAAATCAGGCCATAAAGGGTTTTCACATTCCAAACTAGGTTTAGATAGAGGGTAAAGAATGATATCCTTGGAGGTATTACCATCGAAGATTGTCATGCACCTATATCTACAACCAATAAAGGAATCTGTAGTGGCCAGTCATGGACGACCCAAAATCAGAGGATTACCACCTAGGCAGGTTTTAGGCTATAATACCATAAAATCTACTGGGTACTACTAAGAATCTACTGGAATAATAACATGCTCCAATATCTATTCAGGTTGAATCTTAGACCTATCTGGTTAATTCTAAAAGAATGGAAGTTGGTCTCAAATTGGTAAGGCCAAGTAGATCAACAGTTTCCCTAGTTATTATATTTATTGTTGCTCCCAAGTCAATTAAGGTATTTGGAAGAGTTGTTCCTCAAATATGAACAACTATTGTTGGGTTCCCAAGATCTTCATATTTAGCAGGTGTACTTTCCTCTATCATTAATTCTGATAATTTTCCAATGACATGCACAATAGGGGGATCCCGAAATTTTCTACCTAACTTTTTGACACATAAATGCTTAACTCTTTTAGCATTAATTGGAACATCTCAAATTTCTTGAAGTAAAGGAATCCAGACATGCAGTTTTTTTAACTCCCTTAAGAAATCATATTATGGCTGAGGAGTATTCTTGACTTTAGTTAATCTTTTAGGGTAAGGGGGTGCAAAAAATTCTCATTACTAGCAACTATTACAGGTCCCACAACCAAAGTAGCATCGGTTGTTATAGTGGCATCAAATATATTACTGGTTGTTACAATGGTGTTGGCAGTAGAACCAACTATTGCAGTAGTGGGGATATTACTAGTTGTTACAATGGTGTTAATAGTAGCACCAATTGTTACAACTTCATGAATACTGTCAACAGTTTTAGCACTAGCGGTAACATTGATTGTTACAATCTTATATTTTTCTAAAGAACCTTGAATCATGATTTCTTCTCTTGATGAATTTTCTTCCTCATTTTCTACGATAATAGGAGAAAAAAATGGATTTACTATCCTTCCTGATTGTAGTTGCATTTCATTGCATTCCATAGGTGAGATACAATAAGTAGGAAGAATTGGTGTTTCAATTTGTTGCACTATCCTATTATTGGGATTATAGTTAGTTTGCACAGGTAGTTGATGGCATAATGGAGGTCCACTCATAGGTACATTGGAGGTAAGTTGTAACTACTATTGTTGCATTGGGATCTAAACAGGCATTTGGTTAGGAAAAGTAGTCCCTTGCCATGGTCGAGACCATGAAGAAGAAGGCCATTGAGGCTAGGGTGTGGGATGTTGGACCAAAGGGAGATTAGGAGGTTTTCATGGAGCTATTGAATATGTCATTTTCTAGGGAATCTATTAAGTACCATACATAGAGACCAAGAATTAAAATAAGAGAAAGGTTCTTGCATTATACCTAATGGTATAGATTGTTAGGGTTTCTTAGTGCCAATAAAATATGTTTCTTCAACATCCTCCCATGTTTCCTTATAAATAACATTTAATCTAAGTAATGAGGGGCATTGTTTTGTGGAATAGTCCTTATCACATATTGTGAAACTATTAAGTGGGCATTCCCTTAGAGGATGTTTCTTCCTGCACCGAGAGAAGAATATAGCCAGAGCTTTCTCCATTTCCATATATTTTTGATTTGCATGCAACACATCAAACTGGGAGGACATCAAGATCATAATATCAGTTTTAAAATTCCCTAGTAGGTTTCCAACTTCTACTTGTGTTGCCCCATTATTGTCTGAATTAAGGATCCTGTTAGAATTATCAGATGTCATGACCCTATTTCTTGTTGATCTAGTGGAACTATTTCAACAAAGTTTAAAATTTCATCATACAGTTCCTTGGATATATCTCCTTACCTAAAAATATTTATCATAACAAGGCATCATCCCGCATTCCTCTGATCAAATTGTTTTAACCATTTCCTTGTCCATATTACTATAACAAGATCTCTGCATATTATACTGAAGTTGTTCAACATATTCTTCCAAGTTTTCATCTAGTGTATGAGTGATCCTTAATAGTTCTTCCCTATAATCTCTAGAATCACAATAGTCATGATACTTTTCTAAAAAGGTATTCTTCATCCCATCCAAAGGGGTGATGGATTCTCCAATGAGTCCCGTAAACCACCTAAGTGAAACTCCCTTTAATGTAGCTAGGAACAATTTGAGTTTTTTTTTCATCAGTGGTATAATCATAACTCCTATAGAGAACATAGAAATCAAAGATAAATGTATCAAGATTTATGTAATTGTACCCTAAAGAGTAGGAAGTGCAGACAAAGCGATTTTTTTCATTGGGGCCTAACCCTAGAGATTTCCAATGGGGAACTCAAAGGTGGTAACTGAGCTACTTTTCATTTGGTTCTACTTCTAAGGTTGAGGGTTCTATATAGTTGTTATTGGTGGTTCTCCTAGTGGAGGAGAATGCACCCTTTTTGATGATAGGGGTTGCTTAGGTTATTAAAGATGTTCAAGTTGCTCAAATTGTTCATGTTATCTAGGTGGTTCTAATGAATTCACATCACCTTTTGCAACAATTTGCCTAGCAGGTTGTTTCAAAACACTACCTAAATATATGATATATTGATCAAGTAGTCATTCTTATGGACTTGATTCTAAATCTCGTATGTATCCCCTTGTCCTTATAACAAGCCTTGATAACCTTTCGTTCCTGATATAGATGGGATTGACACTCTAGGGCTACTTCTAAGATTGACAATTCATAAAATTATACTTCATTAATATGTGCACCCAGCATAGATGACTCTGGGGAGGTTGGACTCTATTGAGCTTCTTTTCCTAATCCTATGTTTTTAGGTGTTTCTCCTTGAGTTGACGATTTTTCCTCAGCTTTTGAAAAAATTTCTTGTATATATATTTCTCTCTCCAAATATTGATTATTCTTTCTCCCTTGTACTCTTCTACCTGCACAGTTAGTTTCTTTGGGAGCACCAAAACTTTCTTCTTCAATTTTCATTCAATGTAATCCTATGTTCCCTGACTCGTCATGAGGCCTAGTGCACTTCAATATGTCAAAGTGATGCATAGGTTATTACCTCTCAACTTATTGCGTGGAAACCTTAGGGCCAGGAAAACATCTACAACACTTTCAATTGATGCATGCAATTAAATAGTCACACATATGCACCTCTAATATCCTCTCTGGAAATGGCACGAAAATGTTTGGTGGATAAATTTTCCTTTTTAATTAGAACAACCAATCCAACTCACAATAATTTTCAAACCATGTAGGCTTTTATTTAAAGGCTATCATGCAAAATATATGCAGGAATAGATGAAAATTGATACCAATGAAATTGAAACCAATCAGTGTTATGTCACTCTTATCACTCAAGACACACTTTTCGTCACACCCCAAACCGTGTTCACACTTGCAGAAAGGAAAGACATAGGGTTATAGAATAAAATAAACTTTTTCACATGATCACCCTTATTCAAAAGAAACAACACTCCTGGAAACCAGTCAACACTCGAGCAATTGTCGAAACACTCATTCAATGAAATAAACAAATGAATAAATTGTAACAATAATCAAATAACCATCAAACTAATGAAGGGATCAACAATCAAACTAATGAAGGGACCAACACAGGGCCTATTTTATTACATACTGAAAGGGGTTATGATTATGCAACTACTCAATGCATGAACATGATGTGTAACAGTAATAGTAAATTACACATAAATCATACAAAGAGAAAATAAATAAACAACTACAATACCTCTCTAACTAGTGATCACTGCTAAGAAGGAGGGCCCTTCCTCCTTAGCAGGGGTTGGTGATCTACACAACATACAAGCTAGTTAAGAGAAATATATGGAGTAACGAATGGTAGAGATTTGCATTAATGAAAATTTTCAATTACAAGATTACAATGCGGGTAATCCCCTTTTGATCCTATCTATGCATGCCTTGTGAGCAGGGAGTACATTCTTTTATAACTACAAAGTACAAACCTATTTTCTAAAAGTAAGATCATTGTGAGAATCTCTCTATTCTCATGTGATCTAAATCGAGAATATACAACAATTGTCTTACTTGAAATTATTCTAGTTGAAACAAAGCTACAATCACTTTTCTAAATTACAATGATTTATCAATTGGGAATCCTAACTATTTCAACTAAGTTAATTTTGTTGTCCATGATTTTCTCCTTCCAATGGTCAAGCTATCTTTGATTGGGTGTTTTCCCAAACTAGTTTTCATTACTAAACATAGGAGAACATAGTATCCAAAATAAGCTCAACATGTATAAACAACGACAACAAATCTTTGTTCGATTCTTAGCGAGGCAAAACTGGGGAAAATGTTTTCCTGTAACAACACCTCAAGAAGTCACACAACTTGAAATAGCCCTTCATCAATTTTTTAATAAAACAACCTAATGAAATTAGCTTTTATGTCAAATTACAAGAAAAACTAGATAATAAGGATGAGATACAAAAGGAAACATACTTTAGTCTATATGATTTTCAGAGTAACAAAACATAGCTTTGAAAGTAAAAATGGTAAGAAAAAGTAGCGAAAATAGGTACAAAAATATGTCAATTATACGTCCCAACACAACTTGTGACTCACTTTCTTTGATGTGTTACACCATCCCTAAAACCTTGAAGATGGAATTTAGAAGCAAACACACCAAGTAGATTCTTTGATATAGTTTGTGGTAGAAATTGCCTTTTTCCTGTAGAATTAGGGTTTGTTATTTACAAGATTTATTTCAGTTGTAAGTTTGCTTTCTTTGCACTGTATCATATATATGATTTTCATTTCATTATAGTTAAGATGGTTTTCCTCCTTTCACTGTAGTTAGCATAGGTTTATTTATGGTATTTCATTTCTTGCAATTTCAGATTTCTCATGTAGCATAGAATAGTTAGAATGGTATTTGTGTAACTATATCTCGTCTCAGCTTCCACCCCTATAAATTATGCAAGAGAAAAGAAGAGTGCTTACTACACACATAGTGTCGAACCCACTTAAGCTTGTGTGAACCTTGTGTTTACAATTAAATCTAAGATCCTTGGGAGTTGCAACATGGTTTCCATCAACAGGTAAGCTCATGAGTTGTATTTCTTAGCCAAGTAACATTTCTTAAATATATTCATCTACATGATTATCTTTAAAACATGAGGGTACACTTTTGCATTGAGTTACCCATTTCTCAACATTATTTTTAACTATCACTTTTTTGTATTTTTCTTTATTTTGCTTAACCATTTTCTTTAGATATGCACTATTAAGCACACGACTTAAGTAATGGCTTCATAGTGAGGGGCCATTTCTGAAGTTTTATTTTGGATGTTAATTTTTTCATTTGACTGCATCAACCTCGAGGATGTTCATGATCCTCCATGGTAAAACAAGGGAAATAACACAAAGCTAGAGCATTATGATTCATTATCAGACTTAACAAATGATCACCATTTTCATGATAGGTACATGAGACATTAACACCATATATGAGAATTAAAATGAAATATGACAATGACAACATGCATATCAAACCTCACAAGAATAATCAACTATGAGAGTGAGTTGAGTCTACACATCTGCCTAAATGTCCATGGAAAACCATATATTTCATTTGTGGAATTGCCAACTATGATAAGAATCACAAGTGAAAAATGTCCTTGATTTACCCTTACATATTATGGTGTAATATCTAGCCCCAACATAGGGACATGTGCTCAACACAGAGTGTATGAGAACCTCAAAAATATATAGAGCTCCAAGGCCTGTAATTTGCATCAATCACCAAGTACTGCTAGATATTACCTTAAAACTACTAGCAACAATAAGACAAGGTGATACAATCACCCTAGTTTATCAAAATTTAAAGGAAATGCAACAAAAATATTATTTTCCATATTTTCCTCCTTTTTTTTTTCCTTTAAACAAGGAATAATTAAATGTGTCTAACGAAGGATGCATGATGTAAAGCAATAACTTAAAACAAACAAGAAAGCACAATAAATTGCATGAAAAGAAGGACACAACTAATCCACTATTTCAAAAAAGCTTATTGATCCTACTCTATGTAACTGCTAGAAATCAAGTACCAATTACAAAGTAAAATTTGAGAATTTTTCATTTAATAAAAAATGTCAACTTCTCCCCATCAAGCTAGTTAGGTAGAAAGAGGTAATTCCATCCAACGTTTTAAGGACCAAGCTAAAGACCTTCAAAATTCTTATGCACACTAGAATTTTATTTTCTTTTATCCCACAACAGTACGAGATCACCTTCTTCAAAATGTATTTCTCATGCTTTAAGATAAAATGTTCCTTTGGTTTTACCTTGATTCTTTACCATGTGATCAAAATAATTTGACATAGAGTCATCTAATTATACAAGTTGAATTAATTATTTCTCTTAATGCCTCCTAATCTATTGTGAATTGTTGCATAAGATGAAACATAGGAATCTGAAGGTTGATTGGAAATTTTTCTTCCATTTCACACACTAACTCAAAAGGATTTTTCCCACTAGAAGTCTTAGTCATGATACAATTTTTCTATAGTTCAAACTTATATTACTATCCTAATTATTTTGATATACACTCATGATCCACTTAATGATATTCATGAGTTTCTTGTCTCTTGTAGCAGAGAACAAGTCCCACAAATATCTCTAGTGCTTGATATTTTGAAATCTGTGTAATATTTGGGAACCTATTATAGGGTAGGGAGGAAATAGAGTATTATAGGGTTCTTTCATTTTGCAGGAAGGAGAAAGGGGTTGCTTACAAGTTGGTGCTCTAAAATGGAGCTCTCGATGTCTCATGGATCTAGGTGACTGAGCTACACATCTCTCATGGTGATGTCTATGAAAGTCTTCAAACATGTTATGTGGATATTCAAATAGGTTCATACTATTATGGGCCAAAGGAACAAGAAGGTTCTGTGGAGTTTTCCTCTATTTTGGTTTATCATAAGAATGAGTACAATGATGACCCCTCTATTTCAATGTTCCCGAAAGGCTTTGTGATGGTGTTCATGTACCCAAATATTTTGTTATCTACAATTTAATAGTTTGGTGTTGTCCTATATGCATGGCTATGGTGGCTTTGAGGTCAGTGGAGTTTCGTTTAGGCTGATTCTAAGTCTATCATTTGATAAAGATTCATTATATAATTTTCCATGAATTGATGGGGGTTTTGGAATACCAAATTCTGACGACTAGGGTTTCATTATCTCTTGATTTACGTTTGGGCGCCATCATTAATTATGAGCCTATAAAATTATTACAAGGGTCGTTGGCTTAATTCTCTCCTGATCAAAAGAATTTATAATGAAAAACTAGATACAGAGGAGGTTTTTTAGATTTTTGTTAAAACCCTAAGTGGGAAATTGGTCCTCTTAGGGGTTCATGGTTCAAATCTAGTGGAAAATTTGAAGCAGATCATTTAGAACAACCTGGGTTAACCAATGTTTTTACAAAGTTTGATTTCTAAGGGGAAATTATTTCAATATGCCATACAACTAAAAGATTATGGCATAAAATGGAACTCCACCATAATATCATATTTGAGACTGAGGGGTGGGGTTCTAGATATCAGAAACACCAATGGGCTAGCCTCATTCAAGGCTGTAGTGAAAGGAAGGTTGTCGCTCCTATAGATCATATCCAAAATATGTTAGGGCCTTATATAGTTGAATAAGCGGAAAAAGCACCACTAGTAATGGACATTAAACCCCAAGAGGTAAAATTTATTTTTACTGATCTATAATTTAAGGCGTTAATATGCAAGTTTAATGGCTTCTAGCCAAGATTTCAAGATTTACATTAGTGGGTATTTTCTTCTTAGACACCCAACTGTGATCTCTACTTATGTTCTAAGGGTTTCTTCGTAGTTCAATTTGACACACAAAAATATATGAAAGTCATAAATGACCGACCATGGTTATGGGGTAGAGCTGGGATTTGTATTACCCCATGGTTTCCAAAATTTGACACTACAAACATGGTGGTAACTACAATTTTGGTCTGAGTGAGATTGCCAAATTTCCCTCTCCCTTTCTGGAACCATTAGTTCTTAGAAGATATATATATATATATATTTTTTTTGCTAAGTATGATTAATCTATTATTTACAAAAAAGAGTACTGTTACATCGATTGAGCAAAGAAAGCCATCATGCCTGAGAGATAGGCCGTTTGAGCATGACTAAGTCAAAAACTGGGAGTATGGACGAGATATCCCGCGCAGGGGAATCAGAGAGATACAAACAACTGGTAAACATAACAGAAACTAGACAATAGACTCGACACAAGAACATAGATAGAATTTGACAAACAGAGCCAAAAAGAACCTTTTCCTCCTTTTCCACAGGGCCTCAAAAACTGATGGACAGTTGAAACACAAGTTTACTCGTCGGTGGCTCCTCCACAATCCTGCACCATCCCTCTTCCTGTTCCTGCCTGTCCGGCTGAGCATGAGCAATTGGAACTATATTAACAGCGCTGGCTGGCTGAGATGTCCCGTGTTGCATATCAGTAGAAGGCCTCGGAGAGTTGGGATTTTGATCTTCCTCAGTGTGAGGCAAAGGGATACTGGGCTTGCCCTCTTCTTGGGCTTCTTCTAAGAAGAGAACAGAGACATGAGCCGTAATCCGAGGGCGATTGAGAGAACAATTGAACGAGAATATAACAGAGCCAAAGGATGACGAATTGGAGGATTCTGGAGAGCTTGGGTCTATTGAGATTGCAACAAGATGATGGAGCTTAGTGAAAAGAGTCGCCTTCACTAAGTGGGTCCGCAGGCAAATTATGGCGCAAGTTCTATTTTTGATCACAGTGTGGATGATCATAGTGTGAGTGATCACAGTGTGAGTGATCACAATGTGAGTGACCAAAGTGTGAGTGATCACAATGTGGGTGACCAAAGTGTGGGTGACCACAGTGTGGGTGATCAAAGTCTATTTTTAGACTGGCTGTCAAAAATAGAAAAGTCAAATATTATTGTCTCATAATAATATTTGGACTATAAACTTGATCTTATTCTCTTGGAGCACTTCAGTTTGAGCTATAGATGTGGCCCATGCAGCTGTCAGAAGGAAGTACGCTTTTCTTATGAGTCAGTTGAGTTGTTGCATGCATGACTTCAGTTAGAACTCAATCAGTTGAGTTGATTGTGGAGTTGATGGAGTTGTGTTCAGTTTGACTTGGTTAAACTAGTTGTAGTTAGTCTAACTGCAAATAGGCTAATGATGAGTTGTTAAACTAATTATTAACTCATAATACAACTATAGAATACATCAGTTAACTCAGTTGCATGTCAGTGCATGTTCAGTTTAGCAGGGACAGGTGTTAGAGAATCAGATTGCTATCAGTTGTGACTATCGTTGTGCATCAGATCTTGCACAATCATGGGATTGAGTATGCCAATGAGTTTGCTCATGTATTTGCCCAGTTTGTAGCTTCTGCTCACATCTTACACCTTGTGAGTGATTCTTTGGAGGTGAAAAACGAGTTTGGTAGACCATTCTCATTCATTCTTGAGCAGGTATTGAGTAGTGGAGGCAGGCAAGCAGTGGAATAGATTTGGAGATCAGATCTTAGCTGTATTGTGTGTAACAGGTGGAGCTGGTACTGGATTGCTTGTGATAAGCATTGTACTTTGTAATGTTACATGGTCTCAATCATTAATATACAGATAGTGTGGGGTTTTTAGCGAGATGCTTTCCCCGGGTTACATATTGTGTTAATGTGTGAATGCTCTTGATGTTTTATTGTTATTGATGCTGCTATATTGATGATCAACGTAGAGGAGCTTATGTATTGTGTATGTATTCCACAATAGTACATGATCAGGATAATCTCTGTTGAATATGTGTTAAATTATTCAAAATTTCTACATGGTATCAGAGCTGCTTGATTTGTAGAAGAGAATTTTACAGGATATCAAGCAAGGATTGATCATCAGATCTACTATTCAGGAAGTGTTTACATTCTATTTCTTCAGGCAGAGTCTGTAATCGGGCCAGGTAGCCTCTGGATTCATCCTTCCTTTGGAAGGTGAGATATCTGGTGAATGCCCATACAATCAATCTCTGTATGAGAAATATTGTGTTCTCACGAATCTTAGATCGGAAGCAGTTGAGTTTGAGCTGGTGGAAATCGAATTTGCAGCAGTGTTGTTGAAAATGTCTTTCAACGGATTGCAAATGTTATTCCAAAGCAAGAGCGACCTGGCGCTCAAGGATAAACTCATAAACAATAAAGGTGAGAATGGATCTTCATCAAAGGTATCTGATGAAGAGAATTGCGCTTTCGCTACCAAAGCAAAGAAAGGGAAGAGCAAGAAAGCTTCTCAGTCTGGTGCGAAAGGCAAGAAGCAGGATATGTCCAAAGTGAAGTGTTTTCACTGTCACCAGCACGGACACTATGCCACTAATTGTCCGCAGAAGAAGAAGAACAAGCAGGCTGCTGGATCTTCAGCAGGAGAGGCTCTAGCCTCACAGTTTGAGCTTGATTTTTCATTGATCGCATGCTTGGTTTCAAGTGTGATGGGATCAGTGTGGTTCTTGGACAGTGGTGCATCTTTTCACATGACGGGAGATAGAGATTTGTTCTCTGATCTGGAGGAAAAAGATCTTGGAGTGCACATCGAGATGGGCGATGATGGTAGATACAGTGCGACCGGTATTGGTACCATTTCCTTTGAGAGGGAGTGTGGTAAACCCTTCGTATTGAAGGAAGTCATGCATGTTCCAGGATTGACGAAGAATCTCATCTCAGTGGCAATGTTAGAAGACAAGGGGTATGATGTTGTTTTCAGCGAGGGAAAGGCTTTCCTGCGCAGCAAGACAATTGGTAAGACTCGGAAGATAGGGGTTCGAGTGAGGAACCTTTATCAGTTGCATGTAGATGGATGTGCAGCAATGGCGGGTAAGGCAGAAGGATTGGTGAGCCGGGATGATGGCGAGTTGTGGCACAGGAGATTGGGTCACCTTCACCATGGAGCCTTGAAGATACTGCAGCAGATCACTACAAGGCTTCCTAAAGGCACACTTGCGCAGTCAGATCAGTGCAAGGAGTGTACTTTGGGGAAGTTTGTGAAAGCCACCTTTCACGAGAAGGATAGTCACGCCACAACAATCCTTGAGAGAATTCACACAGACGTGTGTGGACCTTTCTCAGTTGCTTCGACAACAAAACACAGGTATTATGTGATTTTTGTTGATGATTTCTCTCGTAAGTGCTGGATCTTCTTCATGCAGAAGAAGAGCGAGACATATTCAAAGTTCTGTGAATTCAAAGCACTGGTCGAGAAGGAGTTGGGGAAGAAGGTGAAGGCTCTTAGGAGCGATAATGGTGGTGAATACATCTCGGACGAGTTCAAGGATTTCTGTAAGGCAGAAGGGATTCGTAGAGAGCTCATAGCTCCCCATAACTCACAACAGAACGGGGTAGCTGAGCGGAAGAACAGAACGATTGTGGGTGCTGCACAGGCAATGTTGCATGATCAGGGCCTACCCCTTCACTTGTGGGTGGAAGCATGCAATACAACAGTTTATGTGCAGAATCGTTGTCCTCATAGGATACTTGGTATGAGTACACCTGAGGAGACTTATTCTAGTAAGAAGCCTAATCTTTCTCATTTGAGGATTTTTGGTGCTAACGTTTACATGCATGTGACGAAGGATGCCAGGAAGAAGTTGGAGCCGACCGCAGAGGTTGGGATATTTGTGGGATACACTGATACGCCCCACAACTATCGTGTGTATTTTCCAGACAGTGGTAAAACTGTTGTGTGACGGGATATAAAATTTCAGGAGGAGAAAGCCATGAAGTGTTCGCTTGAGAGGGAGCTACACTTGCATGCAGATGAGGAGCTATTAGTTCCTAAGGATGAGCTTCAGGACGTGGATCAGCCACAGGACGAGGTTCATGGAGTGGAAGAGACCACTCATGCAGCGCCAACCATCAGAGGGTGAAAGCGCTTGACAGAAGCTGAGCGACTGGCTCAAGATGCAAAGAAAGTTGTAGGACCACCTACAGCCCAACGCAGGCAGAGACAGTCACCTGATCGGTACACTGGATACATGGCTCTGATGAGTAAGTGTGTTGTGACTGAGCCATCCTCTTTCGAGGAAGATGTGGAGGATCCCGCATGGGTAGACGCCATGGTGGAAGAGTATGATTCTATTGTTAGAAACAGTGCATGGGAGATTGTTCCTAGACCGGAAGAGAAATCAGTGGTGGGTTCGAGATGGCCAAGCAAGTAGCTGATGGGAGTGTGGAGAAGTACAAGGCAATATTTGTTGCCCGAGGCTTTTCACAGATAGAGGGGATCGATTATGAGGAGACCTTTGCACCTGTCGCAAGGTATTCTTCCATACGGACGATTCTTGCTCTCTCAGCGCAGATGGGATGGCACATTCATCAGATGGATGTGAAGACTGCGTTCCTCAATGGAGTCATTGAGGAGGAGGTGTACATTGAGCAGCCCGAAGGCTTTGAGGTCTTCAGCAGCGAGTCGCATGTGTGCAGGCTCAAGAGAGCGCTGTATGGGTTGAAGCAAGCACCACGTGCTTGGTACACACGGATAGACAGCTATTTCACAGGACTTGGATTCTCCAAGAGCGAGGCGGATCCTAACCTATACCAGATTGTGGTGGAGGGTAAGTTGCTTATAATTGTACTGTATGTTGATGATTTGATTCTAACGGGTGATGAGCCGTTGATACTGTCATGCAAGAAGGATCTTGCTACAGAGTTTGAGATGAAGGACTTGGGCCTCCTTCACTATTTCCTAGGATTGGAAATATGGCAGCGCAGTGGTGGACTGTTTGTTTCTCAGGGCAAGTATGCTCGGGAGATACTGGAGAAGTTCAACATGCATGGCTGCAAGCCTACTGATACTCCTCTTCCTGGAGGTTGGAGGAAGGAGGATGCCACTTCGGGAGAAGAAGTGGATGCCACTGTTTATCGACAATTGGTGGGGTCGCTGATGTATTTGGTCAATACACGACCTGATATATGCTATGCAGTTAACCAACTTTCACAAGCTATGGTTAAGCCTACCAAGCTCTTCTGGAAGGTGGGCAAGCATGTATTGCGCTACTTGAGAGGCACATCGGGATATGGTTTGTGGTACAGACAGGAGGATGAGGTGAAGCTATGTGGCTTCACGGATGCAGATTGGGCAGGGAGCCCAACGGACAGAAAGAGCACATCAGGAGGGGTCTTCAGTATTGGATCGACAGCAGTTTCTTGGTACAGCAGGAAGCAGAGATCCGTGGCACTCAGTTCAGCGGAGGCCGAGTATATGGCAGCAAGTTTGGCTGCATGTGAGGCTATATGGATGAGGAAGATCCTGGTTGGTTTGTTCGGTTCTCATTTGGATCCTACTGTGTTTTACTGTGATAACCAGAGTTGCATTAAACTCTCGGCTAATCCTGTATTTCATGATAGATCTAAGCATATTGACATCAGGTACCATCATATCAGAGATTGTGTGCAGCGGAGGATCATGTTGCTTTCATACATTCCAATGGAGGATCAGGATGCTGATATTCTGACGAAGGCTCTCACCAGGAGCAAATTCGAGTACCACCGAGGCAGGATAGGGGTTGCTGATAATCCATATCTTGTCAAGAGGGAGTGTTGAGATTGCAACAAGATGATGGAGCTTAGTGAAAAGAGTCGCCTTCACTAAGTGGGCCCGCAGGCAAATTATGGCGCAAGTTCTATTTTTGATCATAGTGTGGATGATCACAGTGTGAGTGATCACAGTGTGAGTGATCACAATCTGGGTGACCAAGGTGTGAGTGATCACAATGTGGGTGACCAAAGTGTGGGTGACCACAGTGTGGGTGATCAAAGTCTATTTTTAGATTGGCTGTCAAAAATAGAAAAGTCGAATATTATTGTCTCATAATAATATTTGGAATATAAACTTGATCTTATTCTCTTGGAGCACTTCAGTTTGAGCTACAGATGTGGCCCATGCAATTTTCAGAAGGAAGTATGCTTTTCTTATGAGTCAGTTGAGTTGTTGCATGCATGACTTCAGTTAGAACTCAATCAGTTGAGTTTGGTGGAGTTGATTGTGGAGTTGATGGAGTTGTGTTCAGTTTGACTTGGTTAAACTAGTTGTAGTTAGTCTAACTGCAAATAGGCTAATGATGAGTTGTTAAACTAATTATTAACTCATAATACAACTATAGAATACATCAGTTAACTCAGTTGCATGTCAGTGCATGTTCAGTTCAGCAGGGACAGGTGTTAGAGAATCAAATTGCTATCAGTTGTGACTATAGTTGTGCATCAGATCTTGCACAATCAAGGGATTGAGTATGCCAATGAGTTTGCTCATGTATTTGCCCAGTTTGTAGCTTCTGCTCACGTCTTACACCTTGTGAGTGATTCTTTGGAGGTGAAAAACGAGTTTGGTAGACCATTCTCATTCATTCTTGAGCAGGTATTGAGTAGTGGAGGCAGGCAAGCAGTGGAATAGATTTGGAGATCAGATCTTAGCTGTATTGTGTGTAACTGGTGGAGCTGGTACTGGATTGCTTGTGATAAGCATTGTACTTCGTAATGTTACATGGCCTCAATCATTAATATACAGATAGTGTGGGGTTTTTAGCGAGATGCTTTCCCCGGGTTACATACTGTGTTAATGTGTGAATGCTCTTGATGTTTTATTGATATTGATGCTGCTATATTGATGATCAACGTAGAGGAGCTTATGTATTGTGTATGTATTCCGCAATAGTACATGATCAGGATAATCTCTGTTGAATATGTGTTAAATTATTCAAAATTTCTACAGGGTCCATGTATTGACTTGGTCTCAGAATGCTCTCTGTTCCCAGAGGAGGAGGAGCCTGCCCCATGGTGCCAGACCCAGCAGAAGGGCGAGAAGGATTGCCCCGACCGGAACCTCTGCGACTGAGCATGCGCTGGCGGGGTCTCGGTATAGCGGACAGAAAATCTTGAACAACAAAGTTGAAATCTCCTTCAATGGATATTCCACGATCAGCAATGAGAATTCCACGAACACCACAGGGGTTGCCGCCAACAGTTGAGGGGAAATTATGCACCGTGAGCCCTATGGAAAGTGGCTGTGCTTCCACTGCCTCAGGCGCAATCCGAAGATAGCAACTGGAGCATGACCCCCCCCCAAGCCCAATCTGTATCAGAACTCTGAACCGTCCCAAGCAGAATGAAACACAGTAGCATGTTGCTGAAGCTGAAGCTATTAAATACACGAGTGCCACCCCCTCGGTCCTCACTCGCCATTACTATGGCAATCAAGATCGTTGCAGGCAGAGATCCTCCAGTGCAGGTGAAACTGGACAACGATTTAATGCTGAGACCAAACATAATATCTACCATAACGTTAACCACCTGCGGGTTCATAACCTCCCACATGGTATTCTGTCCGGCGAGCATGCTAGACAGGTGCCTTCCATGCTGCGCCCTCCTCCGTCCCATCACAGTTATTGCATTACAGAGCACCCGCATCCGGGGAGTTCTTAGAAGATATTGGAAATACTCTTCAAAAAAAAATAAAAATGGATTATGATAGAATAGAAAAATGAATATTTACATTTTCCAAAATTTGTGTGGAAATATACATTATCAAAGGTATACCTAATCATATCCATCTAAAACATGGAAACTTTAAGTGGAACCATGTTTTAGATTATGAGAATACGACATTTAGATGTTAAATATATTTTCAAACATGACACCTGCAGAACACATGATGATAGGAAAAAAAGATCCCAAAAAAGAAAAAGAGGTAGGGTCGTAAGCCAAAGGGGTGGAAGGTACCTGACAGCTCTAAGGACGAAGATGAACAAACTACATCGAATACTCCAAATATTTATACTCAGACACAACATGGAAGCCAAGTAGACGAAGGAGTTGGGTATTAGTCAAGAACGATGACTCAAATCCAAAAGGATACAAAATTAGCAGAGATCAAATCATCAAAGCCGTAGAAAGAGGAAACACTCATTGAAAAGGGACCAGAGGGTATAAATAGAACCCATGTATCTGAAATTTTGGATTCATACAAAGATGTCCCTTCACAGGAAGTGGGGAATCAGTTGGAAATAGTAACAACTAATCCCAATAATGAGGTTAGGAAAATGGTTCAAAAAATGAAAGGCAAAAAGGGAAAGTTAAGTGATTATTATGAGCCCTAGTAAAATCATTTAATTTTTTATATTTTTTTCTTTTTGGTGCATTGGTCAAAAGGCTGACATGATAGAATGCCTAGTGGCATATATTGTTGGCATTATGTTTTCTGGTATGACTGTATGTTACAGATGTTGTACTTGATGGCAACCCCAGTGGTAAGGCTCTCAGTTTGTTGAAAATTAAGAAGGACGCAGGCAATCGGTTCCGAAAGTGCGTCCCTGCAGGTATACCATGCAGAACCCGCGTCCAGGGACGCCGGCCAGCCATTCAGGGGGTGCGTCTACCCAGTGCACACATTTCAAGGCAGAGAAAAGCACGTGGGGGTTTCTTGTGTGGTATCTAGCCGACGGTTTTGTGTTTCTATGGTGTCGGCTCGTGGTATTGTTCCATGTTTTGGGGAGGAGCTTGCCTATATAAAGCAAAGGAGTTCATTTGGATCATTCATCGTCTTGGGTTGAATATCTTATTTGGTGAGATCTAGTCCAGATCTAAGAGGGCGAATCTTCTAATGGACTGTGATCTCTATGGCGCATGATCAGATCTGTAGATCTGACTGTTTGGGTCTGTTCTGAAGTCTTCATATCATTTACATCTGAAGGGTCGCAGGTTCAGTGAAGGGAAAGTGCGCCGGGACGCTGATACTGTAAAGGGCAAGTGCGCCGAGACGCAGTACAGTAGAGAGAGACCTGCGTGGGGACGCAGGGCGATCAAGGTTCAGGTGCGTCTCTGAAGCAGAAGGACGCGGCGCGATAATGTTTTCAGGTGCGTCTCTGTAGCGAAAGACGCGGCGCGATAGTATCTTTGGGTGCGTCCCTGAAGCAACAGTACGCAGAGCAGTCACAGGAACAGTGCGTGGGCACGCAGCAGAGCAGAAGGATATCTGCGTGTGGACGCAGAGTAGCAGAAGGTTAACTGCATCTGGTCGCAGGCCACAGAAAGAAAAACTGCGTCTTTGTTTTAAGATGTTCTGTTGATTGATTTTCTTTGTTGATAAGGTGTTCTGGGTTGGTTCTGTTATTGCTGATCTGATATCTGTAGTGGTCTATATCTGTTATGTACTTGTTGATCATCTGATGCTTTATGAAAAGAAGTAGGGGGTTGTTGCTCCCTTCCAGGAGTAGACTGGAAAACGAGAAAGAGAGAGAGTTGTAGCTCTCTGCAGGTTGCAGCCTGCGTACTGGTAAAGGACTGCACCAGTACAAAATCATTGTAAAAGAAGTTTCTAAATTGAAAGAAGATAGAGACATATTGCAGCAGGTGGTTTTCACCCACATTGGGTTTCCACCTTACATCTTGTGTTCTTTGGTGTGATTATCTGTTTTTCATGCTCATTATTTTATGGTACTGACATACAAAAATAATTCAAAGATCAAATAAGGAAGATTTATTAAATTGCTTGATAATACTGATTCACCCCCCCTCTCAGTATTATTTCCAACAATTGGTATCAGAGCAGGTCCTTCAGAGAAGCTTGATCGCTTGAAGGTAGATCGTTCATCATGAGAAACTACGAGAAAGAAGCATCAATCAGGCCACCGATTTTTGATGGGACAAATTTCAATTATTGGAAGGTAAGAGTTACTGCATATCTTCAATCTCTTGGTACAGAAGTTTGGAACATTGTAGAAACAGGCTATGCTTTTCCTTCAGCTACTCCTACAGATCCAGCTGAGAAAAAGAAGTATGAAACAAATGCAAAGGCAGTCAGTACTCTATTAGGAAGTATATCCCAAACAGAATTCATGAAGGTCATGCACTTCAAATCAGCAAAAGAGATATGGGACAAAATGATCACTAGCTATGAAGGAGATGAACAGGTAAAACAAGCTAAACTTCAAACTCTCAGGATTCAATATGAGACTCTCAAGATGTATAATGATGAAAGTGTGGCTAATTATTTTCTTCGGGTAGATGAGATTGTTAATTGTATGAAAAATTTGGGTGAAGAAATAAAAGAGACTATAGTAGTTCAAAAGATACTAAGATCATTATCCCCCAAGTTTGAATCTAAAGTATCTGCAATAGAAGAAAAGGAAAATCTCCGTGTTCTCACTATGTCTCAGCTACATGGAATTCTAACTGCTTATGAAATGAGAAAGGGAGGTCCATCAGACAGAAGGGAAGCTGCTTTTAAGGCATCAGGCAAAGAAGATTACTATGAAGCAAGCCATGTTCCAGAAGAAGAGGAAGAAGAATCAAATTTTGTCAGAAATCTTCAAAGGGGTTCTGGAAGGTTCAGAGGTAAGCTACCTTTCAAATGCTTTGCTTGTGGAAGAGTAGGTCATTATGCTGCAAAATGTCCTTATAAGGATAAAGGAAAAGAACCTGCTAGATGGAACAAGAAACAAAGTGCAAATAAGAAAAGCTACTACACCCATGAAGATAGTGATGGCTTATCAAACAGTGATGAAGATGAACAAGGTAATAAATATAAGCTGTTAATGGCATTTGAAGATGATGATTATGAGGATGCTGTAGATGTGGATAATCTCTATGATGAAATTACTAGACTCAAGAGATGCATAGAAGAAAAGAATGTGATCATTGATACTTTGCAATTTCAAATTGATGAAAAGGAAAAACATCTTGAAAAACTAGAAGGTGAAATTGTTGGTCTCAGAAAAGAAATTGAGAAAACAAAAGCTATTAATCTTAAGTTTGTCAAAGGATCTGAAACTTTGGATGAGATTATCAATGTGCAGCGGTCTCCTCTAAACAAGACAGGTTTGGGCTATAATGGAGAAACTTCTCAAGCATCCACCTCAAAAAGTTATCTTGATGCAGCAAGAAGAAATGAGCAGAAAAACAATGAAGATAATCAGGTAAAGCAGGGACGAATTACAAACAGAAACTATCAGGGACAATCCATCTTAAGGGTGAACAAAAGCTACAACCAGCCACAGGTAAAATCTTCTCAGTTTGGATCAAGAATAGATGAAAATAGAAATTACAATCAGTTGGCTGGTAGATTCAATAACCGCAGAAGCTTCTTCAATGGACAATGCTTTTCTTGTCATAACTTTGGTCACAAAGCAGCTCAATGTGTTGCATATAAAACAATCATGACTAGGGAAGCTCAAAAACATAGAAGTATGACAGGGATTACAAAAAGGACCTATAACAACTTTTCGGTTCTTGAAAATGAAGTTGAATGTTCTATCTGCAATAATTTTGGTCATGAAGACTCTGAATGCAGGAGCAGGTTTCAGGAGAAAAAGGAACAAGCCACAAGCACCAAAACATGGAGAATAAAGGAACCTCAAACAGAAAGATGTGGGATAGCATTTTATGCAGAAGGACAGGAAAATCTATGGTACATTGACAGTGGATGTTCGAAACATATGACAGGTGATAAAGAAAAACTTGAATCTTATTCTACTTTAGAAAAGGGGAAGAAAGTTTCTTTTGGAAATGATACTCCTGCAACTATAAAAGGAAAAGGTATTGCTCCTTTGAAAGAAAAGGTCAAGGCTGGAAATGTTTTGTATGTTGATGGATTGAAGCATAATCTACTAAGTGTCAGCCAGATGTGTGATCAAAAAACCGAGGTTATTTTCAGATTGAATGGATGTCTTGTTCGTGATCTTGATACAGGTAAAACAGTACTCAAAGGCAAAAGAACTCCAAATAATCTGTACATATTTGAAGAAGGAGAACAACAATGCTATCTTAGCAAGGATGAAGAGCACTGGTTATGGCATCGAAGGTTGGGACATCTAAGCTTCTCACAAATAAGGAAAGCATGCAAATATCAGGCAGTTCGCGATCTTCCAGATATCAAAATTCCTGACAACACCATATGCAGATCATGTCAGTTTGGAAAACAAACCAGGACTAACTTTCCAGAGAAAGAGGGATCAGCTAGCATGCCTCTTGAGCTAGTACATACAGATACATGTGGCCCATTCAGGAAAAGAACACCTAGAGGAGAGGAATACTTGATATTATTTATTGACGATTTCTCCAGGTTTGTCTGGTTAGGACTTATGAAGCATAAAGATGAAGCATTCGAAAAATTCAAGACCTTCAAAGCCTTGGTTGAAAATGAATCAGGTCACAAAATTAAGTGCCTCATATCCGACAGAGGTGGGGAATTTACTTCAAATGAATTTTTCGATTTCTGTGATGAACATGGGATAAGGAGAGAATTCTCTACAGCTAGAACTCCTCAGCAAAATGGAGTTGTTGAAAGAATGAACAGAACAATCCAACAAATGGCTCGTGCTATGCTTGATGAATCAGGAACTCCCGCAACTTTCTGGGGTGAAGCTGCACATGCTGCGGTTATTATTCTCAACAAGACAAATGTCCGGGTGAACAGCACTCAAACTCCTCATGAGCTCTGGAGTGGTAAAACTCCTTCGGTAAAGCACTTCAAAATCTTTGGGAGCAAATGCTATATCAAGAATACTGATGAGCAGCTTGGCAAACTTGAACCTAGAGCAGATGAAGGCATTCTTCTTGGCTATTCTCCACATAGCAAAGCATACAAATGCTACAATAAAAGACTTGGCAGAATTGTTGACAGCATTGATGTAGTGGTTGATGAGAAGGGATATATTCCTAGGCAAGTACATCATGAAGATATAGAAGAAGATGAAGGCTACCCTCAAAGACAGAATGATGAAGAAGAAGAACCCCAAGGAGAACCTCAAGAAGAACCAGAAGAGCAAACAAGAATAGAAGAGAAAACTCCATCCAGATATGTTCAGAAGAATCATCCAGAATCTCAGATTGTGGGGCAGAAAGAAGCAGGTGTACAAACAAGAAGAATAGTTGCAGAAGCCTCAAGCTATTTGCCATTACTCTCCTCTACTGAACCACAAAATGTGAAAGAAGCATGCAAAGATGAATGTTGGGTGAAAGCAATGGATGAAGAACTTGAGCAAATCGAAAAGAACAACACTTGGGCGCTGGTTCCTAGACCAAAGGATAAGAATGTTATCGGAACAAAATGGGTCTTCAAAAATAAATTGAATGAAAATGGAGAAGTAATTAGAAACAAAGCCAGACTTGTTTGTAAAGGGTATGCGCAGCAAGAAGGAATAGACTTTGAAGAAACTTTTGCTCCCGTTGCAAGACTTGAGGCCATCCGAATGTTCCTTGCTCTCTCAAGTTTTCAAAACTTCAAAGTATTTCAAATGGACGTGAAATCAGCCTTTCTGAATGGAGACTTGGAAGAAGAAGTGTACATTGAACAGCCAGATGGGTTCATTCTCGGAAATGATCCAAATCTTGTATGCCGATTGAAAAAGGCTCTCTATGGTCTCAAACAAGCTCCAAGGGCTTGGTACTACCGGTTGGACAAATATCTTCATCAACAAGGCTTCTCAAAAGGTTCAGCAGATAGCAATCTGTATATAAAAATTGAAAATGACAAATTACTAATACTTGTTGTGTATGTAGATGACATTATTTTTGGCAGCAATGAAGAAGCTATGAGTCAAAGCTTTGCCTCGGTCATGCAGAAAGAATTTGAAATGTCCTTGCTAGGAGAACTGACATATTTCCTTGGTTTGCAAATCCAACAAAAGGAAGGAGGAATCTTTTTATCTCAAACCAAGTATCTCAAGCAGATTTTGAAGAAATATGGCATGGAAGATGCAAAACCAGTATGTACACCCATGGTCACAGGATGTAGTCTCAGTGCAAATGATGAATCTGCAGCAGTACATCAACCAACCTACAGATCTATGATTGGAAGTTTACTATATTTGACAGGTACCCGACCGGACATCATGCATGCAGTTGGAATAGTTGGAAGATTTCAGGCAAATCCGAAGGAGACTCATCTTCAGGCAGTAAAGAGAATTTTCAAATATCTTCAAGGGACTCAAAATTATGGCTTATGGTATCCTAGAGATACAGATCTTACTCTTCATGCTTATACATATGCAGATTGGGCCGAAAGCGTGGATGACAGGAAAAGCACAAGTGGTGGTGCGTTCTTTATGGGTTCCAGACTGGTATCTTGGTTCAGCAAGAAACAGAGTTCGATTGCCTTGTCTACAGCTGAAGCGGAATATGTTGCTGTTGCATCTTGTTGCACTCAACTCCTTTGGATGATGCAGACTTTGCAGGATTTTCAAATCACTTGTACACCACCTATCCCCATCTTATGTGATAACACAAGTGCAATCAGCATCTCAAAGAATCCGGTTATGCATTCAAAAACCAAGCACATACCAATCAAGTATCATTTTCTCCGGGAACAAGTGCTTGAACAGAAAGTCAAGTTGGAGTATGTTCCTTCCAAGGAACAAGTTGCTGATATTCTTACCAAACCATTGCCCAGGGACACGTTTGAATACCTCAGGCAAAAGCTGGGGGTTGTTGATGCATCATCTTGTTGAACCTCTTCTTATTTGGTGGTACAGGCTCAGGGGGAGCACATAATGCATTGTTGGCATTATGGAGAAGGAGATCTTGGAAATAGCTGCAATATGTCTCTATCTCTTTCATGGTGGTGCGTTGCTGCAGATCTAGTTCATATTCAGGGGGAGCATGAGCTTAGGGGGAGCATACCCTTTGCCCTTGATGTCAAAGGGGGAGAATGAAGCTGAAGTTTGTAAGGTTGCCATCAAGTCCAAAGGGGGAGATTGTTGGCATTATGTTTTCTGGTATGACTGTATGTTACAGATGTTGTACTTGATGGCAACCCCAGTGGTAAGGCTCTCAGTTTGTTGAAAATTAAGAAGGACGCAGGCAATCGGTTCCGAAAGTGCGTCCCCGCAGGTATACCATGCAGAACCCGCGTCCAGGGACGCCGGCCAGCCATTCAGGGGGTGCGTCTACCCAGTGCACACATTTCAAGGCAGAGAAAAGCACGTGGGGGTTTCTTGTGTGGTATCTAGCCGACGGTTTTGTGTTTCTATGGTGTCGGCTCGTGGTATTGTTCCATGTTTTGGGGAGGAGCTTGCCTATATAAAGCAAAGGAGTTCATTTGGATCATTCATCGTCTTGGGCTGAATATCTTATTTGGTGAGATCTAGTCCAGATCTAAGAGGGCGAATCTTCTAATGGACTGTGATCTCTATGGCGCATGATCAGATCTGTAGATCTGACTGTTTGGGTCTGTTCTGAAGTCTTCATATCATTTACATCTGAAGGGTCGTAGGTTCAGTGAAGGGAAAGTGCGCCGGGACGCTGATACTGTAAAGGGCAAGTGCGCCGAGACGCAGTACAGTAGAGAGAGACCTGCGTGGGGACGCAGGGCGATCAAGGTTCAGGTGCGTCTCTGAAGCAGAAGGACGCGGCGCGATAATGTTTTCAGGTGCGTCTCTGTAGCGAAAGACGCGGCGCGATAGTATCTTTGGGTGCGTCCCTGAAGCAACAGTACGCAGAGCAGTCACAGGAACAGTGCGTGGGCACGCAGCAGAGCAGAAGGATATCTGCGTGTGGACGCAGAGTAGCAGAAGGTTAACTGCGTCTGGTCGCAGGCCACAGAAAGAAAAACTGCGTCTTTGTTTTAAGATGTTCTGTTGATTGATTTTCTCTGTTGATAAGGTGTTCTGGGTTGGTTCTGTTATTGCTGATCTGATATCTGTAGTGGTCTATATCTGTTATGTACTTGTTGATCATCTGATGCTTTATGAAAAGAAGTAGGGGGTTGTTGCTCCCTTCCAGGAGTAGACTGGAAAACGAGAAAGAGAGAGAGTTGTAGCTCTCTGCAGGTTGCAGCCTGCGTACTGGTAAAGGACTGCACCAGTACAAAATCATTGTAAAAGAAGTTTCTAAATTGAAAGAAGATAGAGACATATTGCAGCAGGTGGTTTTCACCCACATTGGGTTTCCACCTTACATCTTGTGTTCTTTGGTGTGATTATCTGTTTTTCATGCTCATTATTTTATGGTACTGACATACAAAAATAATTCAAAGATCAAATAAGGAAGATTTATTAAATTGCTTGATAATACTGATTCACCCCCCCTCTCAGTATTATTTCCAACATATATAGAATGTAATTTTGTTCCTTGAATAAAATTACGATTTTTTTTTTTTTTTTTTTTGTGTGGAGAAATATATTCATGATTTTCTTATTACTAGATTTAACTAATCCATTTCCTTATGGGTAATAATCAAAAGAATCAAATAATGTCATTCCATACTTGAAGAAAAAATTGGATAGGTATAGAGAACTAAAATCCTTTGCATTATTATTAGTGATTTTGGCTAGGGCACCAAATCTTGTGATTATTCAATATGTAAAGAAACACATTACAACTTCTTCAATTGCATTCTTTGTAGGAACAAACTCTACCCACCTACTAAAATAGTCTATTATGGTCAAAATCTATTGATATCGATCACAAGAGTTGATCATGATATTTTATTTACAACATATGATTTGTCTTATTTGACAAAATGTGAAATACCAAAATTGATAAAAAAAAAACATTGAAAGGGCTACGAATGGAAATAAATAACTTCAAAGAAATAAAAAGAACACAACGATATTGATAACGAATCTAACCTAGTGTGGACTATGTCTCTGGGTCTGTTTCTAATGGAGTGGACTCTTCAATTATGATGTAAATAAAAAAATTTACATTCAATTCCTCAATCTCAAAAGTGAGTTTTTTATTTTGCAACTGTACAATAGCCTCTAAGAACCTTCAAAAACACTCTCTCCTTTCTTTGATCTCCAAAAGGGAAAAAAAATAGTGTATTTATCACATGCAAAGTGACAAACATGCAACATAAAACTAAGGGCTCGACATTTTCTATCACATCAACTCATTGTGGCACATTGACACATATTTTGGTATATAAATTTTTGGGGGTTCACAGCCCTTGGGTTGAGCCCGCAGAGGTTGTGGCTCAGATCAACCACATTGAATGCATTAATATCCAAAAATGTTATGTGCCCCAATCAACATCAGTGCATGTGTTATGTTGGTTATATGGTTATAACAAGTTATTGACGTATTGGTTAGCACAGGTAATGAGAGGCATTTGTTACGGGCGGTTGTGAGATCGAGCCCTCAAACCTCCCTTATATGGTATCCTGTTATCAGTAAATTTTAAATTTAATGTATCCCAATTCCATTCTAACAACTGATTGTTGGTATGTTGGTGAACTCGTTGTGCCTACTTCCATGATGTGAGGGGTTTGATTTCTCATCAGGTAATTTGGCAGTGGTTAAGCCCATTTTTGTCCAATCAGGGTACCATGTGGCACCATGTGATTTGCCCAAGTGCCACTATTGGATTGGTCCACCTAGCACACAATCAACATTAGAGAAATTTTGAGGTCTGAAATGGGCCTAAATACAAAAATTTCAACCAAAATCAACTTTATAAGAACCAATAGATTCAAGATGATGATGTCAACCATGGGGGATGATTCACAATTTTTGGAGTAAAAAAATAAAAATAAAAAAAAATAAAAATAAAAAATATTTTTTTCAATTCGTATTTTCAACTAATATCCCTACAGTACTCAAATTTTAAATGGGAGCACTCATTCAATGTGAAATTTAATTCCTTAGATAAGTAGTACCCATCTTGCATACTTTCAATGGACCCTGCTACAAAAAAAATGAGAAATACATAAAAATTGTGATTGTGATTGCAATCACATTTTTTCATGTATTTCTCATTTTTCGTGTAGCAGGGTCCATAAAAAATATGCAACATGGGTACTCCTTGGATGATGAATTAAATTGTGGAACCGATGAGTGTTCCCGCTCGAAATTTGAGTAAACTGTAGGGAGATAAGTTAAAAATACGAGTTAAAGAAGTAGTTTTTCTTTTTTCTCTCTAAAATTTGATGATGTAATCTAATCCTATTTTATTATTTCCATTATTATTTTATAATATTCTTAGGATGCCCATTTTAGACCTCAAAATTTCTCTAATGATGGCATGCCTCTATAACCTTACTAGGTCAGCTATTGAATCGTCTTTCCGTCTCATCTACCTAGTCAGCACATATGCCACGTGTCTCTTACAGGTCCTACCACATGTCTGTCATTATACAATCTACAACGTCACCTATAACACCCAGCCACATGTCACCTATATGGCCTACCACATCATATGTAGGATCATGACACATGTCCTTCATATGGCCTACCATGTGTCACCCTCTAGGACTGCCACATGTCACCTGTATCCTTCCCTTTTGCTTATTTTCACAAAATTTTAGAATGTGATAACTTTCTCATATGAAGTTCGTTTAATATCATTCAAGTTACGTGGGAAAGGAATCATCGATCTCTTTGTCATGGTAATATTTTCACCAAGTTTTTAGAAATTTGAATTTTGAGGCATCTTGGATCCTCCTGGATCAATCCTACCCACTAAGAATATTTTAGACCACCAAAAGTTGAATTAATTAGAAAATAGGTGAGGGTATCACTTCCTCACTTTCACTATCTCAATCCACCATGCTTTGCTTGGATGCATTCCATTAAGACCCACACGAAGGTACTCCACATTTCCTCATCATGAACTCCTCGTATTCCTATCCAAAATGACATCTTCTTGCAACATGTTTAGATACTCAGGAGAAAAGTAATCAATGGAGGGAACTTGAATACTCTCATCATGATCTATGATCATTGGTGGCTCTTATAGTTTCAAGTTATCCACATTTACAACTAGATATAACTGCATGTAAGGTGGTATATCTAAGCGGAAATCATTTGTGCCAATTTTCTCCAAAATAGTAAATGTGCCATATCAAATTGGATTTATATTTTTATCTCTCCCCTTTAACTTATATTTGTTGATATGTAGCCAAAATAGATCTCCAACTTGAAAGTGATGATCCATATGATGTTTATCATGCCAAGCCTTGTACTGGGTTTAACTCTTCTCTAATTGTTCTTGTACTATATGATGCACCATTTAGATTTTCTGAATGAATTTTCAAGTTTTTTCTTCATCTCTATGCTCATCATAATCAACATCCCAAAAATCAAATCCAATGGATATTTTTGCAAGTACCCAAAACAATTTTTGAATTGAGAGCTATGTGTAGAAGAATCCAATGCTCAGTTATAGGCATGTTGCACATAATGTAGTTGTTCATCCCAAATCTTAGGATTCTTAGTGTAGTATCTTTAGAGAAAATGTATCATGGTCCTATTAACTACCTCTATCTATCTGTCGATCTATGGATGAAAAATAAGTGCTTCTATTTATCTTAATGTCCATCAATCTCCACAATATTGACCAAAATTCTCCCAAATAGCCTGAATCTCGATATGAAATAATATAAGTGGGCAATCCAAAGTGAAGCCATATATGCTGGAAGAATGAGTGTGTAGTATGTTCAGTTATCACTTGCTTCATACAAGGCATAAAAATAGACATTTTGTTGAACCTATCCATAACTACATATAGGTAATCATGACCTCTTTTGGACATATGAAAACCCCCTACAAAATTCGTAGAGATGCACTCCCATGGATGAGAAGGAACTGGAAGAGGTGTATACAAAACCGATTTTCTATTAGTGGGTTTATCAGTGGCACACAATACACACCTTTTTACATACCTAGATACAATTTTCCTCATTCAAGTCCAATAAAAGAATCTTTATAAATGAGCTACAATTTTTCCTACACCTAAATGTCTTAAAATACAAGAAGTATGAGCTTCACTGATTACATGCATTCTTTCATCTTCCAGAACAAATGGTTTGCTAAGATGATAGAGTAACTTGCCTTGAAAATGGTAATTATCCACCTTTGAACCATGATTGAACCTCTCATATACATCTTTGAAGTCATCATCCCTAGCATACTGCTCAACATAACTATCAAGTGCTAAAGAATCATTATATAAGACAATAGATGCATTGATAGGAGGTCTAGATAGTATGCCAACTTCTTTGTTACATACACACTTCTTATATTTGATAACCAAATAAAACTATTTATAAAACCCATCCACCTAAAATGCCTTGATTATTGTAGCTTTGTTTGCAACTGAAAATACTGTAATGGTTGATGATCTACATGTATTATTGTTTCCTTTCCCATTAAGTAATGCTTCCATTTTTTAACACTTTCTACTAATGCTTACAACTTTTTATCATATGTAGGATAATTAACAACAACTTTAGAAAAGGTCTCATAGTGATAACATATTAGCTTAAGCTACTGCATCAAAATTCTCCCATGGCATATCCACCTGCATCAATCTCTATCTTGAATGGTTATTGCAAGTCTTCCAATACTGACACTGGTGTTGTACTAATCGTTTCTTTCAGTGTATCGAAGGCCTTCTGTTTCTTTCCTCCCCACTGAAAGACATGTTTCACACTAGTCAAAGAATGTAAAGGAGATGCAATAAATGAGAAGTTAGCAATATATTTTCTCCAATAGTAGACTGCTCCTAAGAAGATTATAACTTTTTTTTGTTGATGTAGGCTTGGGAAAATTTACAATAACTTAAAATTTAGAGGGATCTATTTTTAGTTCACCATCCCCTACTATGTAACCCAAGTACACTAATGATGTTTTATGAAATTCACACTTCGACAATTTCACATACAACTTCTCCTTTTTCAAAGTATCAAATACTTGTCTAACATGCTTGACATGCTCATCCCAAGTTTTGCTAAATACAAGAATGTCATCTAAGTAGACAATCACAAATTCATCAATGAATGGTTGAAAAATATCGTTCATCACACACATAAAAGTTGTCGAGATATTTCAAAGCCCAAAAGGCATAACCAACCATTTAAACAAACCCTTCTTTGTTTTGAAAGCGGTTTTCCAAACATCACCTTCTACAATCTAAATATGATGATAACCACTTGGCAAGTCTAACTTAGTAAAATAAATTGCATCTTTTAATTGATCTAACAAATCATCGATACAAGGAAGAGGGTATATATTCTTTACCGTGATTTTGTTTAGTGCATGAGAGTTAAGGCACATACTTCATGTACCATCCTTATTTGGTACCATCATAATAGGAGATCCACATGGACTGCTAACTCCCTTTTCAAGAAATTCTTGAACTTGTTTTTTGATCCCTTCACTCTTAATCATGGACATCTTGTAGATACCAACATTAGGAAGAGGGGAAATTTATTGCAGTTGAATCTCATGCCGAATGTCCCTCTTGGGAGGAAATCCTTTAGGTTCCTGCAATATCTCATCATAGTTAGAAATTAGATTAACTAATTCATTCTTATGAGAAAGATCACAACCCTTAAAAGCATTAGATTGTTTGACATATTTTTCTTTCACAACCATAAGGACAAAGTTCTTGCTATCATTTAAGAGCCCCTTAATTTTCCTTGCACTAACAAGTGATAAGTTAGTCTTCATGTTGTGTTCTCTTACAATATACTCAACCCCATCTTTGGTGAGGTGATATTTTTTCTCCTCCCCGAAGAACATGGTTTTCCTGTCATAAAGTAAGGGATTTCCAATACAATTCCAAAAATAACAAGAGGAACCACATCTAATTCAACCTCGTTAAGAAATTTTGAAGTGATAGAAAATTTAAGTTTACACTGCTTCGTTACTTGTAGCTTTTCACCATCATCACATACCTAATCGAGAATATAGGGTTTCTTGTGAGGCATTATTTCTAATCCTAGAATCTGGACAATTCCTTTACATATTAAATTTAGTTAGGAACCTATATAAAAAAGAGTATCAACTTTCGTATGTTCAATTATCACCCATATGTGACAATGATCATTTTTTCTTATTTCAAAACTAAGAGATGAAATACAAAAACTAGAACTAGCAGGAGAAAATGTTTTACCTTTCACTCCTATAGTTGTGACCTGAGTTTTATCCCTTGAATCAGATTCCAAATATTGTTTTGTTGCTGCAACAATATTTTTCTTTCCTTTGCCTCTGAACCTTTTAGGGACTCAGTTTAGGATGTAGTTTCATCATGCCCTTCCTTTTTACAATGAGAGCATGTAGGCTTTGCCTCTTCTTTCTTCAATATAGCGGTCTTCTTGCCTTTGCCTTTTATTTTGATTTTTCCCTCAAAGAACTTGGATGGTCGCTTCTTCACGAAATCACTTTGCACATTCTTTCCCCTAGACTCAAGATGAGTAGCTTGGACAAATACTTCATCCAAATTAGTGGGATTAAATAACAAAATATAATGACAAATGTAACTATGCAATGCACCAATGTATTTTAAAGAGTTTTTGGAGAATCTAATGGAATATTTAAAGTCAATGCCTTTTTCTGAAATTATTTAGTAAATCTTTGTATGCTTTATCCTTTTCCTTGTCTCATTTTTTTCCATTTCATGATTGTTTTATGGGTATATTCTAAAGGATAGAATATCTTTGAAACATTTAAGTCACTTATCACTATTCGGTCTTCCCTTAGGTCTATTAAGGACCAGATTGACACCTTTAACTCTAAAGGGGTTTACATGATCCCTTATTCATGTGGGAAGCCTTATATAGGTGAAACTGGTCATTCCATCAAGTGAATAATTCAGGAGCATTCTATGAACATCAAGAATAATCACTCTTGATCATCATCTCTTGCTGGGCATTCTGATAATACTAAGCACCACATATGTATAGAGGATGCTTGTGTCCCGGCTAAGATTTCTCATTACCATCATAGAAAGTTCAAGGAAGCCATTGAGATCAAGAAACAAGTGGCCAATAATCTTAACAAGGATGATGACTCGAAAATTAGTAAAACTTGGATCCCTCCTCTCTCCTTGAGGTATTCTTCATAATTTGCCTCCCTCGTTCTTCCTTTTTGTGTTCCTTCTTTCCTTTCTTTAGATATTCACTCTTTTTTTTTTTGTCTAACTTCCTTTAAAAAAATTCAGTGTTTATTATTAATCCCTTATGTTTCTCGTCTTTGGTTTATTTGTTATGGGCATATAATATTTATCCCTTCCCGAGTGTTCCTTTTTATTTGTAAGTTATTTTTATTTATTTAACCTCTCTTTTATTTTTATTAATTTAAATATTATTTTTCAAAAACTAGCCGTTTAATATAACCGTTACCTATTAATAATTTTAATAAATTAATGAAATAATATCATTATTTAAATATTTTTCAAAAACTAGCTATTTAATATAGCCGTTACTTAATAATATTTGTTTTTAATATATTAATAAATTAATATTATAATTTAAACAAAATTGTTCAAATATAGCCGTTACTTATGTCTCTACATTGCTCTCTATTTAAGACTTTGCCATGGTCTGCCTCTTCATCTGGTTCTGATGATGAACTACACTTGTTAGTTTGAAACGCGTCGGCCAAAAAATTCTCTCATGTGATTTCTACCGAAAAACTTTATTTAATTCATTATGGATCACAGAATCTTGAATACAAAAATAGTTATTCTTTTATTTAATTTGATTTTGAATTATTATAATAAATCTTATTTTTATTTATTTATTCCCTAATTTATTTACCCCTTAATCTCTTTTTATAATTATTTATAAATTTCTATATAATTATAATTTTTATTTTATTATTTTGCTCCTTAATTTTATTGATATTTACATTGAATTTTTTTTTAACCCTAAATCTCTTATTATTTAAATAATTATATTATTTAATATATAACTTAGCCCTTATCTCTCCTATTTATGTAATTATTCATTTTTAATAAAATATTATTTATTATTTGTGATCCTTAATTTATTTCATTTTGAATCTTTCTTGTTACTTAATTGCTGCAATATATAATTATAATTTTGAGTCCTTACGATTGTTATTATTGATCCCTTATTTAGAATAACGTATTAATTTTACTTTTGGTCCTTTTTCTTTTATACAAACTATCTATATAATTAGTATTAATAATTTATTTATTTATTCATTGTTTTTTTAATTAATTATTTATTCCTCATTATTATTATCATCATTCTTATTTCTTCTAACTATTAATTTTCTAACAACTAATTTCTAATGACTATTTTCTTTTTTATTTGATTTTTTGATTTTTGTTTTTTATATAGCTTTTTTCCTCTTTTTTATACCCTTATTGGATCAAATTCTCTTAATCTAAATCGTCTAGATGATGAACCACATTGGTTGGTTCGAAACACATTGGCAATTAATTTTGTTATGTGACGGATCTGGAAGACAATGTTTTAAATAAGGATACAATTGTTTCTTTAATCAATTAGTGAATTATGACCATGAAGAAGGGAGTTTACCATTCTTTTTGATACCTTCTTGAAGTTTACTTTTCCACCAAACCATCATTGTACCTTCAAGCTGAAGAGAGGCGAACTAAATATTTATCTCTTCTTCAACAATATGCTAAAAACGACAATAAAATTATATTTTTTTGAATCCAATTATATAATATTTTTGCATTAAGCTCGCCATTATACAGTGGCAAGTCAAACTTGACATCCAACTTCAACAATGTTCTTTGAAGCAATCTTCTTACAAAGAGATGGCGATGGAGAATGAGAAGTAGAAGCAGGAGGTGAAGATCGAGGATGAGAGGGAGGTCATGAAGGAGGAGTAGAAGAAGGAGGAAGAGGGGGTTGATCACCCTCATTATTTAATTAACTAGTGGCTTCCCCTCTTTGAAATCCTCTTTCATCATAGAGCTCTTCCACCTTTGCCTACATCAAACTAAATGCCTCGAGGAAATCCAACTCAAATTTAAAGGATTCTCTCATCTTGGTGAAGCAATCTGTGCTCTTTGAGTAAATCTCCTTGAACCAACTTCAGGATTGTAAAATTCAAGTTCACCTTCTCCTTTCTTGAGCTTAGACTCGGTAAACATCCACACTCAAAAACCAAATCAAACTAGCTCACTATGCTCTAATACTAAATTTGACCAGGATTATTTATTTATGATGATTTGTCTTCTTTAACAGAATGTAAAATACCAAAATTTATAAAAATCATTGAAAGAGATATGAATGGAAAGAAATAACTGCAAAGAAATAAAAAGAACGCAATGAGATTGATAACAAAGTTCACCTAGTGTGGACTACATCTCCGGATCTGCTTGCAATAGATTGGCCCCTTCAATTACGATGTAAAAATAACAAAATTTACATCAAAGTCCTCAATCTCAAAGTTGGCACTCTATTCTTTAGTTGTACAATAGCCTCTAAGAACCCTTGAAAATGCTCACTCGTTTCTCTGATCTCCAAAAGGGAACAAACAAGTGTATTTATTACATGAAAAGTGATAAACATGAAATACAAAACTAAGTGCTCATCCTTTTCTATCACATCCACTTGTTGTGGCGCATTGGCACATATTTTGGCATATAATTTTTTTGGGGTCTGCAACTGTGATGTCAAGCCTGATGAGGTTGGAGCTCAGATCAACCACATTGAATGCATTAATATCAAAAAAATGATACATGGCCCAATCAACATCAGTGTACATGCTACGTTGGTTATATGGTTATAACATGTTATTGACATATTAGTTGGTAGAGGTAATAAGAGGCAATTCTTACGAGAGGTTACAGGGTCAAGCCTATAGACCTCCCTTATATGGTATCACATGAAAACTAAATTTTAAGTTTAGTGTATCACGATTCCATTCCAATGGTAGTTCATTGGTTTGTTGGTGAATTCATTGCGCATACTTAAATGAGGTCGGGGTTTTATTCCCCATTCGATCATTCTATAGTGGTTAATCCCATTTTTTTCCAATTAGGGTGCCATGTGGCACCACATGATTAGTCCACATGTCACTGTAGGATTGGTCCACCTGGCACAAAATCAACATGATTCCTTTCCATTCTTTCCATGTTATCTTTTTATTTATATTTCCATATCATCTTCCCAATCAACACCTATTCCATGTCTCTCTTTCAAATCCTACCATGTGTCTACCAAATGCCCTTCCATCTCAAATTCCACGTCATTACATGGTCTACCATGTCACTTATATAGCCTTGTCACATGTCACTTTTATGGTTTTCCATGTCATCTATACATTCATTCCATGTGTACTCTGTTATCACTCTAAAATTTCCCTAGGGTTGTCATGTTGCGTTTAAAGAAATAATAGAGGTAACCACAAACCTACTTTTGAGATTAGGACCTAGCCTTCCTAATGCTTAGAGAGGGCTCTCTCTTAATGATTTAACTTTGTTGGATTAATTGATTTTAGGCTATTTATTTAAGATTGGTTGGTTTTTTATTTGATTTAGTTGTGGAATCACTGATTTAAATGGATAGATAAGTGTCCTTTTACCATTGGACCATGGAGTCCAAATGTCAAGAAAACAAGACTAAATCAAGTTCTAAAGATAGTGTTCACAGGGCAAGGTAGCTGAGTAAATTCAGATCTTTTAGGCTGGATGGTGAAGTGGTTTTTCAATCGGGGTCAAGGAGCAATTAAGGAGTCATCAAACTGGATAATGATGGAAATGAAAGAGGTCAATCGAAACTAGGGAGAAATGAAGAATTCCCTACTCTGGATATAAGAAGAAAACATCAAAATGAATAACTGTTCAAGACAGAGTGTACTTAAAAAAATTCTGAAGTAACATTATAGTTATTTCATTTAAATTGGAAAACATGTATGCATGTGAAATACTTAATAAAATGACAATTTAACAAATGAAAGATACTTCACTGAAGTGGCCCAACACATGAATCCTGTAATGCAATGCCTTTGTTACTCAGTCCAGTTTGCTGACTTGAAAATGTTACAATAAACCCTCAGGTTTTCAGATCAATAATAACTATAGAAATGTTCAGCAATCCACACTCTATACTTCAAATTATGAATTATTTATACAAAAAACTGTTTCAAAATATCCTAAACTGTTTTAGGAATTATTCAAGGAAAATAAAATATCTTCATGCAGGAAGATATTGACACCTAGGAGACTAAAAGGCTAGCTATCCCTTCTTTTACTGATTTTGTTGTTTGTTGTTTTGATCTTTTGTTGCTTTCTCTCTTTGGCTATTGCCCTACGCTGGTTGTCCTTTCACCTTGCCTTTGACTGATACTCTTTGACTTAACTGATCTGTTGGTTTACCTTCACTGCTCTGTATTCACTGTTTACCTTGTATTTTTACAGTAAATCATTCAACTTTTCCCAAGTCTCTGCATCTGGTAATTTAATATTTACCATTCTTCTGTAGACTTCATTAGTTTCTATGTATTTTTCAAAAGTGGGCTTGTTTATAAAAAGATGTTTTACCTCATGTTGGAGGTAAAAGAGGTTCTCAAAAGTTTGGTAAAGGAATTTTCCTGTAGGAATCCATTTCATGGAGGAACTGTTGGCTTGTTCCTTTACCACTTCTCTAATTATCTTATCATAGTCTTCATATGGCATCAACCTATCATTAATCACCAATGGGTTAGGTAGACGTTTCTGCCTCAAAGCATCAAATTTGACGATGAACCTAGCTATTGATAGCTCCATTGTTTGGCACTTCTCCTCAAGCTGTATCATTAGGTCGTGTCAGCTATTCCAAGCTCCTGAAATTCATACCTGTTCTTTGGGTTAAGGAACTAGATTATTCTTGAGGCTTCTTCTGGCATATTTCCAAGTTCGGCTCTAACCCTTTGAATTGCCTCACCAGCCTCTTTGACCAAGTCATTCTGCTCAAATATCACCTATATAGAAGGCCAAATATCATTGACTGAGTCAATGATATTGGCCCATAAAAGTTGTTTTGCTTGGGCTAGTGGCTCTTGGAGTGTCAATTCTTTCTCTAACTTCTGTATCCTTTCATTCAATCTACTTGACTTCTGAGCTTCATTCTTATGCATGATTTGAGATGGTTTCTTTTCATCCTCTAGACTTTTTATTTGTAATATGGGAAAACATTTTGCAGAAATCAAAAGTATGTACAATATTACAAGACTAATCATAGCCAATTCAAAATTATGAATCCTATTATTATAGGACCCTAACAGTGGCTCCACATGGGTATGGAATTTCCTGGTGAGATGTCAAGAACTTTAAGATCAGTAGCCTTTGAAACTTTGACTGTGGTTGCATTGTAACTGCTTCTCTATGATCTGCTTTATTCATACATATTGATGCTGCAACTTTCAAAGCTTAGGGCCTTCTCCTCGGGCTTCAACCTCAAAAGATTATCATCCAATCCAATCTAAACTTTGCAATGTTATGTACAATGAGCAAAGTAAACAACTAAATTAATGTTAATCTGGGGATAAGTAATGCTTTAGCATTCTACCATTAACTGGTCCACTTGGTAGTTCTATTCCATCTAACTGCTTCAAGAAAAATGCATTGTTACCTCTGTAACCATAAATTATATAAGGGCCTTTCCATAGGAAATCAAATTTACCATGTTTACCCCTTTCTTCTCTTATGGAATCCCATTTTAGTACTTTGTCACCTATGTAAAAATCATCAGTTTTGGTTTTCTTGTCAAAAATATTTTTGATTTTATCTTGGATCACTTAGGATTTGACATAGAATTCTTCCCTGGTTTGCTGCAAATGTATTGTCTGATTTATCCTCCTTTGGATATCATTTGATTCTACTGGCAGTTCTTGAATCATTTTCACCACTGGTACTCCTAAAGAGGATGGAAAAACAACATCCATTCCATATACTAGTTGATAAGGAGATGTACCAATGGACCTTTTTGTGGTGAGTTTGTCTGCCCATAAGGCATTAACCAACGTTTTGTTCCAAGTCTTCTTATTGTCTTCTAACAGTTTCTTGATGATATTAACAAGGCTTTTGTTTGAGGATTCTGCTAGACCATTACCTTGTGGATAATAGGCTATGGAATGGCCAAGGGTACTGTGGTATCGGTTTCAAAAGTCCACCATTTTCTTGGATTTGAAGGCAGCTGCATTATCAGTAATGAGCTTTTGTGGGCATCCAAATTTTGAAAGGATATTGTTTTCAAGGAATGAGATGATGATAGAATCAATGGCTTGTCTAGAAGGGATGGCTTCTATCCATTTAGGAAAGTAATCAGTGGCTATCAAAATCCCTTTATGTTGGGATGAGGAGGACGGGTGAATTTCACCAATGAAGTCTAGACCCCATTGCTGAAATGGAATTTCTATGGAGATGGGTTTGAGGGGTAATGGTAAGAGTTTCTTCTTGCCTTGAAATATTTGGCACTTGTGATAGGAGGTCACATATTTTCTGACATCTGCCAAAAGGGTGGGCCAGTAAAAACCTACCCTTAAAATCTTATCAACAATTGTTTTCTAGTATAGGTGTCCTCCACAATCCCATGCATGAAATTCTTGCATGACTTTGTCAGCTTCATCTTTTAATAAACAATTTAACAAAATGCCTCCATTATGTTTCCAAAATAAAGCATTGTCTATGATACAATATTTCATTGATTTCATTTTCAAGAATCTCCCTTTAGTTCTAGATAAACCAGGAGGAGCTTGTAAATTTAGTAAAACAAATATGATATTTGTATACCAAGGTGAATATAAAAAAGCTTCATTGATCTTTGGAGTCGCCATCTCTTCCTGATCATCTAGAGCACCAATGAAATTTATATCTAAGGCCTGACAGTTCGATTCAGCCATGAGTTTAGCTAAACCTTTGCCTTTGATTAGTTTTGTGGGCTTTATTTCAATATCATATTCCAAAATAGTGGCAATCCATTTGCCTCTCTTTCCCTCAGGCCCATTATGTGTTAGAATGTCCTTCACTACTGAATTTGGAACATATGCAATGATGTGTGAGTATAAAATGTACACTCTGAAATCTTTAATAGCCTTCACTAAAGCAAGTGCTTGTTTTTCCATTATATTATACTTTAGTGTAGCATCTCTCAAAGATTTACTGAAAAATGCAATAGGATGCTCATAACCTTGATCATTATTTTGCAACAAGACTGCTGCAATAGTGTGTTCTGAAGCAAAAGAAAAAACTATAAAATCTTTTTTGAAATCAGGACTTATGAGGACAAGTGTTTTAGTAAGGGCTTCTTTGATTGCCTCAAAATATTGCTTAGCCTCTATTGTCCACTTTAGTGTTGAATCTTTATTTAACATGCTATTCAATTCTCTTATTAGTTCTGCTAAGTTAGAAATGAATCTTCTAAGAAAATTTATTTTATCCAAGAATGATTGCAATTTTTTAATGTTTCCAGGGTGATTGATGTTTAGGATCGCCTCTATTCTAGTTGGATCAATTCTAATGCCCTCTTTTGAAATTACGTGTCCTAAGAGTTTACCTTCTTCTAGTCCAAAGAGTGTCTTTTTGGGATTTAAGGATATGCCAAATTTTCTGCATTTTATGAATACTCTTCTTAGGTGATCTAGATGTTCATTATCTGATTTGGAAAATACTGTGATATCATCTTGGTAAACAACTAAAAAGTCATGGATTTATTTTGCAAAAGCTATGTCCATTGCTCTTTGGAATGTTGCTCCAACATTCATCAATCCAAAGGGCATCTTCAAATACATGAAAGTACCCCAGGGAGTGGTAAATGCAGTCTTTGCTTGATCCTCTGGTTGAACTAAGATTTGGTTGTATCCAGAGAATCCATCAAGTAATGAAATTCTGGATGAGCCTACTACCCTCTGGAGAATGTGGTCCATTTTAGGGAGGGGATAGTTATCCTTCAATGATATTTTATTCAAGTTTCTAAAATCAACGTAGAGTCTGATTTCTCCTGTTTTCTTTCGAGTCATGACTAAATTAGAGACCCAATCTGAATATCTAATAGGTGCTATGATTTGTGCCTCATACATCCTTTTTACTTCTTTTTCAATCAATGGCATAAGAACTGGATTAATCCTCCTAAGCTTTTGTTTAAAGGGTTTATGATCTTCTTTGATGGGTATTTTATGTTGAATAATGCTGGTGTCATAAGACTTGAGGTCTTCATAACTCCAGGCAAAGACATCTTGAAATTCTTTAAACATACATGTATTTTAGCTTTTCAGCTAGAGGTAATGCTCTAGATAATTTAATAAGCTTAGGTTTTTCTTCTGTTCCTAAGTTACATTCTTCTATGTTTGATCTTAAAGGCTCCATTTTTGGTTTTTTAGCTACATCATTTGAATCAAAAAAATCTTCTAATGGGACTAATCCCTTAGGCAAAATGTTATTTTTAAGGTTTAAAATCTCAGAATCATCATTAATTATTTCTTCTATTTCTACTTTTTCTAAGTTATCTATTTCTACTTTAATGAATTTAGTGGGTTTATTTACATCTACATCATTTATATCTATATCACCATCTATGATGTCATCTGCTATACAATCAGCATCTATGTTACAGTTTTGGAATTCTCCCCTAGCATTCATAAAATCATAGATTTGAGAATCTTGTGAAAAAATATGCCAATATTTCAGATTATCAGGTATAACAAGCCTATGTCTTACCTCTGTAGTGTACTGGTGATTAGGTTGAAAAGGCAATTTGCAAGTGCTAGCAAAAGTGGCCAAACTGTGAGCTTGCATGTTCTGTTTCCTAGGAATAACAACAAAATCAATTTCAAGAAGTTCTTTAATCAGATCTAGAACAATTTCTCTGTATTGGCTAAGTCGAGGATTATTCACAAAATACTCTCCTTTAATTTGTTTTATGATTAATTCCGAGCCTCCCATGTTAGAAACTCTCTTGGCTCCAAGGTTTCTTACAATTTTCAATCCTAAGATCAAAGCTTCATACTCTGCCATTTTGTTTGTGCATTTAAAGTTTAATCTAAAGGTATGACCTTTAGAATGATTATTTTCCATGTTATGAATCCAAACTCCTGCACCTGCTCCTAATATGTTCACTAAACCATCAAAGTCTAAGTGCCACCTAGATTCATGAAATATATTTTCACTGTCAAGTTCTTTATGTTCTTGTTTGACAACTGCGTTATTGTCCTTTTCAGTGCCTGAATTACATAAATGAAAGAACCCATATCAGAATGTACAGAATAAATAGGATAGTTTTGTGGTTTATCTGTACTACTGACCATGTATTTCATTAAAGTTTCTCTATAAGGCTTTTTGGGCTGACCAAATACTGAATTTGTGGCATAAGACATGTATAATTGTAGGAATCCCTGCAATTTTTCTCCCCATGAGCGAGACAATATCATTCCATACTTTGGAGGGACATCAACAACTACAATATCCATGACAATACTCTTACCTGGGTATTGAACTAGAGTGACACACAAGTCTTTTATTAGGCCCAAGCATTTGACTTTACTAGAATCAAAAGAGAAAAGATCTTTGTATGGTCTAGTTATATCTAAATCCAGTGTCTCCATGATTGCTTTTGGCATTAAATTGCGAGATGATCCCGAATCTAACATAGCATTGTGTAAGATTTGATCATGAATAGTCAAGCTAATGTAGAATGGCGGAACACCACTTTGTTCATGTTTTCCATTTACCTCAGGACCAAAGATTAATTCTGGTTGGTCATCATTTAGATTAACATAGTCTTCTCCTTCTTCTATATTTAATGTTTCAGTGATTTGGGCTTTGTAGGAATCATTTTTGATCAATTCTATTAAAGGAACTGATATTTTCAATTTGGAAATTTCAGTTTGGATATTAAATGGAATCTATGTTTTTCCTAACTGAATGACTTCTCCTTGGCAATTGGAGTTTGTATAGTCTTTCCTTTCTTATCTTCAGTTGGTAATTCAGTTTAAGTTTGGGTGTCTATTGTTTTACTATTTTCAATTCTTTGATTTGGAATAGTTTGGGAAACAGTTGAAATTTGAATAGCATTTGAAGCTTGAGTATCATTTGATTTTTGGACATCATTTAAATCTTTAATAACAGCTGATTTTTGAATATCAACTGAAGTTTTAACTGGAGTATCTGTAATGTCTACAATTTTTGGACTGGCTGCAATCTTTGGAGTGAAAGTTTTTTTGGTTTCTCTTGAGAGAATTTGCAAGGATTGCATTATAAATACTGTTAAACCTAGTACAATAGTCCAGAACAGATTCATTAGGAGCTCTTCTAATGTTTTCATATTCAGATAATATTTGTAAAGGATTTTTCTTCCTTTCCCATCTATTGATAAACAATCTATGGAAAGCAAGTAAATCAACAATATGACCAGCAGGTAAACATTTAAACCATTTCTTGACATCTCCTGGTAGTGTTTGTGCAAATAATCTCATTTGTACATATTCTTCATCAATTTCATGTAATTCAAAGTAATCATTCATTTTATTTACATGTTGCTATGCAGTATATTGACTAGTACCATCAAATTGAAAGATTTTACTCTGATAGTCTTGGGGCATGGCATGTACTTGAGCTGGTAAGGTCAAAGGAGCATACCTGGCAGCCGTGGCTAAGATTCCAGATTGGCTAGAAGGTAAAGTGGTAGTGCTTGAAGATGAACTTGAAGGGCTTACATTTGAGCTTGAAGTATTTGGAGATGGAAATAAAACTCTGGGTTGAATAGGAAGCTTGGGGATGAATGATTCTATGGAATGAAGTGTAGTAGAAATAATATATGAGGTGGTACTAAATAAAGATGAATTTACAGACTCTAAAGGAACGGTAGAAGGCTTAGGAGTAGCAAAAATCAGGGCATCTAATTCAACTGACTGTTGAAAATAAGCTTCATCTATGTGTCTTATCAAATTTGGGGTTAAAGCATCAAGTTTGTCAAAAGTGTCTAGAACATGCTGATCTAAATCAGGATGTATAGTATTCTTCTTTGATTCATTAAATTGAATAAAAGCAGGGTCTATTACAGTATCATGGACTAAAGTTTCAGATTTGGTACAAAACAATGAATGCTCATATGATAAATCAAATTGAAGATCCTCTAAGTTTGATAACTCTTTAGGAAGTGAATTTTCTTTGGTTAGCTAAATAATGCTTTCTTGACTTTCTACTTTATTATTTTTTCTTAAGATTCTGTCTGGATTATCAACATTATAGCAGGGTTTGGATCTAGATGTGACTAGGTATAGTATGTTCTTTTGGAAGCCAAAATTTTAATTTTTTTAATTTTTTAATGAAACCTTTGACAACCCTAAAATGGCCTTGACGTGAAAATATGAGATTTCGGATTTCCTTTAAGGTTTATTAAACTGAGGAGTCGATCCCCAGTATGGTCGCCACTATGTTATCACTCTAAAATTTCCCTAGGGTTGCCATGTTGTGTTTAAAGAAATAATAGAGGTAACCACAAACCTACTTTTGAGATCAGGGCCTAGCCTTCCTAATGCTCAGAGAGGGCTCTCTCTTAATGATTTAAATTTGTTGAGTTAATTGATTTTAGGCTAGTTATTTAAGCTTGGTTGGTTTTTGATTTGATTTTGTGGTGGAATCAATGACTTGGATAGATAAGTGTGTTTTTACCATTGGACCATGGAGTCCAAATGTCAAGAAAACATGATTGAATCAAGTTCTAAAGATAGTGTTCACAGGGAAAGGTAGCTAAGTAATTCAGATCTTTTAGGCTAGATGGTGAAGTGCTTTTTCAATCGGGGTAAAGAAGAAATTAAGGATTCCTCGAACTGGATAATGAGGGAAATGAAATAGGTCAATCGAAACTAGGGAGCAATGAAGAATTCCCTACTCTGGATATCAGAAGAAAACATCAAAATGAATAACTGTTCAAGACAGAGTGTACTTAAACAAATTCTGAGGTAACATTCCAGTTATTTAATTTAAATTGGAAAACATGTAAGCATGTGAAATACTTAAGAAAATGACAATTTAACAATTGAAAGATACTTCACTGAAGTGGCCCAACACATGAATCCTGTAATGCAATGCCTTTGTTACTCAGTCTAGTCTGCTGACTTGAAAATGTTACAATAAACCCTCAGGTTTTCAAATCAATAATAACTATAGAAATGTTAAACAATCCAAACTCTATACTTCGAATTATGAAGTTTTCATATAAAAAACTGTTTCAAAATATCCTAAACTGTTTTAGGAATTATTCAAGGAAAATAAAATATCTTCATGCAAGAAGATAGAGACACCTAGGAGACTAAAAGGCTAGATATGCCTTCTTTTATTGATTTTGTTGTTTGCTATTTTGATCTTTTGTTGCTTTCTCTCTTTGGCTATTTCTCTACGCTGACTGTCCTTTTACCCTGCCTTTGACTGATACTCTTTGACTTAGCTGATCTGCTGGTTTACCTTCACTACTATGTATTCATTGTTTACCTTGTATATTTATAGTAAATCATTCAACTTTTCCCAAGTCTCTGCATTTGATAATTTAATACTTACCATTCTTCTGTAGAATTCATCAGTTTCTGTGTATTTTGCAAAAGTGGGCTTGTTTATAAAAAGATGTTTTACCTCATGCTGGAGGTAAAAGAGGTTCTCAAAAGTCTAGTAAAGGACTTTTCCTATAGGAATCCCTTTCATGGAGGAACTGTTGGCTTGTTCCTTTGCCACTTCTCTGATTCTCTTATCATAGTCTTCATGTGGCATCAACCTGTCATTAATCACCAATGGGTTAGGTAGACCTTTCTGCCTCAAAGCATCAAATTTGACCATGAACCTGGCTATTGCTAGCTCCATTGTTTGGCACTTCTCCTCAAGCTGTATCATTAGGTTCCTCTTGGTGATTACCTTCTTTACCTCTAGTATGGTCTCAGTTCTATCAACTATTCCAAGCTCCTGCAATTCATACTTGTTCTTTGAGTTAAGGAACTGGATTATTCTTGAGGCTTCTTCTATCATATTTCCAAGTTCGGCTCTAACCCTTTGAATTTCCTCACCAGCCTCTTTGACCAAGTCATTCTGCTCAAATATCACATGTATAGAAGGCCAAATATCATTGATTGAGTCAATGATATTGGCCCATAAAAGTTGTTTTTCTTGTGCTAGTGGTTCTTTGAGTGTCAATTCTTTCTCTAACTTCTGTATCCTTTCATTCAATCTGCTTGACTTCTGGGCTTCATTCTTATGCATGATTTGAGCTAGTTTCTTTTCATCCTCTAGACTTTTTATTTGTAATATGGGAAAAAATTTTGCAGAAAGAAAAAAGTATGTACAATATTACAAGACTAATCATAGCCAATTCAAAATTATGAATCCTATTATTATAGGACCCTAACATACTCCATATGAACTACCACGTTTCACCCTATGGGACTACCATGTTTCAGCTCTATCCTTCACTTTCTGTTTTCACAAAACTTCAAAATGCAATAAATTTTTCATATGAAGTCTGTTTGAGATTATTCAAGTTATGTTGGAAAGGTCTCGTCAAGCTCTTCGGCATAGCGTCATTTTCATCAAGTTTTAAGAAATTTGAATTTTTAGGGACCTTAGATCCTCTTCAATCAAGAATGGTGTTTGAACTTACCAACAAAATCCAAACCACATTGATGAAAAGGGACTTCAATTACAATAGATTTGAAAGAAAAAGAAGGAAAGCATTATTTCTCTATAAAAAATTAACATGGTTGACAAGACCTTACATAATAATGAACATTAGTGAACAATGTAGGCCCTCAAGATTTTATGCACGGTAATGTGAGTTGAAAATTGACCCTTACAATACCCTAAGTGGAACTACTCAACTAAATTGTTGACTACTTCTTTTTATACAATTCTAAGGACTATTCAATCAGGTTCCTCCTAACAAGGCCATCTTGAGTCAAACAAAATCTCATGGATTTCAATCTCAAGGCTCTTATTTTACAATCAACTAAGTGGCAAGGAAATGATAAATTCATCAAGTTATAAATGAAACTTGGCCCAACACTCATCATCTTCCATCTCACTCAAGAAAACATTCACTTGGTCTGTTAGCGCTTGAAATTTCACCTCAGGCTGAGAAAGGTAAACCTCAAGGCAACATCAAACCATTTAGCCTCGTAGCTAGCCCTATGGGGCAGGAGAAGGCTCTCTCCGGTCTATCTCGTGAAATCTTCAATGGGATGAGATGACCAACAAGGTAACACTGATATTAGGCTAGTAAACTGATAAAAAAGGTTGATTTGGGGTTTTTTGGGTTTTTGGTGGCAAATTGAGGAATTGCAATTTTGGGTGCGGGGATTTGACACAGTTTCTGTAGGGGGTTCTTTGGGGCGAGGTAAGAGACCGTATTGATGCCTTTGATTGAGGTGAGTGGATGGAAAAGACCGGTGAGGAGCTAAGGAGAGCAAATAATACTTTGAATTCTCCTTAAACAGTAGAAAACATAGAAATTAAACAAATTTAAAAGCAGAGCATGGCAAGCATGAATTCTTACTTTAACACTTCATTTGTTTAATATGCAGAAGGAAAGAAAGGAGATGAATCACATAACACACTTACAAGAACATTAAGAAGCACTCCATCAATACATGAAACCACAAGAATCCCAAAAAGGACTGCAAAACCCTGGTTTTCCTTAGCCAAAAATTGCAGAGATATAATGAAATAATACAATGATAGCTTTCTCCCTCAAGAGTCCAACCATGAAAATGAGCAAGAAAGTACATAATATAGATGATCTAACCTATTTCCCTGCCTCCATGGGTCGAGCTAACTATCCTAGGAGCTGTTTCAACCACTTCTAAACTAAGCACTACAATCTAGGCAGTCAAAATAACTTGCCTCTATAAGCTAGGAAACCAATCCATTCATTAAATATTTACCCTTTACATGAATGAATCTTCTAGAAGTGTTAAACAAGAGTAAAAGTGTCTTAGAGTTACAATAATTACATCAAAGATAATCATCTTCCACCCCAAAAAGTAAAACTGGGTCAAAACTGCGTTTTCTGGGCTGTACAATGCAATCTGGCAAAAACTGCCTGACGGGTCGTGCGCCCCTGCCTGACGGGTCGCGCGCCTTTGGAGCGATGTTTGAGGCACTTTCAGGTGTCCAAATTGAGCAGAAGTAGGCTTGTTGGAAAGGTCTGTGAGCCTACTTTCCAACCCAACTGGAATTTGTGAATTTGGAGGTCATTTTCCCTGTCAAAACTTAATTCTCCCAAGACTAGTTTCTGCAACTCAAAAAAGGGCCAGAAAGTCATTTTTTGGTAGTTTTTTGACCTTTTGGGGGACCAAAACTGCACAAAATCTCAAGTCCATCCATGGGCATATGTAACTTTGCATGAAAAATCTAGAAATTCTGAGTTTTTACCAAACTGAGTTGCCATGATGTAGGGTCGCGCGCGGGGTGAGACCCGTTAATGGGAAAAACCTGCAAATTGCTAAAAATTGCCAAAATTCACCCAAAATTCTCAAAATTTTTTGGGATTTGTGCTGTGGCTGAGCTAATTAGTGCCTTGATCTTTGAGGGAAGCCTCAGCCAAGATACAGAGTGGATTGGTCTTCTTTTTCCGTTTTAGGGCCTCGGACAACCGCCTTTGAAACATTTTCATCTTGGCCTTGCACACATGCATTCTCGCCCAGTAATGGTTTTTCATGTTCCTCAACAATTTCTTCTCTTGGTTGGCCTTAGCCAACAGCCTCTCCAAGTGTGCGTTCTCCTGGATGAGCATGGAATCTCGGTCAGCGGGCAATGGATCATCGGGTCTTCTTCGGTTCAAGACTCGGTCACTACGAATCCTCCATAACTCATCAAGTGCCTGCTCATCTTCTAACTATTTGTTGCGTTGTTCAAGGTAGGTGATGGTCCATTGTGCCCCCTCTAATCTCCTCTGCAAAGCATCATTTTCAGCTCTGAGATGCTGAATGGTCTCCTTTGCTTCTTGGCTCGGAGAACTAGCCTCTAGATCAACAAGCTCAATATCGGGAACTCCTGATGGACCCTCATCAATCATGGTCTGTTTTCCCCTCTCTGGTACCTGTGCTGGTGAAGAAAGTGAGGCCCCTTCCACCTGATGTGGAGATAACACTCGCTAAGCCGATGATGAAGGCGAGACCCCTTCCACCTGCTGTGGAGATAGTACTCGCCTAGCTGCTGCAAATAAGGCCCTCGGGCCTTTCTGATATGTAACCAGAGGTGAGGAGCTGACATGTCTAGTGACAGGGATGTCATGCTGCTGTGATGGTCCTCCCTCCTCGTGAATAACCCCATGATGTGGTGAAGGTGGTGCTGTGGAAAAATCTCGAGAGATGAACTCATCCCAAGAGATGCCCTGCTGAGTCAACTGATGCAATACCACTAGCTGAATCAAACCATAATGATAAAGGCTCCTGTACTGCTGTGTCGGGCTCTTCCTCTGCATCATGGACACCATCTTCTCAATGTTCTGATAAAAGAAGACCGGGATGTTCATCATCCGAACTCGAGTGAAGTGCATCAAGAGGCGAATGTGATATGAGTATACCTGGGAAAATCTGCCCTCACGGGTGAAATAAAGCATAATGAGTCTCATCATGGGGGTATACTGACTCCGGAGGAACCTGAAAGGAAACACACCGGCCAAATGTCTCATGAATGGTGGCCGGACAAAAGGCTCAAAGTGAACTGTATCCAATACCTTGCGTTTATTCCAAGTCTCCCCGATATTTGGAATCCCTGTAGCCTGTGCAATGATCTCGGGTGTCAAAATGAAATCCACCCCAGCAAGGTTAACATGACCCTCATGCAAGTGCAAGACAAAGAGGCGGGCCAATTCTCGGTGATGCTGAATCCGAGAGATCCTCTCACAAAACTCATAACAGGACATGTACTGAAAGCAAGAAACTGCCATAGGACAAGCTTGTAGACCTGCCAAAGAAGTAGGTTCCTCTCTCCTGTGATGGCCACCTTTTCCACCCCTATGTGGCCTCCTCTGTACCTCAATCTCTGGAGATGATGAATGGTCATCACTCTGCTCGTATGTTTCAGTGTCTCACATGTTTGAGGAGCAAAATGGACAAAATGTATTACTGTTTCTGCCTTTAAAAGTGCTGAATTCTATGCTGTTTCAAGGGGACAATGACATGAGGGAAATGTTAGGGGAGGGACCTCTTGCACAAGGAATTGGGAATATATGAATAACAGGGAATTTAGGGAATACATTGCAAACAAATATTTGCATATATACAGGCATACATGTACATAACAAGGATATAGGGAATCATTTACAAAATCACTGCATATAGGAATACATGTATAAACAGTGAACATAAGGGAATACATGTATGTAACAAGGGAACATTTGGAAATTTATTTACAAAACCTTTCACATATTCACCAAGAAATTTTTATGTTTATAGCATGCATATGGTGAAGCAAGAGTAGGGTTTGAGTTTTGATGCTTTGGGAGGGGGGTAGGGTTTGTATTTTTGGTGATTAGGGAGAGGGGAGGGTTTGCAATTATTTACAACATAGCATGGGGAAAATAGATATGAATGCAAATATGAGTACAAAGGGAAGGAAGGAAACAACTTACCAAGGGAAATACCTTGAAACAACACAAACCCTAGCACATTTAAACATTAACATTACAGTCATTTGAAATTTCATCCACTTGCACAATTTAACTTTTAAACACAAGCATGAGGGTCATCAATCATAACTAACCACCAAACTGAAGTGTAGAGGGCCTACCTCGAACAATCTTGAAGATTTGAGGGAGTTTGAGCGATTTTATTTCGAGTTTGCAGGGGAAACCTTGACGGGTCGCGCGCCACGCCCAACGGGTCGCGCGCGCTTGACGGGTCGCGCCCGTTCAAAAACTGAACTGCTGGATGGCCTCTGACGGGTCGCGCCCTCCTGACGGGTCGCGCGCCTGTCTTGACGGGTCGCGCGCCTGTGCTGAGCCCAAAATTCGACCAGTTTTTGCCTAACACTCTTGATGCTTGCTCACTCTCTCTCAACGATGCCTTGGATGCATAATAAGAATAATAGGAGGGAAATTGAGCTTTTGTAACCTCCATTTGAAAAATTTCATGCTCAAACCCACTTTCTAAAGTTTATCTTTGACACTTTATAAAACTGACTTTTTGGCTTCCTTTGTCCTGAAATTGACTCTTTTAGTGCTTTTTCTTGATTCTTTTTGCAGGTAGATCATCTGAGGGATCTCGGCAAGGGGACCAGGGTTTTCATGATGTCTGTTGCAGTCTTTTGAAAATTTCATCACTTTTTACAAAAATTCAAAAAAAATGACCTTGGCTTTAAAAAACAAAGTTTTTAAATCCAAGGTGAAAATTCACTGTACAAGATAAAAATATCGAAGCAACATGTTTACAACCCTCCCTCTAACTTGCTGAGCACTCATGGACTTTCAAAGACATGACCTTGCAGAGATAAATGACCAAAACCCTAGACCTAGGACTTTGACCTCAAGACAAAACAAGACAAGCTTGAAAGAGCTTAATGACTGATATGACTGATCCAGCAAAGCCAAGAGGGGTATAAATACACTAGCTCCTCCATCAGGGTTATGGCATGCCTAACGGGATGCAAAACTTGACACTGATGAGACACCTACCTATGCAAATGCAAAGAGTTTTGATCGCTGATGGAGGGCTTCAAGATCGACACTAACAGGTCCTTTTCATTTAAACCTAGAGATATATGTTTCTCTCAGTTAACATATTGGCCAAATCTTTCCCTTATTTTCCAAACCATATTATTAATTTTTTGATACCCACTTACCTCTAACTCCAATGCAGGATTGTTGTTCTAAAACATCCTTAACTATTGGGTATGGGACATAGACTATGATTATGTTGTACTTAACATAACTTTTAAATTTTTTCAATGATTTCACTAGGGCATAAGCTTTCTTCTCAATGATTGTATATTTTAAATTTTCATCCCTAAGGTTTTTACTCATGAAGGAAATGGCTTTCTCATTATTGTCCTTTTTCTTTTGCAAAAACACACCAACAATAGTAAATTTAGAAGCAAATGAGAAGATGATAAAGTTTCAAGATGTTATGTCCCTACAATACTAGTGTAGCCCCTATATTGTTATTGTTGTGCTCCATAGAAGGCTACTATTTTTATTGTTGTGCCCTTATGTTATTGTTGTTATCTGGGCCCTAATTATATTTTGACCCTTTAAACTCCTATATATACCAAGGAGGTATTGTCATTTGAATCATCCAAGAATTGTTCATTTATGTGATGTAAAAGGAGGTTTACCCCACAAAGTGGCTTATTATCAAGTCTTTGATCTATATATTTTTTTTTATGTTTCTATGTTATTTTGATATGGATACATAACATTTGGAATCAAAGCTCTTGTTCCTAGGGTTTTTATACTTCAAATAGACCATCAGAGAATTTTCGCTATAACTTTGTTTATATGAATCTTCAGAGTGTGAAATTGATACCATGTGGAGGAGAAATCTTAATGAAGATATGGTTAAAATTTTGACCATGGTTCACTATATTTTTAGAGATATGGTCCAAATAATTTAGGGTTTTTGTATGATCCAAAATTCAGTCTCAAACACGTGGCTTAGGGAAATCATCATAGTTTTCTCTTCAAGCATCGGATTTAAATTCCATAAAACGTGACTACAATCGAATAGAGTATAGATTTTTGAGTAGGAGTTTCAAGGCCAAAGGTTGAAACAATGACACATGGCATCTGATACAATTATCCTTACTAAACCAGTCCATAATCAAGTCATCATGATATATTTTGCATAACTTTAACTTGAAGATTCCAATATCAGTCTAACTTGTGGGGTTGGAAAGAAGACACTGAGAGCTACATCAAGATGAAATTTTAGATCTTGGGAGGCTGAAATAAAAAAGATACAATAGTTTCAATGTCAGCCAGATCAACAATCTCAAAATCAATCTCTTAAAAGGTGTGTATTTTTAAATTTGCATACTTTTGTTTGAAAAATCAATTGAATTCATTCAAAGGGCATAGTGAAGCATATATATAATTAATTGGCTCTAAAATTCCTTCCAAATAAAAAAATGCTAAACCCATTAAGCCCTAAAAAATATGTACTATGACACATGAATAAGAGGAAGAAATGCAACATGATATTTCAAAATTATAGGACCAAATGCAACAAATTTATCTGTTATAAAGAGAAACCAAGGATGAACCGAAGTGATGATGAAGGGTTTAAAAGCCTACATAAAATGGGACATGGAAGGTGTAAAAGAAAACAAAAAATTAGACATAAAGGGGACAAGGAAGGTTTAAAAGTAGACATAAAAGAAAACATGGAAGGTTGGAAGGAAGGTTCAACGAAGTTGCTACAAGAAACGCTTCCTAGTGGTGACAACATATTTGTTTGGCAAACAAATCTTATCATGTGGATAGGATATATTTCCCTAGGCTCAGAAACCAATCCTAGAAACAAACATGCAAATACCTGAAAACGTTCCCTAATTTATGACTGAAACACAAATGTAAAAAGGATGTAAATATCGTACATTTTCTACGAAACGCTTGATGATGATCCTTACTTCTATCCTTTGTGGCTTTCAACCTTTCTCCCTTCATGCTCCAAGGAGAGATGTGAAAAGAAAGGGACAAACAAGAAATCAAAGGATATGCCACATCAAATATTTAATCAAAAACCATATAAGAGATTAAGGAACCTTACAATATACATGTATAACAAATGCACATGGGAAAGAAACAAGCATTTGTATTAACAATAAAGAGTAGGAAGATTACAACTAGGTGCCTTGTTGTTGTAGCCTCCTTGCAACGATCCTCAACCCAAGCCGTTGAAATCAAAATAACACCAATGGATATTTTGGCATTGTGTAAGTTCAGAGGTTTGAAATGGAAACCCAGTTCCCTTTGGATGCATTGCATTTATAGGAAGGAATGGAAGTTGAAATATCCATGAAGGGAGGAGAGAGATCAATAATGAGTGGGATGGATCCACTAAAGGAGGAAGGAGGTCAAGGATATGGGGAGCTCAATCTCAATCTCAACCAATTTGGATTAAATACCCACTACAAGGTTTCTATAAGAAGAAGCTTCATTTACTTTTAATCTTTTACCTATGTAAGAATATCATTGTGACCCAAACACATGCAGAATGTGATGACATCGATATGTGTTAACTGTACAACATGTTTCATCGCATGTTCTAAACTGATGAATGCGATGTACTAAAAAATTAGGGTTTTTAAGATATTTAATCTAGGATTCTTATACACAATTGAAAGGTATTTTTTCCATATTTTAAGAGGACATATGAATATAGTTCATAAAATAATGAAATACCTGGATTTGACATCATTTACATAAGTGAGACAAATTGATGTGTAACAAAATTTTCCCTAAAGTACAAAGTCAAAACGTGTATGATGGTTGAAGTGATTTATCATGCAAAGGCAAGGATCAAGGAGTCACTGTTTGGAAACCTACAAATCAACAATCAAGGGATTACAATACATTATCATTATCATCACTAAGGTAGGAATTCCCATACTCATAGTAAAAGTAATTCAAAGAACAAGTATGGAAATGTACAAAGATCCATGTCAATAGAAGATTCAGAATGGATGCAACCATCTAATATAATGGATCAATTTTACAATCATGAATACTAAAGACTCAAGGAAACCTAGATATATCAAACAAGATATAGGGTCTTCATCTCTATTTTTTTGTAGTATGAATATGACCATGCAAATAAATGTCTTGAAGTCGAACATGGTAGAAACCATCTGATTATCGGTCAATGATGAGGATCGTTAACAGATGCGAGAGAAACCACCAATAATGACAATGGTTGTCAAGGTACTCTAGTACAATATACGAGGTGTGAATAAATTTCTTGAGGTTGAACACCCATAGAATCATCCAATCAAAGGAAAATGATAGTAACATGTTGTAAAAAGATAGAAACTTGTCATTGAGGCATGTAGTCTCCAAGGTACTGTTGTAGGGAAAAGTATCCGATTCGGATGACCCTATCCCACTCTAAGGGTGATAGTACCTCAGCAACAACTGTAAATAAAACTACTTAAGGTTTACTTCTTTATGAAAGCAAGAGAGAATGAAGAAATGCACTAACCGTTGCCTTGCGCTTAATATTTGCTCCAATCTCTTCTCTTTGCTGCTTGCTCCTAGCTCTTTGCTCTTTTGCTGGCCCAGCTACAATGAGATCCTGCAAAATAACAAAGAAGGAAACTACAAGAAGCATGCATTCATAACTGATTCAAGGATTAGCATAAATCAAATATACAATCATCACAATACATCATTGAAACAAGTGCATATAGAAGAACCTCAATAGCTTTTATTAATGGAAGAAGTAAAGTTCTGAGAAGGTTACAACCATTGAAGGCCCCAATCCAGCAACACCTCTCAGCAGAAAGAATTTCTCCTCTTCACCTCCTTCAAGCAATCACCCAATAGTTCTATAGTGAAACCAACAGCATATCATTACTTTGCACAAAATTCCAGCCTCCTGAGCTCATAGGAGAGAGCTCAATATATAGATGAATTGAGAAAGGATGAGTCAGCTTGCAACTGATGTGTAGCTGCCTTGTGTCCTTTCTCTCTTCAGTTGATCTTCAGTTCTTGAGTCCACTTGGAGAACCTTGCTTCCACTTGGAGAAACAGAGCCTCTGACTCATCACAAGGCGAAATCCCTGATCCAAGTGTCATTTTTGGAAGATTCCAGAGCAATGACTCAGTGTGCCACTTGTCCCATCTCGCTCAGCGCAGGTGGCCTTTTTTCTACCTGCTTTGCAACGCAGGTACACCATGGAGGAGTTGAGTTTCAGCGCAGAAGCCTAGTGGAGCACCTGCTTTGATTTCAGGATTGCTTGTTTTTGAGTGTTTTCATGTGGAGAACTGATCTGAGAGCTGTTGGTTTGCTGACCTTGTTCCTCTAGGGGTAGGAACATCATGCTTAGGGACTTTGGATCCCTTGGATTATTGACAATTCATGCCTGATGCTGCAAGGCACAAAATTGTCTATAACAGATGCCCCCTAAAGTATGAGGTCGTTTATCGGGTGAAATGCTTTATTAGGAGGATCCGAAGTTCATTCAATCTGCTGAGAAGTGTCCTGTAATAAGATACAATACAATACATTATTTTTCATGATCTAGCTGAGGCGGGCATTCCCATGCTCAGCTTTATAAATTCATTTTGGTACATAGCACAGACGATCGTCTGATGATAGACTGATAATTCTCTGCTGAAATTATCATCCTTTGAGAAGGATGATCATCTGCTGCAATGATGTACATATCAAATGTCTTTATATCCTGAATATATATCGCAGCCCGGATGGATGAAACTAGATTCGGGGTCTTCAATCTCTTCCGATCTTCACTCGATGTACAAGTCGATCCATGTGAGAATTTCTTGAAGTCGAACATGGAAAGACATCGCTTGATTACCGGTCAATGATGTAAACCGTTAACAAGCGCGAGAGGAATCACCGATAAGGATGATGACCCTCAAGGTACAGCAGTACAATTCACATGGTGGGAATAAAGGACTTGGCGTCGACCACCATGCAAAATCTTCTGGTCGAAGGTCATTGATGTATACCTGTCGCCGGAAGTGAGAAACTTGCCATTGAGGCATGCAAGCTTCAAAGTACTGAAGGGGTTGTTCCTAGATCAACTCCTTGGATAATGAGCTGATGTCGACAAGGAGCGATCCGTCAAAGGAGGGCCTTAATGAATCCCACATCAGTGACACGGAACGGAGCTAGTGATTGTGATGAGGTGAAAAACAAACTGTGATGTATGATTCAGGGTGGCGGTCATGAAATGGATGAAGGACAATGTATGGCAGTGGATGGGACACGGTTGACTCTTTGCAGAACAACATCTCTTGAACATGTAACGACACTGATGTGATGGATTGGTAGCATTACCCCAAATGTGGATGGTGTGGCGAGGACCATGGTGATGAGACCGGTGAATGAAACAACCCAACCCGATGTGATACGGAGGACAAAGTGTCATGTTCAAGAGCGACTTGCTACCATTAAAGCTGTGAGGTTCTCCCAATTTTTCCCCAGTCATTGCTGACCAGTACCTCTTTATTTTTTATCAAGCTTGAGGAGGATAACATATGCTTGTTCTATAACCTGCCCTTCGGGCAAGCCCATCGCTATGTTTTAACGAGCCTAGCGATAGGGAAACTCGTTCTCGTCTAAAGACAAGTTTGTCGCTATTTAATGAATTTAATGAGTCTAACGACAAGGATAACTCGGTCCTTTTCATTTTTAGAGAGTCTGAAAAGGTACATAAAGTCAACTCCAGAATTCCTTTTTCGTCATCTAATCCCTTAAGTCCGAAAAAGTATAAAACAATACAGAAGGGATGAATTTTCGATTGCTTTAACGAGCCGAACAAAACAAGCGCTCGATCTTTTTGTGCAATAATCCCTCAGGTCCAAAAAGATTAAAATCTAGAGGAGGGATAGCTCTTCCGGTCGTTTAAAGAGCTGGAAGGCCAAAACTCGGCAAACTTTTCATATTTTACGAGTCAGGAGAAAAGAGCTCAAAGAAGACTCGTCTTTTGAGGAACGAGTGATAAACAGGGATAGCAGCAGATTCCAGGTACAGGTTGGAATATTCCAATCACGGCAGTGTCACAAGGATGGCTAAGTGAAATCACTCTTCGCAGCTGTTCCTCAAAATGGGTAAACAAACATATGGAGATGAACGATTGGCCAAATGAACGGATGGAGGTGAGACTGCAAGAACACGACCAAGGGCTTTAATATGGCTGTCAAAGGTTACATTTACCAAGGTTATTTACCGGTTCATTTTTTCTGGGTGAGCTTGAACTCTAGGGGAAGATTGCTCACAACTTATGTTTATTTTTTAACGAGCATGAACTATGTGCTAAAACTGCTCGGATCTTGCGTTTATTTTTTAACGAGCATGAACAGTGTGCTAAAACTGCTCGATGATGGATTCATTTTTTAACGAGCTTGAATGCGACCAAACCCTGCTCAATGATGGATGCCCCCAGCATAATAATGCAGACGGGGCGTATGCCCCCTAAACTTTTAAGGGGACATTTCATTTTTTAATGAGGTTGACATCGTAAAGAACTATCCTCTTGACTCCTTATTTCATTTTTTAACGAGGTTGACATGATATAAGAACTATCCTCGTAACTTTTAGATCCATTAAAAATAGAAGGCTTCATATTCCATTGCACCCATCTCCGCAAGATTACTTGGCGGTGGCGGGGCAAAAGTGCCCATTAAAGAAGGGCCTTTTAGGAAAATTACTCCGATATATTGGAGAGGATGATCGCCTCCATGGATCGTTGGAATGCTTCTTGTATTGGATGGCGGCACAACTTCTGTCGAAGTTGTGGTCGAACTGCCTGATCGACCTTTTCTCTCGCCATTCAACAACTGTGAATTCCCATAGCTTTTGTTTAATGTTGAAATTAAAGCATCATCTTGGCGCTTAAAACTTGACAACATCATAACTTGTGATGGGGAAGCATTTCCACTATCAACCAGATTCTGACTTGGATCGGGAAATGGATCAGTCAACACAGCTGGAGTATGCGAATTCTTCACGAATCTTTTAAACTCAGCTTTGTACGGGCAATCTGCCGTCCAGTGATCCTCGTCACATATGTGACACCCCCCAGGTGGTTTCTCCTCTCTATGAGGAGTTTTTCGAGGAGATGACTTTCTTCGATCTTTCTTCCCTTTGTCTTGCTTCTTCTTGCTTCCTGGTTGATTGGTTTCTTTGCCCTTATATGTCGATACGACATTTACTTCCGAAGCAAGAATTTCCTTATGCGCATTTTGATTCGAATCCTTACGGGTTTTCTTTTGATTGGCCTTTTTCGGATTCGCGTTTGCCGTGCCAATCACGCCATCGCTGGCATGAGAGTCACTATTTGATTTAGGAGGAGGAGGAATCGAAAACTCTGGTCTAGGGGCGTCTGGTATTTTGTCATAGAGCGTGCCGGACTGAGTATATACTAAATCCAAATATTGTGCATGAGCAATAACCTGCTCTTCTGTTACGACTCCCCCCTTCACCACATCTTCCGTTATGGCCGGAAGTAACGACTTTATAAACCACTCAGCTAAAAGCTGATCAGGAACGTATGTTTTAACCATTCTTCGTCGACGTCGCCACTCATGTATATGATCTGATATATGAGTTGCGGTTGTCTGTTTGAAGTTAGTCAATATCTCTGTTCCCGTTTCATACCTTATCGGTAATTGAAAGTGGGTTAAAAATGTCGTGGCAAGGGAGCTAAAATTGTCGAACGAAGCTCTTGGCAATTCTATATACCATTTCGCCGCTGGACCTGTCAATGTCCTCTGAAAGAGGCGAAGCCTTATCGAATCATCATTTAAAGTGTTCGACGAACACCATAGATGAAATGTCATCACATGATTCGACGGGTCTTCACCTGGATTTCCATTGAATTTAGGAATGTCGGATGGGAGTTTGTGCGGGATCACTGGCCACCATGGGGCGTAAGCAATTGGATCATTGGTTAACTAATGTAAATCAGGCAAATCTAAAGTCGCCACGAATGGTAACTGTTGATTCAAGTTAGGGGAAGCGTATCCAGGGTACGATGGAATCGCCTGAACAGTTGGTCTTTGCATACCAGCATAATGGAGTTGATGTTGGTATGACTGATATGGTTGATGGACTTGACCACTATAAAGTGGTTGATTTTGACCATTTTGGATATATGGTTGTCCAGTATTCGCAAAGATTTGCTGTTCAGAACCTTGGTACACTTGTTGGAATTGTGGCTGTTGGTATTGCACTATCCACGGTTGCGATACCATGGGTTGTTGTGCTATACTAACCATTGGACCAAGATGTGGGGTGATTGTACCCGATTGTACTTGTGTCGCCCCACCAGTAGGTGATTGTGGTTGGGTCGCAGGGTCAAGGGGCTGTTGCATGAGAACCTGAGAAATCTGAGGTTGACATACAACAGGCATCGTTTGAACTTGCGACATGGTTACAATAGCCGGTGTAGTTGGGATGTTCGTCACAGGTACACACTGTTGCATAGAATATACAACTCTTGGTGGCTGGGATAGCATAGGTACCCAACTACTCGTTGCAATTCCACCATAACTTGAATAAGGTTGAGAACTCCCGTATGGGTACCCTCCCGGAGGGGGTAATGAAAGGGCGTACTGCCCCCCATACGGTGGTAATCCAGAACTCAAGGCAATTGATTGTCCTGGAGGACTGGATGTCCTAAATTGATTCCCAAAAGGGTCAATTTGTTGAGTCTCACCATAAGAGTTACCAGACATTACTCCGGAACAAACAGGAACAGACCATACTGCCGAGATAGTCCCTTGGTGGACTCCTTCTAGCGACTGAGAGCTAGTTGGGACAGATGGTATGCCGACGAACATTGTTGGATTTGCAGCAGGTAATTCTACCGTCGCTGTGTCATTTGACACAGTCCTAGATGTCGACGGTTGTTCAGACATTTTGAGTCTATCCAATTGATTGCCTAGCGATTCTACAGGAACTTCCACTGGTGATGGACAAACTTCTGTTGTAGCAGGAAATAGAGTGACCCCTACTCCAAAATGAGTTGGAGTGGATACTTGCGGTTCCTCTATAATTTCCTCTATCGCAATCAGACCAGGTGGAAGAGGAAGACCGTCAGGTCCGTAATAGATTTCCGGTGCCGAAGAAGGGGTTGTATCAACAGCGACAGATGTTTGAGGAACAAAACTCTCTGGACCAGTTACAGATGGAACTGGTTCAGTTATACAAGTATTTGCCCCCAGACTAGGATTAGTATTACTGTCCTTCTGTGGCGGTTGAACTTCTTCTATAGAGGCAGGGTTTCCGGAAATGTTTGGAGTAACCAGAATCTCAGATGTTGTTGGAACACTTGTTCTAACTTTTAAAGGAGATTTTGAACTGGTTCGACGAGCTCGCTTTGTCCGGACTGTTTTCGATTCCGGAGACAAAGACGGTTGACTCGCAAGCCTCCGAGAACGACGGATATTCAATTGACTTTCTTCCACGATTGTGGATTACTCGATCAACTAAAATATAAAGGGGAAAATTTGTGTTTCCGATTTGAATGAATTTTATTAGACGCTTTTAAACATAACTTTGCTTTTTCATGTTTTAAGAGTCGAGAAAAAGCTAAAGATGACTCTAGTCTCCTTCGATGTATTAACGAGCCCGAAGTGACAAATGCTCGGTTGGACCTTTTCAGTTATAGAGTTTGAAAAGGGCCAAAAGAAACTGCTCCGGAGATCTAGGCAGAGCTTGTGCCAAACCTTTCGCGAAACCACAGAATACGTTTTACGGTACGGGTGGTCGATCTTCGTGAATGCTGTGTTCACTGCATCGCGATCAGTAGGGCGGCCGACACGGCTTCCTAAGGATAAAGGATAAATGCCTATAGGGGTCTCCCAATATATACACGACGGTACGTGGGAGCACAAGTCCGTATTAGTGCTATCGTCCCTCAGGAGGAATCACCCACCTTCGTAGAGATCGACAGTCACTACATTTAACGACGCCGGAACACGTCTCTAGCTTAGACCTCTATGTGTTTGCGTTATGTTTCAATGCGTTGTTAGGTTCATTCAGTATATTTTAAGTTGATCTTTTTAAAGTTTGCCTTTCAAGGTTCACCACGAGATGTATATGACAAAAATCCTAAATGCAGCCTAAGATGAGAAGCAAGCTTTTTCAAATCTTTTTGACTGATGAAAATCTTAACTACTGAGGGAGAAGAAAGGCAAATCTTTTCATACAGTTCATACAGCACAAACTAATGCACTTTCTCCTAAATCATCATGCAAACCTTTTTCAAATGCAAAATGCACAATGCATGTATTTTCTTTTCCCTTTCTTAATGTTGATGTATTACAAAAAGAAAGTTGTTATTTAACTTTGATTTCGATTTAAAGCGAAAACAAACAAGTTTGTCAAAAATCAAAAGAAACCTTAAGATTTACTTGTTTAATCACTGGAAATACATGAAATCAAACCATAATGACGAAAGTAAAAAGACTAATCAGCTATGGACAGCAAACAAGCTAACTCTTTAGACCAGCAAAATGCCTAACACAGGTTCAGATCTAAGAGGCCAAAGTAAGACTAGTTCACTTTCGTTATGGGAAATTGTAAATGATGTAAGAAATACAAAATAACAAGTACAATTTCGTTATATAACAGAGGCGAAATGATGGCAAGTAAGGTTGGTTTCAGAACAGGTACAAGACTGGTAACCGGCTGCAAAATCTATAGTGAAAACAGGCAAGAAAAAGGGAGGAAACCCCAAATGCACAAGGCAAAATTGGGCCAACGCAGGTGCTGCACAGCCAGTCTGGCTCTCAGCGCAGGTAGCCCCTTCGAGACCTGCGTTGCAAAGCAGGTAGCCTGTGTACTACCTGCTTTGGAAAACGAAAGTTGCGTTTTCTCAGTTTCCGGGTCACAATTTTCTCAAAAATTCACAGTTTTTGCTCAAATCAGAAGCTATCAGTCAAGCACACACTAAGGGATGACAAGGAAGATGAAAAGCTATCACTAAGAGCTTACAAGGATCCTTGTAGATCAGCTCTTCAAATCATGAACATGCTCAGAAATGAGCTAGAGTAGCTGCCCTCTACTTCGCTTTTGATATAGTCAAAAGCTTTTCGATTTGGTACTCTTTTGTTCAGGAAATGAATAGCAAAATACTACAAACAATCAAACATATACGATCCCCAGCGGAGTCGCCAGTTTGTTGTAGGGAAAAGTATCCGATTCGGATGACCCTATCCCACTCTAAGGGTGATAGTACCTCAACAACAACTGTAAATAAAACTACTTAAGGTTTACTTCTTTATGAAAGCAAGAGAGAATGAAGAAATGCACTAACCGTTGCCTTGCGCTTAATATTTGCTCCAATCTCTTCTCTTTGCTGCTTGCTCCTAGCTCTTTGCTCTTTTGCTGGCCCAGCTACAATGAGATCCTGCAAAATAACAAAGAAGGAAACTACAAGAAGCATGCATTCATAACTGATTCAAGGATTAGCATAAATCAAATATACAATCATCACAATACATCATTGAAACAAGTGCATATAGAAGAACCTCAATAGCTTTTATTAATGGAAGAAGTAAAGTTCTGAGAAGGTTACAACCATTGAAGGCCCCAATCCAGCAACACCTCTCAGCAGAAAGAATTTCTCCTCTTCACCTCCTTCAAGCAATCACCCAATAGTTCTATAGTGAAACCAACAGCATATCATTACTTTGCACAAAATTCCAGCCTCCTGAGCTCATAGGAGAGAGCTCAATATATAGATGAATTGAGAAAGGATGAGTCAGCTTGCAACTGATGTGTAGCTGCCTTGTGTCCTTTCTCTCTTCAGTTCATCTTCAGTTCTTGAGTCCACTTGGAGAACCTTGCTTCCACTTGGAGAAACAGAGCCTCTGACTCATCACAAGGCGAAATCCCTGATCCAAGTGTCATTTTTGGAAGATTCCAGAGCAATGACTCAGTGTGCCACTTGTCCCATCTCGCTCAGCGCAGGTGGCCTTTGTTCTACCTGCTTTGCAATGCAGGTACACCATGGAGGAGTTGAGTTTCAGCGCAGAAGCCTAGTGGAGCACCTGCTTTGATTTCAGGATTGCTTGTTTTTGAGTGTTTTCAGGTGGAGAACTGATCTGAGAGCTGTTGGTTTGCTGACCTTGTTCCTCTAGGGGTAGGAACATCATGCTTAGGGACTTTGGATCCCTTGGATTATTGACAATTCATGCCTGATGCTGCAAGGCACAAAATTGTCTATAACAGGTACTAAAGGAGGTTTTTAGATCAACTTCCTAGATAATGAGTTGAAGTCGATAGGAAGTGATCCATTGTAGGAGGGCCTATGACATGAAACACATGTCAAGTTTTGAAGAACAAATTTGAAGTGATCAAGATTGACTCAAGAACGGTCAATGCAATTAAAGGCAAAAATTGCAAAGTAATTTTAACTGAGGTTGGACTTATCTTGAACGAATTGGTGACACAAATTTTGACTTGGCAACATTTGACTCAAAATAGGACCAAATAAACATATGAAGGCTTTTAGTGAGGTATGATCAAATGAGAAGAAAATGGGTTTCCTAACCCTGAAATGAAAAAGTGACGGAGTGTCATATTCAAGAGAGACATATTGCCTTTTCAAATACAAAAGATGAATGTTCCTTTCCCATTTCCCCCCACCACTACTAGCAAGTACCTCCTTATTTTTACACAATATCAAACATGATAACATATGCTTGTCATATAAGCTCATTATTTGATGAGTCCTTCGAAGTATTTTTAACAAACCCTCGGAAGGAGTGGCTTGGTCCCATCATGGTTGACGAGTCCTACATTGTTTACATTTTATGATTCCAATGAGGGGGTAAATCAAGTTATTTTTAATTTTTTGAGAGTTTGAAAAATAAATGAAAAGGAAACTCTGTAAGGTTCTTTTTCATAAATTTAGTCTCCCGAGGATGAAAAAATATAAAATAATACAAGGGATAACTCTTTTAGTCATGATTGAATAAAGAATACCTTTTTCATAAATAGTCTACATAGTCCGTAAAGGGGGTAAACTTATACTAGGTAGATGTTTTCTCCATATACTTTTATTAGAATAAAAGAAAAAAGTTTACTCAACAATATTTTCATATTTGGAGAGTCTAAAAAGAGCTTAAAGAGGACCCCACGAGGTTCCTTTTTCATTCAATTTTAATGAGCCTGAAAAAGTGATAAAAATATACTTTCCCCATTATGCTATATTTCAACATTTTAACCTATCTTTTGCACACTAAAGAGAAAAAATCATTAAATCTACTCGAAAAATGACAAAAGGGGTTCAATTTTGACTAATTTAGGAAAAATAGATAAGAATAATAATTAAAATAGTCCAATTTTCTATAAATGACCAAAAACACATTGTATTTTTACCATTTCATTTTTACCAACTACAGAGCCAAAAACCCCTTTTTACCTTCAAACTTTAGGAGCATATTATGATCAATCCAGTCAACGAGTTTCAGTGTCATTTCTTCTAGGTAAGAAATCTTTCCTTTAGTTTCATTTTCACGTGAATTTTTGAATTTTAATGGTGAATTTCTCGAATTTTTTCTTGTTAAGAAACCTAGGTTATGTTCAAGGATCATGATGATTTTCCTCCTCGGACCTGCAATGACTGCGGGTTCGAAGAGGAAAATCATTCTGTTTTGAAAAGCATGAGAAATGGCGGAAAAACGCATAAACGTTTTTGAATTTCTCATGGAATTGATCCAAATTTTGATTTTCTTATGATCTAATGTTTTCCTCTGTTGCTTTTAATAGGGTTATCATTCATCATGGTGATTGAATGGAGGGAAAGAGAGCATGAAACTCAGGACTTCATTGTAGCAAATGACCCAAATACATTGTTGGATCTTCGATGGTGTGGTTTGGCTAAATTTTCTCAACCCTTGGGATGAAAGCTCAACTATATCTCTTAGATTTCTTGGTAAGGGCATGGGACACCAATGAGAAATGATTCCACATAGGTTCCCATTCCATTTCAATTGAAATAGAGGACATCTGTTTTCTAACTGGATTGTCCAAGAGAGGAGCCCGAATTCAGTTACTTGGCCATCGTGGTGGTGGTGAAACCATGAATTATTACATTTCTCAATATTTCATCCAAGGATGTCATAAAGGGAGTAGAGGAAAGATTGAGATCAATGATGTAGAGACCTTCCCTAGAAAACCATCTTGTTCACCATGTCTCGTGTGGTCAAGGGCGCATCTCCTCACAATATGCTTTTGAGTACATGGAGCCAAAAGTATTTAAGTGGTGTGAGGGTCTATTAATCAATATGAATGAGAAAATAACTGTTGGCATTATGGTACAGGTGTTGTCCTTGATGGAAACTCACTCATAGGTTAGTATATATTTGATAAAGGGAAACTCGCAATGTAACCGGTCAATTCAGAGGTAACATGGCAGTGGTACAGAAGAACAGGAAGTTGTACAAAGGAATACTGATCAGAATCAAGAAGTTGAAGGAAAAGGATGTTTTAAGGTAGTTTAAGTTATATATGCAGCTTCACCTTGTCAAAGTAGCGTATACAAGCAGGTTCACTGTACAAAAGGAGCGTATACGTATGCACGCACTTTCACAAGAGGAAAAGCGCGTATGGGTTGGAAAATCAAGGAAATTTAAGATTAAAGAATACCAAGGGTCAATACCATGGTATTAGCCCACAATATTGAGAAAAGTAATGGTTATTTGATCCTGTCCAAGAATACCACAGGTTCTAAGTGTTGTTTTGGTTCGAGGTATTGAGAAAGGCCAAAAACTATATAAGGAGGAGAAGATCAAAGGGCCAAGTGTGCAAGTGAAAGAGTTTTTCATGAATACTTCTATCTGAAGTATATCTTATGTTGTATGGACTATGGTTATGATATGATCTGAAATATCTTGTGCACCTTTTTTATACAATGTTGGATCAAGATCATGATACCTGAAATGCCTTATCATTGTATGATCTAATAATTGTTGGGATAGATTTGAATACTGACGCATGTTTATCCTATAAATGTTATGATCTGGGAATGAATGAAGTTTGGAACAACTATGAAGTTTTCATTTAGTATTTACAGATCTATATGCTGGTTCGCCTAGGTGAAGGCTCGTATACACGTTGGTTTGACTCTTCCAAGTAGCGTATGCAAAAGAAAAGTCTATTATTTAGAAATGAATGATCTATCTGATAAGTGCTACTGTTTTATTGCTATTTGTCAATGATGTCTTCTTAGATCTGAAAGTAGAACTGAATGCATAAGGAGATTGAGTCTGATTGATTAATTGAGAAGGGTGATCTTTGTTGTTGTCCGTTTAGATCTCTATAATTTGACAGTAGATCTTTAAAATGTTACTGATTGATACAATTTTGATTCAAAGGTTTTTATGATTTAGTAATTTTGGAGGTATACACAGGTTTGGTTAAAGGAAGTAGTGTATACATACAGTTTTGCTTCACTAAAGTAGCGTATACATTCTGACATATGATTTTTGAGGTTGTAGTTGGTTCTGGATGATGATGCAGGTTTCTGGGTTCAACGCAGTGTTCTGGTGACAATGATCTGACTATTCAAATTGACAGATTGTTGGTTGATGTAGTTATTATTGAGTTTGAGCTTCAATGTTATTGATGGGTCTGGTGTGAAAATTTGATGAAACATGGCCTTCATATTATGTTGTTGTGTACCAGGAGTATCCAGTCTGAAAATTTATGAAACGTGGTCCCTGGAGGAAGAGAGAAGGTTGTAGCCTTCTGCAGGTTGGTGTCGATGTACTAGTAAACATATCGGCTAGTATAAGAGCTAGGGGTTGTAGCTCCCTTCTAGTAGAATCTAGAGAATGAGAGAAGGTTGTAGCCTTCTCCAGGTGGGTGCCTGCGGACTGGTATGAGTATGCACCAGTACAAGATTGTAAACATATTTTATTTATATTAAAAAGAAGATAGAGATGACAACAACGGGTGGTTTTTCTCCCGCATTGTGTTTCCACCTTAAATCTTGGTGTTCATGTGTGTTACTTATGTGTGATGGTTTATTCTGTTATTACTGCACATAATCACCATTTAATAAAGTACTGATGCACTAATTAAAGATCAACACATGATGAATTAACTGAATCATAAGTTCACTGGATATACGCTAGTTTCCTTGATAAAAGTTGTGTGCACACATGAGTTCACTTCACTGATGTAGCATATATAAATATGATTATGAAATGAAAAAATTATTTAATTGTAAATACTGATTTACCCCCCCTCTCAGTATTATTTCCAACAATTGGTATCAGAGGAGATCCTTCAGAAGAAGCTTGATCGCTTGAAGGGAGATCTCTCAAGTTTAACAATCACAAAGGAATGAGATCTATCAGACCACCAATCTTCAACAGAAACAACTTAGTATATTGGAAGATAAGAACCGAATCCTATCTTCAGTCGCTTGGAGCTGATGTTTGTGAAATTGTGGAAGAAGGATATCAATTTCCGACAGTAATACCCATGGATAGAGTGGGAAAGAAGTTATATGAAACCAATGCCAAAGCCGTCAATACTTTATTGGGAAGTATGTCGGAATAAGAATTCGTCAAAGTGATGCAGCTTAAGACAACCAAAGAAATATGGGATAAAATCATTCAGAGCTATGAAGGAGACTCCTAGGTAAAACATGCTAAGCTCCAAACTCTTAGAATTCAGTATGAAACTCTCAAGATGCATAGTGATGAAAGTATTGCTAGTTAATTTTAACGAGTAGATGAGATTGTAAATTGTATGAAGAATATGGGTGAAGAAATAAAGGAGGCTACTTTAATAGATAAATTTTTGAGATATTTGTCTTCTAAATTTGAGTCAAAAGTATCTGCCATACAAGAAAAGAAGGATCTTCAATCTATTATTGTTGTTCAACTTCATGGAATTTTAACTTCCTTTGAAATGAGGAAAGGAGGTCCACCAGATATTAGAGAAGTCGCTTTCAAAGCTTCAGCAAAGGGAAAAGAAAAGGAAGACCTCAATGAATCAGGATATATTTCAGAAGAAGATGAGGAAAACTTTGTAAAGAAGCTTCAACGGGGTTCTGTAAAATTCAGAGGTAAGCTTCCATTCAAGTGATTTTCTTGTGGTAGAGTTGGCCATTATGCTACTAAATGTCCTCATAAAGATAATCATGAAAAAGGAAAGGAGTCTGCAAAAGGTAATAGAAAACAATTTGTTAATAGAAGTTATTATACTCATGAAGATAGTGATGGATTATCTAATAGCAATGAAGTTGAATCTGGACAAGATTTTAAACTACTCATGGCTTATGACAATGATGATTTTATGGATGCCTTAGAAGAGGAAGATTTTCTTGAAGAAATCACTAAACTCAAAATCTGTTTGGAGGAAAATAATATGGTCATAGATAGTTTGACACATCAATTCACTGAAAGAGAAAAGCACAATGAAAAATTAGAATGTGAAGTAGTGGGTCTAAGAAAAGAACTTGAGAAGACAAAATTTCTTAATATTAGATTTGCTAAAGGATCAGAAACTTTAGACGAAATCTTCAAGGTTCAACGTTCTTCTCTTATAAAGACCGGTCTTGGATACACTGAAGAAACGTCCCAATCCAAAAGTCGTCAACCATCACTAGAATCTATCTTGATGCAACAAAGACCAATGAACAATGTGTCAATCTTTAGCAAAAGCCTAAAGGTACTCCTTAGGTAAATTATGCTCATTTTACTTGAAGTGCGAATATCAATAGAAGCATCAACCAAAAGGTAAACAATACCAAAATATTTTATGATCACAGAAAATTCTTTGATGGACAATGTTTTTCATGCCATAACTTTGGGCATAAGGCTGCTCAATGTGTTTCTTACAAACTATCATGACCAGAGAAGCACGAAAACAAAGGAGTGTGACAGGAATCAAGAAAAATTCTTATAATAACTTTTCTCCTCTTGAAGATGAAATTGAATGTTCATTTTGAAATAACTTTGGTCATGAAGAATCTGAATGTAGGAGAAAATTTCGGCTAACAATTCGAAAGGAGCATACATCATCAAATTCCAAGGTATGGAGAAAGAAGGAATTTCAATCATAAAGATGTGGAATAGCTCTGTTTGCAGAAGGACAATAAAATCAGTGGTACATTGATAACAGATTCTCTAAACACATGAGAGGTGATAAAGATAAACTCATCTCATATAATGCTTTAGAAAAGGAAAATAATGTCTCTTTTGGGAATGACACACCAGTTGTCATTAAGGGTAAATGTTCTGTTTATTTGAAAGAAAAGGTTAAAGCTGGAAATTATGTATGTTGATGGTTTAAAGCATAACTTGTTGAGTGTCAGTCAAATGTGTGATCAAGGAAATGAATTTTTGTTTCAATCAAATGGATGTGTGGTTCGTGAGCTTGATACAGGAAAGACCGTAATCAAAGGTACAAGAACTCCAAGCAATATATATATACTAAAAGGAGGTAAAAAACATTGTTATCTAAGCAAAACATAAGAGAATTGTCTATGGAACAGAAGATTGGGGCATCTAAGCTTTTCTTAAATAAGAAAAGCATGCAGACTCAAGGCGGTTTGTGATCTTCTAGATATCAGCATCCTAGAAAATACCATCTCCAAACCATGTCAAGTTGTTAAGAAAACCAAAGTTCATTTCAATGACAAAGAAGGATCAGCAAGTAAGCCTCTTGAACTCATTCATACTAATTTGTGTGGGTCAACAAAGAAAAATTCACCTCGTGGAGAAGAATACTTCATTTTATTCATTGATGTTTTTTCTAGAATGTGTTGGATAGGTTTACTAAAGCATAAAGATGAAGCATTTTAAAAGTTTAAAGCCTTCAAATATTTAGTTGAAAATGAATCATATCTAAAAATAAAATGTCTCAAATTTGATCGAGGAGGAGAATTCATATCAGATGAATTTTTTTTATTTTTGTGAACAACATGGAATAAAAAGACAGTTCTCTGTTTCCAGAACTCCTCAACAAAATGGCATGGTGGAAAGAATGAACAGAACAGTTCAACAAATGGCTCGAGCTATGCTTGATGAATCTAGAACTCCTACCACCTTCTAGGGTGAAGCTGCATATACTGCCATAAATATTCTCAACAAAGCTAATGTTCGGGTAAATAGTGATCAAACTCCATATGAACTTTGGTATGGTAAGCCTCCTACTGTAAAACACTTCAGATTTTTTGGAAGCAAATGTTTCATCAAAAAGACTGATGAAAAACTTGGTAAGTTTGAACCCAGAGCAGACGAAGGAATTCTTCTTGGTTATTCATCTAGAAGTAAAGGATACAAATGTTATAATAAGAGACTTCGAAAAATTGTTGAATGCATTGATGTAGTAATTGATGAAGCATGCAGAAATCCGGAACATATGAAATCAACAAAGGAAGATGACAATGAGGAAGGCGATGAATGCTTTCCCATATCAAATCAAAATGATATAGAGGAAGAAACCAATGAATCATTAGAAGAAGATACAACTTATAGGAAAAAGGCTCCATCCAGGTATGTTCAAAATAATAATCCAGAATCTCAAATTCTAGGAGAAAAAGGGTCTGGAGTACAAACAAGAAGAACTCTTGCAGGAACTTCTAGTTATCTAGTATTACTATCCTCCATAGAACTGCAAAATGTTAATGAAACTAGCAATGATGAATGTTGGGTTAAGGCCATGGATGAATAACTTGACCAAATTGAAAAAAATGATACTTGGGAATTAGTTCCTAGACCGAATGATAAAAATGTTATAGGAATAAAATGGATATTCAAGAATAAGTTGAATGAAAATGGAGAGGTTATTAGAAACAAAGCAAGACTTGTTTGTAAAGGGTATGCTCAAAAAGAAGGTATAGACTTTGAAGAAACTTTTGCACTTGTTTCCAGACTTGAAGCCATAAGAATTTTTCTTGCTCTTTCACATTTTCGAAAATTCAAAGTGTATCAAATGGATGTAAAATTTTCATTTCTTAATGGATATTTAGAAGAAGAAGTTTATATTGAACAAACAGAAGGATTCATTCTAGGAAATGATGCAAAACTTGTATGCAAGCTCAAAAAGGCTCTATATGGACTGAAACAAGCTCCAAAGGCATGGTATTATCATCTTGACAAATATCTACAACAACAAGGTTTGACAAAAGGATCTGCAGACAACAAATTATACACAAATATTGAAAATGATAAGTTGCTAATTATTGTTGTTTATGTTGATGATATCAACTTTGGTAGCAATGAAGAATCTATGAGTCAGAACTTTTCTTCTGTTATGCAACAAGAATTTGAAATGTCCTTACTTGGTGAACTAACCTATTTTCTTGGCCTACAAGTACAACAAACAAAAGATGGTATTTTTCTTTCACAAACTAAATATCTCAAGCAAATTCTGAAGAAGTACGGAATGGAAGATTCTAAACTAATATGTTCTCCAATGGTAATAGGATGTAGTCTTAGTTCTAACGATGAATCACCTACTGTAAATCAACCAACATACAGATCTATGATTGGAAGTCTACTTTATCTAACATGAACAGACCTGATACCATGCATGCAGTAGGAATTGTTGGAAGGTTCCAAGAAAATCCAAAGGAATCACATCTTCAGGATGTAAAAAGAATATTCAAATATCTCCAAGGAACTTAAGACTTTGGTCTATGGTATCCTAAAGATACGGATCTCACTCTTCATGCATATACAAATGCAGATTGGGCAGGAAATGTTGATGATCAAAAAAGCACTAGCGGAGGTGCATTCTATATGGGATCATGGTTAGTGTCTTGGTTCAACAAGAAACAAGGTTCGATTGCCTTATCTACAACTGAAGTAGAATATGTGACTGTTGCATCTTGTTGAAAACAACTACTTTGGATGATGCAATCATTGCAAGATATTCAAATCACATGTTCTCCACCCATCTTCATTCTATGTGATAATACAAGTGCCATTAGTATTTCAAAAAATCTAGTCATGCACTCCAAGACCAAGCACATACCCATTAAGTACCATTTTCTATGAGAACAAGTGCTTGAACAAAAAGTTAAATTGGAGTATGTTCCCTCCAAAGAACAGGTTGCTGATATATTTACCAAACTGCTTCCCAAAGAAACATTTGAATATCTCAGACAAAATTTGGGAGTAGTTTATGCATCATCCTATTGTTAAATCCAATTTTCAGAGGAATGGTTCCTATACGCAGGTTTCATGAAGAAGAATCACATATATACATGAGTTTCTGTGGCTACAGGAGTGTATATGTTTTTCTAATAGAAAAACAGTGGGTCAGACTCAAAATTAGTTTCTGAGATGGATGTTCAATCTGATATTGATGGTTATAGTCTGCTAATATGCTTTGTTCATTTCTATTTATTTGACTGATGAAGATGCCTTGATGAATGATTTGTTGACAATGCACATGTAGCACAAGTTTAGGGGGAGCATTAGCCTTCAAGAACATTATACATTGTTGGCATCATGGTTGCTGAATTCATATGTGGTTTCAAATATTCATATCAGTTGTTGTAAAGGTCATGTAAAGGCCTATGATGTAATAATATGTCTCTTTCTATCATAGTCTATTAATGAGTCATTTTGGACATATGATGTAGTTTATACTCCTACTATGCATAGGAAATATGATGTAATAATTTCAAATTTTCAGTCATGTATGAACATTTGGTATATCCCCACTTGGTTGGGTGATTGATGTATGTATGAGTCATTGGTGATAGGAAGGTCATACTCACATAGTTGAGTTATAGAGTCATGTTATACTTTTGAAAAATATTTTTGCAAACTCTGCACGTACTCAGGGGGAGCACGGACAACATAGTGTATCTCAAAGGGGGAGAAGATCTTGGTTCGCCCTTTGCCCTTGATGTCAAAGGGTAGAGTATCTTGGTGTTGTTTGATATATCTAACAGGTTCTACATCTTGATGTAATAAATACCAATATGGTTGCCATCAAGTCCAAAGGGGGAGATTGTTGGCATTATGGTACAAGTGTTGTCCTTGATGGAAACTCACTCATAGGTCAGTACAAATTTGATAAAGGGAAACTCACAATGTAATAGGTCAATTTGGAGGCAACAAGGCAATGGTACAAAAGAATAGGAAGTTGGAACAAAGGACCACTGATCAGAATCAAGAAGTTGAAGGAAAAGGATGTTTTAAGGTAGTTTAAGTTGTATACGCAGGTTCACCTTGTCAAAGTAGCGTATACAAGCGGGTTCACTGTACAAAAGGAGCGTATACATATGCACGCACTTTCAAAAGAGGAAAAATGTGTATGGGTTGGAAAATCAAGGAAATTTAAGATTAAAGAATACCAAGGGTCAATACCATGTTATTAGCCCACAATATTGAGCGGAGTAACGGTTATTTGATCTTGTCCAAGAATACCATAGGTTCTAATTGTTGTTTTGGTCTGAGTTTTTGAGAAAAGTTAAAATACTATATAAGGAGGAGAAGATCAAAGGGCCAAGTGTGAAAGTGAAAGGGTTTTTCATGAATACTTCTATCTCAAGTATATCTTATGTTGTATGGGATATGGTTATGATATGATCTGAAATATCTTGTGTACCTTTTGATACAATGTTGGATCAGGATCGTGAGATATGAAAGGACTTATCATTGTATGATCTAATAATTACTGGGATAGATTTGAATACTAACGCATGTTTATCCTATAAAAATTATGATCTGGGTATGACTGAAGTCTAGAATAGCTGTGAAGTTTTAAGTTAGTATTTGCAGATTTATACATTAGTTCGCCTTGGTGAAGGCACATATACACTATGGTGCAGGTAAATTCTCAATGCGGACACAAACAATTCCTCTAGCTCGAGAGAGCGGGTCTAGCCACAAACAAACAATCTATGGAAAATCTCTTTACACTAGAATCAAATAAGAGGGCCTACCTCTTAGAACGCTATTCCACTTGGTGATGATCCTGCTTCCTTACTCCAGCTATCTTTCATTTCCTTCCTTAAAATACTTGAAACAAGCAAAAAAACAACAAGAAACAAACAACAAACGTGATACCATACAAATTGTATTTAGCCTACTTAACAGGTCAAGGAACATTAAGCCATAAAGATGTAAGATAACTCTTCATGTAGGAAATCAATCAATTGTATTCATATGAATTCAGAAAGAGATTACAACCAATCCCTTGACGTTGCTAGTCTCCTTCGACGTATTCGGGTTCCCACACTTCTACTAGCATCTCATGGATAACCCCAACAATGGAAGTTTTAAGGCCTCTTCCCTTTAGTCTCAAACCAAACCAAACACACTATTCTCCCTCAAACATACACTATAAAGCTACAAGCTATATATGTCTTGTTGATCATTCAAACTCACTCCAAAACTAGTTTAGCTTGGGAAAAGAGAGGTTTATATAGCTTGGATGGATGGGAGATGGTTCCTCTCATCATGGGAGAAGGTATTATCTCTTGGGTTTGTTCCATCCTAATAGGGGAAAGGAGCCCAAATTGACTTCTTTGGCTCCATCTAGCCCAACCATTTACCAAACTTCCGTTACGAAGCTTCTAGACCTAGAAGCTTTGACTCCATATTTAAAAAACTTGCCAAAAGAGGATCTGTGCGACTGGAAAAGGGCTCAGTCGCTCCATACGATGCTAGTGCTAGATTTAATCTCTACAAATTGGCGTTAGGAGGAAACTGGTCAGTAGCATCGGTCTTGTAAATTGGGTTAAAAGGAAGATTCTTGGGAAATGATGCAAAGGGGAATTATTCTGCTCACGAAGAGGGACATACTGGGAGTTTCTTCATGACAGGAAAGCATGTAGGGTTCACTGTGGAGGTCATCTAGGATCATGGATGGGGAGTACAGGGAAAGTGACAAAATGCTGTGTAACAGATGCCCCCTAAAGGAGGAGGGCCAAACTAGAGTGAGGGGTGAAATTCTTTACAAGTGGATGTGGGGAACCAAAGTTCTTTGTCAGAAAACCTACAAGCAAGCATAGATACATATATATCACTAAACACTCTAACAAATGATACATGAATCATGGTATGGACGCAACCATCAAGAGAATGATCATGTAAATGGATCTAAGGCATGGCCGCAACCATCCAATAGAGAGGATCATAACGAAACTAAGGTATGGTCGCAACCATCCAATAATGAGAAGGATCACATCTAACAACCTATGGTATGGTTGCAACCATCCATTTGAAAGAGACATGCATATCAACACGATCATGTCACATCACCTTGCAACCTGGACTTGTGTAATCTAAGCCCAGGGTCTTGCACTCCAAACGACCTGATCAAAGTACAAATCCTAACATGTGAATGAATGTGTCAATGTTGAACATGCTAGAAAGTATCTTGACTATCGGTCAGTGATATGAACCATTAACAAGCGCGAGAGAAACCACCAATAATGACAATGGCTCTCAAGGTACTAGCAACACAGTTCATGAAATGTGAATAAAGGAATTGAAGTCGAACACTTGTGAAATCACCCGATCGAAAGTCAATGATGTGAACTTGTCGTCGAGTGCGAAGAAATTGCCATTAGGGCATGCAAGCTCTAAGTTACTGGAAGGGAGTCTCTTGTGTTGGGTGTGGAGCATGATTATCTTCTTTGTGCAGAGGTATCATCGAATTGGACCCCAGTTCGTAATGTGGCGGAAACGCCCCTCGTAAAATGTACACCACTAGGGGGGTCCAGGGGGGCAACGATGATTATTTGGAGCCCCCCCCTGGTGGGGGATTGGGGGCAGCGCCCCCGAAGCTAAAAATAGATGTAAAATTGCCTTATAAAATGTTGTAATTTCATAGTCAATCTGGGCCGTTCATTAGGCGGAGATTTGACGGTAGAAGTTATGGTTAATTTAGGGTTTTTTCCCTAGAAGGCAACCCCTCACTATATATGAGGGAATTGTATTGCGTCTATGTAGATATGTATTCTGAGTTAGAAAGAGAGAGGAGATTGTGTGAGAGTGAAGAGGGAATTACAATGGATCTGCTGTAGGTTGTATCTTTTCAGTTTGCTGGATAATATAAAAGGAAGGACTGACTATTTCTCCATGGACGTAGCCCAAATTGGGTGAACCACGTATATTTGTGTCTCTCTTGTTTTATGTGTTTTCTATGTTTATATTTTTGAAATATATTTTATGTGTTCCATTTCTCTGTAATATATGATTTTCTAACAACTAGTATCAAAGCCAAAGGTCTATTTGGATTATAAACTCGTAGGAAAGAAGGGTTCCTGGTTTGAGTGGGAGCAATGGCAGAAGTTGGTAGGTTTAGGGTCAAAAAATTTAATGGCCAAAACTACTAGTTGTGGAAGATGCAGATGGAAGATTATCTATATCAGAAATATCTGTACCTACCATTGAGCAGAAAGACAAAGAAGCCGATGAGTATGACAGACACAGAATGGGATATTCTCGACAGAAAGGCACTTGGAACAATACAGCTATGCCTAGCGACATCAGTAGCCTTTAATATTTCAAAGGAAATGATGACAGAGGGTTTAATGTTGGAATTGGCCAAACTATATTAAAAACCCTCGGCCTCAAATAAGGTATTTATTATGAAGCTTTTATTTAATATGAATATGTCAGAAGGTGGATCTGTTGCTAATCATTAAATGAATTTAATGCAGTTACCAGTCAGTTAAGTTCTGTAGGGGTAACTTTTGATGATGAAGTTAGGGCTATGTTATTTCTATGCTCATTGCTAGAAAGTTGGAATGGTTTAGTTATGGCCATTAGTAACTCTGTCTTTGGATCTAGTACTTTAAAGTTTGATGATGTTGTTAGTGCAATCCTTAGTGAGGAAATGTAACAGAAAAGCTCTTGTGAGACATCAGGTAATGCTTTGATTGCAGAGACTAGGGGAAGAAAAATGGAAAGAGGAAAGAGCCCAGGATATCGCAGTAAGTCAAGGAAAGGCAGATCCAAGTCCAGATTGGGGATAGTGTGCTGGAAATACGGGAAGAAAAGACACCTAAAGAAAGACTACAAGTCTCGGAAGGGAAAAGAAGGAGACGCGCAACAAGAAAAAAAATCATAAAGAGAATGTGACAGGTGATGTGTTGCAATATGCTTTGATTCTTTCATTAGAAAATATTATTGATGCCTGGGTGGTAGACTCAGGGGTCTCATTCCATGCCACACCTGATAGGAGACATTTTAATGATCATGTTCAAGGAGATCTTGGACAGGTTCGATTGGGTGATGATAAACCCTGTAAAATCATTGGAATGGGTACAATTTTAATAAAACAACAGAATGGAAATCAATGGCTATTGAAAGAGGTAAGGCATGTTCCATATCTGAAGAAAAATTTGATTTCAACAGGGCAGTTGGGAGGTGAAGATTGTGTAACAACTTTTACAAATAAAACCTGGAAGGTCACTAAAGGAGCCCTGGTAATAACAAAAGGAGAAAAGGTTGGTACATTGTATTTATGCAATGGTATTTCTAATTACGTTAATGCTTTAACCTCTAAAGGAGAAGATACGACATTGTGGCATCATAGGCTTGGGCACATGAGTGAGAAGGGGATGCAGATTCTTCACTCAAGAAATTTGTTGCCAAGTTTGAAGCATGTTGATTTAAAATTCTGTGGAAATTGTGTTTATGGAAAACATAAGAAAGTCAGATTCCTTAGAGTTGGGAAAGAAAAGAAGAGAGAAAAATTAGAGCTTGTGCATACAGATGTATGGGGACCTTCTCAAGCATCATCTCTTGGTGGCTCTTGTTATTATGTTACTTTTATTGATGATGCAACTAGAAAAGCTTGGATTTATTTTATTCAAAATAAATCCGATGTATTTGATACTTTCAAGAAATGGAAATATTTGGTTGAAAATGAGACAGGAAAAAGGTTAAAGTGTCTCAAATTTGAAAATGGAGGTGAATATTGCAGCAAAGAGTTTGATAGGTACTGTTCAGAGAATGGAATTCGCAGAGAGAAGATAGTTCCAGGAACACCACAAGAAAATGGTGTGTTAGAAAGGATGAGCAGGACAATCATGGAACGTGTAAGGTGCATGAGATTGCATGCAGGATTGCCTTTACAATTTTGGGCAGATGTTGTAGATGTTGTTGTTTATCTAATAAAAAGAGGGCCTTAAAGTTCCTTGGATGGTGGCATTCCAGAGGAAGCATGGACAGGTAAAAAGGTAAACTACTCATTTTTAAAGACTTTTGGTTGTGAAGCCTTTGTCCACATTAATAAATAAAATAGAACAAAGCTTGAGGCAAAATCAAAGAAATGTACCTTTATTGGATATGGTGTTAATGATTTTGGTTATCGCCTTTATGATTATGAAAACACAAAATCATTAGGAGCAAAGGTCATATTCAATGAAATTGTTTTGGATAAGGATTAGATGTAGGAAAAGAAATAGGAAAAATAAAACAGAGAATACATGGTGCTTGATGAGATCACAGAAAAGTGAAGGTGCCTAAGAATAATAATGATCAACATCCAGAACAACAACAACAACCACAACGACAACAAGCACCTCAAATGCCTGAAAGTGGTGTTAGAAGATCTAATAGGATAAGTAGACCCCTGAATGATACTCTCCTTCATTATATTATGTATTGATGACTGATTCTGGTGAACCAGAATGTTATGAAGAAGCAATGCAGGTAGAAACTAGGAAGAAGTGGGAGCAATCCATGAAAGAAGAGATGGACTCCTTAGCACATAACCAGACTTGGGACTTAGTCAGGTTGCCTGCAGGGAAAACAACATTGTAGAATAAATGGGTTTACAGGTTGAAGGAAGAAAATGGAGGTAGAAAAAGATATAAAGCTAGACTTGTGGTGAAGGGGTTTGCATAGAAAAAGGGTATAGACTTTGATGATATATTTTCTCTTGTTGTTAAAATGACTTCAATCAGAACTATTTTAAGTCTAGTAGCAGTTGAAGATTTTCATCTTGAGTAGTTAGATGTAAAGACAACCTTTCTCGATGGGGATTTGGAGGAAGAGATATATATGCAACAACCACAAGGATATGAGGTAAAAGGGAAGGAGAAACTAGTGTACAGGTTGAAGAAGAGCTTGAATGGCTTAAAACAGGCTCCAAGGTAGTGGTATCTAAAATTTGACAGGTTTATGTCTGAACAAGGTTATACTAGATGTCACTCTAATCATTGTGTTTATCTCAAAAGGCAAAATGATGGCAGCTATATTATATTGTTATTGTATGTAAATGACATGCTTGTTGCAAGTTGTAACATGCAGGAAATAAATGTGCTCAAAAGAAAATTGGCAAACTCATTTGCAATTTAGGATTTGAGTGTTGCAAAACAAATCCTTGGTATGAGAATATCTAGAGACATGAAGAATCGAAAATTAACATTGTCTCAGAGTGAATAAATAGAAAAGGTGTTGAAAATATTTAATATGCAGAATGAAAAACTAGTTAGTATACCTTTGGCTAGCCATTTCAAACTAAGTAAGGAGGTGTGTCCCAAGACTCAGGAAGAAATGGCTTATATGTCTAAAGTTCCATATGCATAAGCAGTTGGAAGCTTAATGTATGTAATAGTTTGCACAAGGCCTGATATTTCACATGCAGTGGGAGTTGTAAGCAGGTACATGAACAATCTAGGAAAAGAACATTGGATGGCGGTGAAGTGGATTCTCAGGTATTTGAGAGGTACCAAAAATCAAGCATTATGCTTTGGTGGTTCAAAAATTGCTCTACAGGGATACGTTTCTGCAGATATGGCGGGTGATAGAGATAGCAGGAGGAGCACCACAGGGTATGTATTTACTGTAGGTGGAACAACTGTCAATTGGGTTTAAAAACTGCAAAGTGTTGTTGCACTCTCAACAATGGAAGTAGAGTATGTTGCTGCTACAAAGGCTAGTAAAGAAATGATTTGGTTACAAAGGTTTCTAGATGAATTGGTTAAGAAGCATGAGTTGGGTAGGTTATGCAGTGACAGCCAGAGTGCCATACATCTTGCAAAGAACTCTACATTTCATTCCAAGACTAAACATATACAACTCAAGTACCATTTCATACGGTTAGTGTTGGAAGATGGAAAATTGAAGCTGGAAAAGATACACACTAGCCAGAATCCTGCAGATATGTTAACAAAAGTTGTAACCAGGGAGAAACTGAGATTATTCTCAATTTCAATTGGTCTTCAAGTATGATGAAGAAGATGAGAAACAACCAGGTCCAAAGTAGATTTGTTGTCCAGCAAATGGAGCAGTGGTGGAGTTGTTATAATCAGTCTCCAAGTGGGAGATTGTTGGGTGTGGAGCCTGATTATCTTCTTTATTTAGAGGTATCACTGCATTGGACCCTAGTTCATAATGGGGCGCAACGCCACCTGTAAAATGTATGCCACCAAGGGGGTTTGGGGGGGCGGCGGTGATTATTTGGAGCCCCCCCCCTGGCGAGGGATCGGGGGCAACGCCCCCGAAGATAAAAATAGATGTAAAATTGCCTTGTAAAATGTTGTAATTTCGTAGTCAATCTAGGTTGTTCATTAGGTGGAGATTTGATGGTAGAAGTTATGTTTAATTTAGGGATTTTTTCCCTAGAAGGCAAACCCTCTCTATATATGAGAGAATTGTATTGCATCTATGTAGATATGTATTCTAAGTGAGAAAGAGAGAGGAGATTGTATGAGAGCAAAGAGGGAATTACAACGGATATGTTGTAGGTTGTATCTCTTCTATTTGCTAGATAATATAAAAGGAAGGATTGGCTGTTTCTCTGTGGACGTAGCCCAAATTGGGTAACCACATATATCTATGTCTCTCTTGTTTTCTGTGTTTATATTTGTGCAATATATTTTATGTGTTCCATTGCTTTGTAATATATAATTTTCTAACATCTCGGCCAGCTTCATGGATAATGAACTGAAGTCGAGAGGAAGCGACCATGTCAAAGGAGGGCCATGATGTATCCCACATCATCGACACGAGACAAATGGATGCAAATGATTTCAGATAATACAAAGAATCAGGAGTAAGTGTAATTGCAAAAGGACTAACTCTTGAACATATCAGCGACACGACTCTGGAGTTTGGCAACATTTGGATCATAGGATGGCAGAGATCAAATGGAAGGCAAAAATGAACGGCCCAACCCAAGAAGGTCAATGATGAAAAGGAGGATATCCCAACCTAACACGAAGCAGAAAGTGTCATGTTCAAGAGTGAGCTGCTGACACGACTGATAGAATTTCCCATTTTCCCCCACCATTTCAGGAAGGTACCCCAATTATGTTTGATCGCAAGCTTGAAGGGGATAGCATGTGCTTGCAATATAAGTTCATCCTTCAGACGAATCCGACCTAGTAAGTTTAATGAGCCCTAGGAAGGAGAAGCTCCTATCTGTCATGGTGATGAATCCAATGTCGTTTAATATTTTAACGAGTCCGACAAAGGTGTAACTTGATATCTTTTTCATGTTTAGAGATTTTGAAAAAGATACGGAAAATAAAACTCCACATGGTCCCTTTTCATAAATTTGTGTCTCTGGAGTCCAAAAAGGTAGAAAACGATACTTGAGAAAACCACTTGACCATTTCAGTCAAGGAGTACCTTTTTCGTAAATAGTTTATCCCAGCCCGAAAAAGGGGTAAACGTATACTGGGTAAACGATATTTCACAACCTTTAACAAGTTCAAAACAACAAGAGCTCGGCAACCTTTTCATGTTTTAAAGAGTCAGAAAAGAGATTGAAAGCGGACCCCCCATCTTTATTCTCTTTTATGAGTCAAAAAGGGAAAAATACTTGGCGATATTTTCATTTGAGTTTTACGAGTCGAGAAAAGAGCTTAAATGTGACTCCAATACCATCATCAACAATCCGTCAACTGTCGCTGCACAAAACGTAAATGAATTATCCAGTTTTTGAGGCAAAAATAGGTCAAAAATACTTTAAAAACCCTAATATTTCATGAAAAATGAATAAAAGGAGGAAAAAGTAATTATTTTTTACAAAAAAAACCTTTGTGTGAAGAACTTTTCACTCATTTGTGCCCTAGATTTTCAGGAGTAGATTCCGGGAGATCCAGGAGGCCATTCGACGATCCGTCAGTTGCAGGTAAGAGCCAAGACCTTTAGCTCCATTTTCATGCTTGTTTTACCTATTTTTAACTGTTTGTTGGATTTCTTGAGAGGTTTTTAGCAAAAAAAATTCGGCCTCGGTCGATGTGATTTCCGGGCACAAAATCACGCCGATCGGGGCTTATTAAGACTATCAAGTGCACCGTCGGTGCTACTATTTTAAAAAGAGTCACGCTGGCGCCGCGAACATAAAATTTCCAAGTTTTTGCCTAATTTCTCCGATTGGATCCAAATTTTTCTAGCCAAGGATGTTTATTGACTTGATTGTATGGTTTTTGCAGGGAAAAAATCGCGAAAAATGGTGGATTGGAAGGAATGTGAGCATGAGGACATTGACACACAAGCAATGGCAGACCCAAATTGCTTGAATGCTCTGAGGAATTGTGGGCTCCTCAAATTCTTCCTCACACCAGGTCTGTGGGCTCAACCCGAATTGCTACGGTATCTGATCAGTCTCTAGGATGTCAATCAGGAAGTTTTTATGATCCAGGACCAAGAACTGGAGTTGGAAACTTTTGACATTTATTTCATCATAGGACTATCCTGAAGAGGGGAACCAATCAATCTGTATGGGTCAAGGCCTATTGGGGCAAGTGTGACCATGTTACTTGCAGAACACTGCCTGAAAGCACTAAAATCAAAGAGTGGCAAGATAGAGATCATGATTGTTCGAGATCTTATGCTAAGAGTGTTGCTATTGACCATAAACAGAGTGGCTGAGGCTCAAGCATAGCTTGAAACTAAAAAATCCAAGGTTCAATATGCTATCGATTGTATGACGCTGACTATCTTCAACTGGGCGGAAGCCATGAAGGTAAACATGAAGTGCCAGCTATCAAAAGCCAAGGCGGGAAACCTGAAGCAGTTCTGCTATGGTTCCATTCTAGTGACCTTCTTTCTGGAGCGGGTCCCACTATTTCACTACCAACTTGTTGAGGTGGAACCACCATTGCCACGAGACCCACGGATGGTCCGTTGGAGTGCATTGATGCCTAGGATTATCGGGGGCCAACATATGTCCTATAAGCCCACCTTCTTCTCATGGCTACAACGAAAACTGATTGTAGTAGAGGATTGGCCCTATAGCGGTATCGACTTCCATGGTGATCCGGATGTGCCGCTCCCAGAGGGAGAGGATTATGACGATGGAGGTAAAAACAAACAATTTTAATTATTGACTTTTTACTATTTTTGAGATATATGCATTCATGACATTTTGATTTTATAAATGCAGATGTGGGACTAGAGCATCCTACCGAGATGTCCTTGATTTTCGGGCACATTTCTCGGCAGTTCGATGTCGCTCCTTATCAGGAAGGAAGCAATAATGAGGAGGAGATCATGCGGAACCTCGAGGGATTGACCCATGGTATCCCAGAGTATGCCTAGGTGGGTGACATCCCATGCCAGTATCAAAGGCATATAGTGGGGGTATCAGATCGGATCTGCCGACTGCTAACTCGTGTAGTACAAATAGTTGCATGTTACCATGAGCATCATGCCAATTAGTTCATAGGTCTAGCATTCCACATTTTTGAGGCCTGTGAGCCACAGATGTATTTGAACACACATTATTTTTTGGGGTTTTGATGTATGACAAACATTATCGACATATATATATATATATATATATATATATATATATATATATATATATATATATATGCTATATTTCCTTGCTTACTATGGTACAAATGTTTTGTCTTTGATTTTTTTACATGTTTCACAAATGTCTATCCAACACATAATTAGCTAATGCATCTGTCAATGTATTCATGTGTCTAGGAATATTATGTTACATAATGTAATAAAAATTTCTCTTCAATAGACGAATACATAGATACATTCTCAATATTTGAGGGTTTCTGACAAAATATTGCCCGTTGAGTTGAAGAACAACAAGTTGTGAATCAAGGTTGACAACCAATTCTCGGATGTCAAGAGCGATAGCTTATGACAACAATTCGATAACTGCACTATACTCAACAATGTTATTAGTTGTTTGACCTAGAAAAATACCTTGAAGATCAATCAACTCACCATGGGGGTCATAAATGGCCCATGCCGCGAATGATAGATTCTGGGTACTACGACAAGCACCACCAATGAAACTGATGTGAGGAGACACTGTGTTATAGACATTTTTGGGCATTGCAACCCCAATCAGACATGTCCATAAACCAAGGGCTCCTAAGTCCCTAAAAGTGTTGTTCCATACCCTAAAAGAACAAGGTCAGCTGATTACATCATCTCCCAGAAGTTCTCCATGAAAAACTGCTCAGAACTGGTCAAAACTGGACCATCTCACCTGCTCCATGGTCAAAGTGCGATGCATCCCACCTAGTGTGACACTTGCCTCTCTGAATTTGCCCAGGGATGAGTAAGAGATCATCAATCTCCAAGTGGAATCAAGAAATATCAGAGAGAAGACACTAATCAAAATCCTAGAAGTTAACTCACCCCCTTGCAATCAGCTATATATGGATCCCTCATCCCAGAGATCCAGAGGCTGGAATTTTGTATCTTGTAAGGAAGTGCTGTTGGTTTCTTGTTGGAATATCATAGTGTTGGGTGATCTAAGCTTTTCATGAGGTGAAAGAAGGGCTTTCATGCTGGAGGATGACACTGGGTCAGAACAATTGGTTGTAATCCTCTTTGCTATTCTTGATTATTAATAAAGCTATTCAAGTTTTCCTCCACATTCTTGTATGTTTGATGATATATGCATTTGTGTGGTCAATATACATCTGGTCCTATATTGTTTATGATTGTAGATCTCTGTTCTTCGATAGTATTATGCTGCTTTGATCCCACAGGTGCTCTTTGAAGCTGGGTAGACGAAGGAGAAGCGGCAAGGATCTGTCAGAAAGGAGAGGGAGCAAGAAAGGAACCAAGCGCAAGACTGAGGTTGGTGTCCTTCATTCCACTCTTATCTACTTCTCATAAAGGAAAACAAAAGTGGTTTTAGTTTGTTTGTTTCTAAGATAGCTACCAGTCTTAGTGGGACTAGCAGATCCGAGTGGACACTAGATTTCTCGATAAAAAAATGGTGACTCCATTGGGGAGTGAATAGATTGTTTGTTTGTTTATATTTGTTTGCTTTATAAACTTACAGACGGAGCCTGAAGTCAAGCTAGCTAGCCTTCGAACTGCATTTGCTATGCAAGTGCAAAGTAGATCAATGCTGCTTCAGTCTATCTCCGGGTTTTGTTTATAAATTGAACGATTGATTTGCAAACCTTCTAATTGCCCTAGTGGTGGCTCTAGTAACCTCATTAGATTAGCCCCTGTGATTTCTATTTACTGTACATCATTTGCTCGGCCTAAATCCCTGAAGTGAGTTGCAAATTGTGACCAAGAGCCAAGTAAAGTCTCGTCCTGGTACCATTGCACCCTCTCTTCAAGGAAACCAGTATGCATCGCACCTCCCGTGTGCAATAGGTGGGATGCATCCCTGTTTCCCTGTGTTATAGGTGTGATGATCAGAAAAGGCTAATTTTGCCTCCAGGTCTTGGTTTTTCTTCACTCTTTTCAGCTCTATTATGGAGTTTTGTTGTCTGTGATCAGTATACCACTGTGGAAACCCTCTTCCTTTCCATCATTCCGCCTCCATTGTGCAAAGAATTGTGAATGTTTTTATGTATTTTCCGCCATTTCCAGTTCTCTTTTACAAAGTAGTAGCGTAGTCGGACTGTCGTGTTTTATTTGAAAGTGTCTCAAGTGTCATGTTCAGTCAAAGAAAAGAATCCCATTGTTCTTGATGGTCGATTATACAGTTACTCTTGTATTTGATTTGAATTAGCAGTTTTTCAAGTGTCGAAAGTAGTTTTCAATTCAGAATAGTAAAGTGTCGTCATTATCTTCCTTTCATTTTGAAGAGAAATTTTTTAGTACTGTCACTTCGAAAGATAAATCAGATTTGTACTTAGCATTCTTCTTGTCATTCACACATTAAGAAAGCTGAAAACAAATACATGCATGTGCATTTGTATTTAGACTACTTGTTGGTTTGATTTAGGACAGTGCATCTAGTGTGTGCTCTCTGCTCTATGTTGAAAGAATATCATCTCTCTTTCTTTAGTAGCTAGGATTTTCATTGCAAAAAGAAGATTAAACGATTGTTTATCATCTTAGATTGCATTTTAGGAATTGTACATCTGCATCACGCGGTGAACCTGAAAGGAAAATTTCTTAAGAAAGATCAACTGTAAAACAAATTTAATGAACCTAAAAACGCTTTGGAACCTAATGCACAACATCTAGAAGTCTAGGCTAGAGACGTATTCCGGCGTCGTAAAGCCTGGTAACTGTCACTTTCACTGTTGGTTGGGTGATTCCTCCTCTTTGAGACGACAAGTGCCAGTACAGACTTGTGCTCCCACGTACCGTCGAGTATATATTGGGAGACCACAATAGGCTATATCCTTTATCCATAGGAAGTTGTGTCTGCCGCCCTATCAATTGCAATGCACTGAACACAACATTCGGGAAGATTGGCTGCCGTACTGTAAAATGTATTCTGTAGTTTTGTGATTGGTTTGGTAATCCCTCTGTCTAGATTTCCAGAGTAGTCTCTTTCGTTCCTTTTCAGACTCCTTAAAGGAAAAGGTCCATCTAAGCACTTGTCACTTCATGCTCATTAAAAATCGAAGGCGACTAGAGTCATCTTTTGTTTTTTCTTGACTCTTAAAAATTGAAAAAACAAGTTGTGTCAAAGCGTCTAAAATTTATTTTAATCGGAATAATATCACCATTCCCGCGTTGGTCTTAGGTTAAGAAAAATGGAGTCCACCAACCAAGGAGTTCCCCTTGGAGGAAATCCTAGTCCTTTCTCCTCTTGGGGAGATGTTGGTGCACCTCATATGGCCACATTGTCACTTCCAGGATTGACGATTGGCTTGCCAATATGGCTCTTCTCGACCTTTGTCGTTCAGAACATCGTGATTCCTGAACAATCAAGTCAGCAACTAGATGATACTAAAGTTACCCCCCAACCTTCTACTTCATCCGATTCTCCCTCTCCTCCTTCCTCTTCGCTTGATAAAGCCGGTAAGGCCCAAAACCAAGTAACTAAGAAGAAGAAGGAGAAGAAGAAGAAAGAGAAGAAGAAGAAGGAGCCAAAGATGAAAGGGGGCAACCATGCATCGTTTGGTGAAATTCCACACACTGCACCGTCCAGGCCTAAATCGCCATGTGTCATTTGCAAAGGAGACCACTACCACCGAGATTGTCCCTGCATCCCTCGGATCTTAAGGGACTGGTCTCCCCGTTTGCACAATCCGGTGTCATCGACCTCTGACGATCATGTTGAGAGCACACCATCAACTAGTGAAAATGAAGTCCTTGGACAAAAAGGAAAATGTAAATTTCCTTGTAGACTGTGTGAAGGCAATCATTCCCTCCACCGTTGTCCCTTCCTGGGCGAAGCTAAAAGAGTTTTGGATGACCGTCCGGCTTCACCGTTACGACTTCCTCTTGGATATAAGAAACTTTTGCCAAGTCCGTCACTAGTTGAAAATCCAATTGACACGCCATTGTGTTCGGTCGAAGCATCTGTCATTGAAGATAAACCCGCTGAACCCATACCAGATGAAAGTCAAAAGGTTGAGGCGGCAGTCGACCCAGTCTTGTCTTCAGAAGGTCCATCTTTAGATGACACAATCACCGAAGAGAATGAGAACGACACCATCCAAATTCTTTTCGTAAACACAGACTCCGATGAACATGGGGGCAGTCTACCCGTTCCTTTACCGCAGGAAGGAAGTTCTTCAGAGTCATATCCGGCCGTTTATTCGGTCCCACCTCCAAGCAACCTAGTCGTTTCTTTCGATTGGAATCTACTAGGTAGACCCCGAGTACCGGCTAATGTACCATTCCGAATCATTGTACAAGCTTACAAAATGATCATGGTCGGTACCATCATAGATGAAGTGGCTTCTGTGAGTATCCTTTCCTCAATTGCTTGGGAAGCGCTTGGCTCGCCGTCGCTTCTGCCTGAGATGAGAAATCTGACAGGCTTCGACAAAGGAACCAGTCGACCGTTAGGGATCCTTCCCAATGTGCCCATAACATTGAGAAGGAAAACCGTTCACATGAACATAATGGTCAAGGAAAATTTTAAGAACCCCCCCTAAATTTATAAATATAATAAATGGGCGAATCTCCATGGTATATAGGAAAAATGAAAGGCGATTTTATCAATAATATAATATGTATATATAATTTTTTGGTGAATCTCTCACCAGGCATGGCGAATATTTTACTCAATTATAAAATCTTGTAAGATCTTGGCGAGTCTTTCACTAAATAATAAAACTTTGTAAAGTCCTAGTGAATCTTAGCATAGGCTACATGCTGGTTTAATTCCCCCATTTAAATAGGCTACATTTCAGGTGAATACCATGGGTCAATACCATGTGCCATTTTGGTGAATACCATGGGTCAATACCATGTGCCATTTTTATTTTTATTAATTCTAATATTAGGATTAATAATGGTTTTTTGCATGGTATTAATAAAAATCTAGTCCATGGTATTTGTCCCATAGTATTTTGGCCATAGGTTTCACCTAAATATAACCCATTTTTTGAGTGTTCGTAAATATAAGGTGACTTATGGAGTAAATATAAAAAAATGTTTTATTTGTTTACCATACCTCTAGTTTATTTATATTTTTATTAATTTACCATACCTCTTTTACAAATATGGTATTTGGCCCATAGGATTCACTTAAATAAAACCTCTTTCTTGAGCCTTCATAAATAGAACGAGGGTTATGCACTAAATATAAAAAGAGGTTTTATTTATTTACGATACGTCTAGTTTATTTATTTATTTACCATACCTTTTGAGTAAGTATAAAAAGACGTTTTATTTATTTACCATACCTCCACTTTACTTATATTTTTATTTGTTTACACCCTTACATGTATATAAGGTGACTTATGGAGTAAATATAAAAAATGTTTTATTTATTTACCATACCTCTCATTTATTTATATTTTTATTAATTTACCATACCTCTTTTATAAATATGGTATTTGGCCCATAGGATTCACTTAAATAAAACCTATTCTTGAAAATGGGCGAATGGATTCACTTAAATAAAACCTATTCTTGAAAATGGGCGAATGGAAGGTTGTAAGTCCTAATTTCAAGGGCTAAATTTACCTTTTTTACCCTCTCCCTTAAAATAAGGTGGGCTATTTGAGGTGATTTGTAAAAATGTACTATGATACAAAATATTCGCCCACTAAAAATTTAAAACCCCTTAATTTCGCCAAAGGGCGAACATTCGCCCCTAAAATTATCCTTGGTAATGGTAGTCCGAGGACCTCTATATTATAATCTACTCCTTGGACGCGACTATATTTATGGCATGGGAGCCATTGTCTCCTCACTCTTTAGAGTAATGTGTTTTCCGCATGAAAGCAGATTGGTCAAGCTCGTGGACCAGCTGTTGTTTCCCATCTCACACATAGCTAATAGTCAAATACCATCCTTAAATGGTCTTTTCACGCAAGGAATGTCTCATCAATCTCCAGTCTGTCCACTTGATGAGCGTGAGTGATTCGGGAGGACATGACTGAATCCCAGGGGGCATGCACCCTGGTTTGTTTCGACAGGAAAACCTCGGGTATAGGGTAGGTTTCCGTGGAGGATATATGACTAGTTTGACACACCTGTCCGTTTAGGAAAATGGGATTAGATTGGAATAAGATTCCCTCGTCAAAGTTATGTGAGTGGAGGCGACTGTGCCACTCACCTTTGTCTATTTCGGTAGACATCGCCAAGGAAGCATTTTGTCTGCAACGTGGATGGAGAGCTTTCATATGGTAACCTGGAAATTTTTCACTATACCTGGGGGCATGCAAACCTCTTGTGAGCAAGCGAGAAACAACCAACTAACATTAACTCTATGATTCCGCTGACTTCAACCGCCTAGGTCGGGTGAGTGGTCGAATCGACCATTCATCTTCGTAGGGGCCACCATGGCACCGACAAAGTAAAGGAAAAAGTTTCCTACCTAACCTTGGTAGTTAAGTAGGGGGGGCGTAGTTGGTCGTTCCTAGCTTGCATGCGAGAGGCGCCGGAGCATAGTTTCGAATGGTGCAAGCTCCCTAAAAATTGAACCTATCGATGAGACATCCTTATTATACGAGTGGCATGAGCAGTTTTTATGTGGAATTCAAGCTCGTTAAAAATTAAACATAAGCAATGAGCAAACATTCCCCCAGAGTTTAAGCTCATTAAAAAATGAACCAATTTCTGGTAAATAACCATTGTGAATGCATTATCATCGGCTTTTGAGCCTTGGTCGTGTTCTCTTCATCACCTCCACTCTGTTTTAGCCGATCATTCACCTCCATTTGATTGCTTACCCCTTTTGAGGAACAGCTGCGAAGAGTGATCCTGTTAGCCATCCTTGTGACACTGTCGTGACTGGAAAATTCCAAACGTTACCTAGAATCAGCTGCTACCCGAAGTTATCACTCATTCCTCAAAAAACGAGTCTCCTTTAAGTTCTTTTCACTTGACTCGTAAAATATGAAAAGATTGCCGAGCGATTGGCCTCTCCAGCTCGTTAAAGTGACCGGAAGTGCTATCCCTCTTCTAGATTTTAATCTTTTTGGACCTGAGGGATTATTACACAAAAAGATCGAGCGCTTGTCTTGTTCGGCTCGTTAAAATTACCGAAAATTCATCCCTTTCGTATTATTTTATACTTTTTCGGACTTAAGGGATTACATGACGAAAAAGGATTATTGGAGTTTCCTTTACGTCCCTTTTCAGACTCTCTAAAATTGAAAAGGACCGAGTTATCTTTGTCGTTAAACTCGTTAAAACCGAATAGCGACAAACTTGTCCATACAGACAAGAATGAGTTTCACTGTCACTAGGCTCGTTAAAATATAGCGACAGGTTTGCTCGAAGGGAAAATTATAGAACAAGCATATGTTATCCTCCTCAAGCTTGAAAAAAATAAAGAGGTACTGGTCAGCAATGACTGGGGAAAAATTGGGAAGAAAACTTGAAGAAACTTTATTGGTAGCAAGTCGCTCTTGAGCATGACACTTTCACTCTGCATTCGAGTCGGGTTGGGTTGTTCCGTTCACCAGTCATATCACCATTGGTCCATCACACCATCCACATTTGGGGTTAACGCTACCAATCCATCATGTTAGTGTCGTCGATATGTTCAAGATAAGTTGCTCAGAGAATTCACCTGTGTCTCATCCGCTGCAATACATTCACGCTCCATTCTTTCATGACTGCCACCCTGAACCCTGTATCATCAGATCGTTTTCACCTCCAAAATCATTTACTCCGTTCTGTGTCGTAGATGTGGGATTCATTAAGGCCCTCCTATGATGGGTCGCTTCTTGTCGACATCAGCTCATTATCCAAGAAGTCGACTTAGGAACAACCCCTTAAGTACTTTGAAGCTTGCATGCCTCAATGGCAAGTTTCTCGCTTCTGGCGACAGGTTTACATCAATGACCTTCGACCGAAAGATTTTGCGTGGTGTTCGACGCCAAGTCCCTTATTCACACCACACGAATTGTACTGTAGTACCTTGAGGGTCATCATCATTATCGGTGATTCCTCTCGCGCCTGTTAACAACTTACATCATTGGCTGGTAATCAGGCAATGTCTTTCCATGTTCGACTCCAGAACATCTTTCACATGGATCAACTTGTACTCCAAGTGAAGATTGAATGAGTTTGAAGACCTCGGATCTAGTTTCATCCATCCGAGCTGCGTTATATTTAGGTAAATAAAGACATCAAATGTACATTTCTGCTGCACAGATGATCATCCGAATCAAAGGATGATGACTCTATTAGAATCATTAGTCTCCCACATAGACGGTTGTCTGTCTTATGTACATGAAAATGAATTTATAAAGCTGAGCTTGGGAATGTTCGCCTAAGCTAGATCATGAAAGATATTATGAAGATAATGTATTGTATTGTATCTTATTACAGGTCACCTTCCAGCTCGAAAAAACTTCAGATCCTCATGATAAAGCATTTCACCCGACATCAAAAGATTAACAACCTCATGCTTTAGGGGGCAACTGTTATAGACATTTTTGGGCACTGCAACCCCAATCAGACATGTCCATAAACCAAGGGCTCCTAAGTCCCTAAAAGTGTTGTTCCATACCCTAAAATAACAAGGTCAGCTGATTACATCATCTCCCAGAAGTTCTCCATGAAAAACTGCTCAGAACTAGTCAAAACTGGACCATCTCACCTGCTCCATGGTCAAAGTGCGATGCATCCCACCTAATGCACACGGGAGGTGCGATGCATACTGAAAAGCCCTTCTATGGGGTGCGATGGGCGAGAGTGGACAAATGGCAGAGGCAGTATGCGAGGTGGATGATCATGGAATCTTCCAGAAACTTCTCGTGTGACACTTGCCTCTTTGAATTCGCCCAGGGATAAGTAAGAGATCATCAATCTCCAAGTGGAATCAAGAACTATCAGAAAGAAGACACTAATCAGAATCCCAGAAGCTGACTCACTCCCCTGTAATCATCTATATATGGATCCCTCATCCTAGAGATCTAGAGGCTGGAAGTTTGTATCTTGTAAGGAAGTGTTGTTGGTTTCTTGTTGGAATGTCATAGTGTTGGGTGATCTAAGCTTTTCATGAGGTGAAAGAAGGGCTTTCATGCTGGAGGATGACATTGGGTCAGAACAATTGGTTGTAATCCTCTTTGCTATTCTTGATTATTAATAAAGCTATTCAAGTTTTCCTCCACATTCTTGTATGTTTGATGATATATGCATTTGTGTGGTCAATATACATCTGGTCCTATATTGTTTATGATTGTAGATCTCTGTTCTTAGATAGTATTATGCTGCTTTGATCCCACAGGTGCTCTTTGAAGCTGGGTAGACGAAGGAGAAGCGGTAAGGATCTGTTAGAAAGTAGAGGAAGCAAGCAAGGAACCAAGCGCAAGACTGAGGTTGGTGTCCTTCATTCCACTCTTATCTACTTCTCATAAAGGAAAACGAAAGTGGTTTTAGTTTGTTTGTTTCTAAGATAGCTACCAGTCTTAGTGGGACTAGTAGATCAGGTAGAAACATAATAAGCAAGAAAGATGCTTGCAAAAAAACATACCAAACCACACTGCAAAAAAATGAATAACACACTATTGTACAAAAGTAGCCATGCAAGATGACCTAGGCATAATACTTTTTGAGAGATTCCATGCTCGAACTCAGGTAATCAACCAACATAGATGAAAATCGAAGTTTTACCATTGACATGATGAGTAAGCATCAACTCGTCCAAATAATAGAGTAGAACTCATATAAGGCTATGCCCCCATGCTCCCTCAATGAGGGAGGGTTACGAGTCATAAGACAACCCCATTGAAATAATGGGAAAGCGGTAAAAACTCAGGGAGGGAGAAAAAACCTGAATCTATGAAAAGATAAAGGTGCCCTCAGCTGAAATATCTTGACAATGTTAGGAGAAACTAACATGTCAATAGGCAGTGGAGAGGAGAACTTCTCATGACACATAGACATGACCGCCAAGCCAGAACTAAGCCGCGGGGAGAGAGAATACATGTCAAGAGATGAACTCAAAACAAAAAAATCAGAGGATACTGAAGGTGAAGCCGAAACGATCTCCATATAATGAATTTCAGCAGGACTTAGTGGCATAACCTCACCGCATGTATCAACAAGATCTGGTGAGGGAATGACCCAAGGATCAGACTTGACCGAGATCATGTTGACAGAGGCAACATTTAGAGGTGGGAGTGGAAAAATACCCATCAGGGTAGGATCTTTAAAGAGTCCTGCCCCCATACTCTCATAAGGAGCACCGATGTGCTTAAGATACAGAACATTGCCATCCGAGGAGGAAGAGGCAAAGAAGGACTGTTGTTCGACTGCGAATATCTTCCCTTGATGGGGAAAATGAATCAAAAGGAAAAGGGAGGAGGCTACAACATGCATGGCATGGGTCCAACTCCGTCTGATTAGAAGATTCTAGTTAATATTAGCGTCAACGATATCTACTTCGACGTGTACTGTCTTTCCCTCCAAAGTGATGGCCAGGTTGGTAAGGACATCGAATGGTCGCAAATTGCGTCCGTAAAAAGCTTCCAAAGTGTTAGGGGACTGGCTCAGCGTAGGAGAACAAATTGCCTTCCAAAAAGTGACAGACATGATGTAGGTAGAAGCACCTTCATCGATGACGGTCCTATGAATAGTTTTTTATAATTTATGATCACCTGAATGAGAAAGGCAATTTGATGAGGTAAATGTGGAACGTGGTTTTCTAGGTCAAGACAAATGAGATTAGAGTCAGCTGGATCAATACCCCCAATAGCCGATAGTAATGATTTCTGCTGAGAAGGATAGCTTTGAAGGACATCGAGAGTAGACATAGCTGATGGCGCTTGAGCCAAATCTTCAACAATGTTATAATGTTGAGTGGCTCAAGCATTGGGATTGTACGAGGACTTTCGTAGCACACCTTAAGAAGGTGGTCGAATGGCAGAATCAGGATTAGGTCACTCTATATGGAGAGGACCAGAACTAGACGGGGCAGAAGAAGAAGGGGTACCTTCTTTCTCTTTCCCTACTGTCGGTGTAGGAGTTTGATAATATTTTGACCTAGTAGCCACGTTAATCGGTGTATTCATCATGAACACTTGTGAACCTGTCGAAGCAGATGACTGAGGCTGGTCTACCATTTGGGTTTGCTGGGATGGAAAGGGCTCTTTCAGGACAACCGAGGTCTCTTTGAGCAAACGACTAACTTTGGATCGTCTGGGACAATCCTTAGTATAGTGATCCTCCTCACAGATGAGGCATGGATATTTGGGCTTCTGGTGGGAAGCATCACCAGCAGATGACTTAGGAGGCCCCTTGATCCAGATTTAAACAGGAACGCAATAAAGTACAAAAATAAACACAAATATAGAGATACAACATAAATAATACTTCATTTCATTAATGGATAATAATGAAATATGCTTACAAAAAGAAATGGAAATAAACTAGCTTGGGCGATGGTAGCTTATCTCTGAGAAGAGATGTGGTGGCTACATGCCTCTGAATTTCCTTACAATGAGGCTCAAAGGCCTTTTTATTATTGAAAAATAAGAGAAAACCCTAAACAACCAAAACCCAAACCCGAGGAGATGTAACACCAAGAGTTTATGGGCCCCGTTGGGGTGAGTTGGATAGCCAACTTCCCGGGGTCACAACTTGGTCATATTATCTCCGTTTGATGTGCATAATAACCCATTGGAAAGATATCTTTGAGGACTGTGATGAAAAAGATGATTTTGGGCACAAAATTGCTAGCGATAGATTTCCAAAAAAACGTTGTTTAGGGCCTCAAAACGGCTCCAGAAGTTTAGGACCCGAAAATCTGCGAAAAATAGTAAACTGTGCTACAATTAAGGAAACTGAAAAACTGAAAGAAGCAATGGTGGGGGTCCAAGTGGAATTGGAAAGTGGCCACCAACATCCACCTGGATCATTCCCCCCCCTGTAGGAAGCAATGGTCCCCATTGCGTTGAGTTCCTCCATGAGATGAGGAAACTGCTACTGAACTTGGTCCCCGGTGAGCCACTTGCCTTGGTGAAGGAGTTGGCCTGCTTTGAAAACTCGATACAGTTGGATCTTCTACTAGTTAGTGTGCTTGAATTACGTGTCCATGATCCAATTAGTTGCAGCTTGTTCCATGCAATCTAGATTTAACTCGGTTGGTGTGAGTTGTTCTGCAATGTCAGATGTGTCTAGTAATGGTGGAAGGTATGGTCGAAGGCGGTCCACATTGAACACTGGGTGTAGGCAAAGGAATGGGGGAATGTTGAGCTCAAATGAATTGTCCCCCACATCCTTGGTAATGGTGTAAGGACCATATCGAAGTGGTCTCATTTTCCGATAGGCTCCGGTAAGGCATTCCTTTTTCAAATGCAACCAGACTTTGTCGCCCACCTAAAAATTGTGTGGCACCCAATGTTGATCATGTTGCTGCTTGTACTTGGCATTTGATTTCTCTAGGATGTCATGGACCTAATGGCGGATATGTTGGATGTGCTCAATGAAGCTATTTGCCTTATTTGTTTCGGACTGGACATGAGCTGAATCTGCCCGAGTAGCTACATATGGCATTGCCACATCAATGGGACATAGTGGCTAGAATCCCAAGCCCACTTGAAAAGGGTTGTGTCCAATAGAGCTGTGGAGAGCCCTGTTATAGCTGTGCTGAACATAGGGGAGGCTGTCATCCCATGTGTGTGGATGCTTTGAGATGTACATGCGTAGAATATGTATGATCATCTTGTTGACAACGTCTATCTGGCCATTAGTTTGGGGATGGAAGGTTGTGGACTTAGTGAGTTTTGTGTCAAGCATCGACCATAGACTGGACCAAAATGTATTGAGGAACCTGTTGTGCTGATCAAGAACTTGTCAACGACCACGAAAACACAGTCATTTCCATGCTTAGTAGAAGGAAGGCCCAACATGTAATCCATGGAGATGGATTCCCAAGGTTGACTAGGGTTAGGCAGCTGGGTATATAGGCCTTACTTCTTGATGGTTGGTTTGGCAATGGTGCAGACAGTGTAAGATCTGATGTACTTCCCGACATCCTGTCAAAGATTTGGCCAGTAGAAATACTTTTCCAGTATTGCCACTATTTTCTCGACCTCGAAATGCCCAGCAGCCTGACTATAGTGTGCTTCCCAAATCATCTTGGCACGCTCGCTTGAAGGAACATAAAGGTTACCCAAGTGGCATAATAAGGCATCCTAGAGGTAAAAATCTGGAACATGCTAACCCTCCAAGAGTGTCTGGTATGTGTGGCCAAATTCTGGGTCACTTTCATAGAGAAGTGGCCAATCAGAAGTCTCGTGCCCACAAGGGTTGAGCACGGTGGCTAAAGCCATGATCGATGGTTGACTGAGGCAATCTGCAACATTATTGGTGCTGCGCTTCTTATACTTGATATTCAAATGGAACTGTTGCAGGTATGTTGATCACTTTTGATGGCGATCATTCTACAACTTCCCTTGGGTATATATGAACTGTAGGGGCCGGTGGTCTGTGTGGATGACCATTTCCTTCCCCAAAATGTAATGCTTCCATTGTTGACAGCCCTGCACAATGGAATACATCTCTTTGTCATAAGTGGATACTTCTGGGCTATGTCTAAAAGTGTCTCATTGTGATATGCCACTGGATGCCCATGTTGAGTAAGGACTGCCCCAATAGCATAGTCAGAGGCATCTATCTCGATCTCAAATGGTTGTTGCAAGTCTGGTAATGCGAGCACTGGTTCCGAGCATAGGCAATGTTTCAACTCTGCGAATGCCTTCTGTTGAGGTTCATACCAAAAGAATTTTGCTTTCGCTCCTCCCTTGGTGACTTGACTCAAGGGCCAAGTGATATGAGAAAATCCTAACACAAACCAGTAGAAGTTGGTGAGACCCAAAAAGCTACGGAGCTCTGTCAGAGTGGTTGGAGATGGCCAATCCCAAATGACTCGGATCTTGGATGGATCCACATGCACCCCTCATTCATCAATAATGTATCCTAGATACTAAACTTGGGTCATGCCAAAAGTGCATTTCTCCAAATTGGCACATAACTTGTGTTGCCGCAGTGTTTGGAGAACATGTCGAATGCGGTGGAGGTGCTCTTCCCAACTCTGGCTGAAGATCAGGATGTCATCCAAGTATGCCACTACAAATGAGTTGGTGAATGACTGCAATATGTCATACATCAGCCTCATGAAGGTTGTAGAAGAATTTGTCAACCCGAAAGGCATAACCAACCATTCGAAAAGGCCCTCTTTGGCTTTGAAGGCAGTCTTCCACACATCGAAGGGTTCGATTGGTACCTGGTGATATCCTAACTTTAAATCAATCTTGATGAAATATTTTTCCCCCTTAAGTTGGTCCAAAAGATCATCAATCTGTGGGATCGGGTACCTATTCTGGACAGTGATCTTGTTCAACGCCCGATAGTGAATATAGAGTCTCCAAGTCCTGTCCTTCTTCTGTACCAACACGATCGGGCTTCCACAGGGTGATGAACTCGGTCAGATGTGACCTTTCTGCAGAAAATCTTGAATCTGCCTCTTGATTTCATCATTCTCCAGAACAGAGTGCCGATAGATTGGCCCATTGGGCGGCAGCACACCTGAGGTCAGGTCGATGGAGTGCTTGACCTGACAGTGTAGAGGAACCCCTGTGGGGGAGGTGAAGATGTCCTCGTACTCCTCCATGACCTTGTTCATCTGTATTTTTCGTGCGGAGGGGCCCTTTCTCGAGGCCGTGGCCACCATCTTCTTCTTTCCTTGAGGGCGTATCATCAGGAAAACAAATTTCCCTGTTTTCGAAATGAGCTTACTACATTGTTTTGCAGTAACTAAAGAGATGGTGGTAGGTGGTGCTACCTCCGGTATCCTATACAACTTATTTCCCAAAGTAACAATAACAACACGAGGCCTTGATACATAACATGTCGCTTCCACAAGTATGGTTGGCCTAATAATACATCACAAACATCAAGGGGAGAAACGTCACACAATACCTCATCCATGAAGGGCTTGATGTTGTATGGAAGGCAACACCATTGGCTCACGCGAAGATCTTGTCCTTGGTGAAGCCACTTGATGGTGTATGGTTGTGGATGTGCTACGGTCGGTAAGCCCAGCCGCTTCACGACCTCTGCTGAAATGAGGTTCTTTTGGCTCCCACTGTCGACAATGAACTGTAGCGGGGAGCCCTTTACCCACATCTGGGAGTGGAAGAGGCGCTCCTCCTCTAGATCTCTAGGTTCCCCCTTCTGGATCTTCATGGTGGCAATAGTGGCATTGGGCTCCGCATCGATAATATTTCCCTTTGTCATTCCCCTTATCGGGTTTTGACTTAGAGTCAGAACATGCATCTGATTCTTAAGCCTTTAGCTTAGTCACCAGTGACTGCTTGGCCTGACACTCACTTGTGTTGTGCATGGAGCTCTTATGGAACTCACACCACCTTCCCATGTCCTTTTTCGGCTTCGCGGCACTGTTCTTTGCTTGTGGCCTTGGCAGTTTGTCCTGGGACGCCCCACCTTGGCTTTGTCCTTTATGCTTAAGTTTGGGGGCACTTTCCCTTGCTTCAAATTCGTAGATCCAAAGTCTCGCTTATTTTGTTTAAACTTTTGCTCGATCTTAATGACATATCGGTATGCCGTGCCGAGCGAGGAGATGTTTAGGAATTCTATTTCGTCCTGGATGTACCTGTGCAGGTAGCCATGGTATTTGAGTACCAAATGATGCTCTGAATCCTTGATACCCAACTTTGCGCGAAGGGAATGAAAAATATTGGTAAACTCTGGAACATATTGGTCCCTTCCTTGCCGCAGCGTGGTCCACTTTATGTATTGATCCTCATAGCTTCCGACAGGGTAGTACTGCTCCTTGATGGCAGCCTAGAATGAATTCCATGTGGGTGCGGCTGAAGACAGTGAGGCAGTACTTTCATCCTTCTACTCGCAGTAGGTTTCCCACCAGTCCTTGACGTGGGGGGCGACTTTGAGAAGAGCGAAAGTAATCTTTTCTCAGCCGGAAAAATCATGAACAGAAAAATAACCTCCTAGCAGATTTAACCATTTACCTACAGCGTCTGCATCTATCTGACCCTCAAATATGGGAATGTCAAAGTTAACTTGTATCTTAAAGGGTGTGGCGCTTCCAAAGTAGCTGTTGGAAGTAGATGTGTCGCCCCTGGGTAGCCGCGGAATGATCTGGGCAAAGTTGTCCATCATCACTATCCTTTGTCATTTGAGGGCCTCTTCGAGCAAGATTTTGATAGGATCTCCTACCCCCTCATCTTTCTTTTCATCCACCATAGGAGGCCGTCGAGATTTGCGAGGCTGGTCTTGCAAAGGTTCGACCAATTCAAGCCCTAACTCCTTATATCCCGACCTCGTTGGGGACATGCAAGGAAAAACAGAGAAAGAGCAAACCACTCTAATAGCATTGATCCGGATTTAAACAGGAATGCAATAAAGTACAAAAATAACACAAATATAGAGATACAATAGAAATAATACTTCATTTCACTAATGGAGAATACTAAAATATGCTTACAAACAGAAATGAAAATAAACTAGCTCAGGCAATGGTAGCTTATCTCTGAGAAGAGATGTGGCGGCTACATGCCTCTGAACTACCTTACAATGAGGTTCAAGGGCCTTTTTATTATTGAACAATAAGAGCAAACCCTAAACAACCAAAACCCTAACCCGAGGAGATGTAACACCAAGAGTTTATGGGCCCCGTTGGGGTGAGTTGGACAGCCAACTTCCCGGGGTCACAAATTGGTCATATTATCTCCGTTTGATGCGCATGATAACCTATTGGAAAGGCCTCTCCAAGGACTACGACGAGAAAGAAGATTTTAGTCAAAAAATCATTGGCAGTATATTTCCAAAAAAAGTCGTTTAGGGCCTCAAAACGGCTCCAGAAGTTTAGGACCCGAAAAACTACTAAAAATAGTAAACTATGCTGCAATTAAGGAAACTGAAAAAATGAAAGAAGTAATGGTGGGGGACCAAGTGGAATTAGTGGGTGGCCACCAATATCCACTTGGATCACCCCTGTTTCGGGCATTAATTTTACCCTTTCCTTTTCCTTTCTTCTTACCTTTAGAGGATTTGTCCAATGTGGTAGATTGGACATCATGAACCTCTGAGGTTTTACCAGGGCCAGGTGAAATGTGAGAGGAATCATTGGAAGTATTGTTGGAGACTGACTTCTATTTGGAAGAAGATTTCGCAGGGATTTGAGTCACTGATCCAATTGCTCCATCAACAGGAGGTGTAGCCAGAGACTTAGATGTTGTCAGCTCAGATGATTGTCTGGGTGCATTGGGTAACACATCATATAACGTGCCAGATTGTGTATAGATGAGGTCTAGATACTGGGCACACACGATGGCTTGTTCCTCAGTGACACATCCACCCATAGCAATGTCCTCAGCAATTTTGTTGATGAATGATTTGGTGAACCACTCGGTCAACAAATGATCAAATTGTGTGAGAAAGGCCATGGCGAGAGTATTAAAGTCATGATAGGTATTTCGAGGCAGCTCGATATACCACTTAGCTGCAACACCTGTAAGAGTTTGTTGGAAAAGACAAAGATGAATGGAATCATCAACGTAGGAATTCAAGGAGCACCATAGGTGATATGTCATCACGTGGGCTTATGGATCCTCTTTTTCTTTTCCTTGAAACTTCAGACAATCACTTGGGATCTTGGATGGAACTGGAGGCCAGTATGGCAAATGAAGAATCAGGTCATTCATGAGCCTAGACACATTTGGAAGTTCTAGTGTAGCCAAGAATGGAAATTGGGTATTAAAAGGCATGTGAGGTCGATAAGGGGGCCCAACTGGTAGGACCCATCCCTACTGGTAAGGATTTTGTCCCCATAGTGGAGGATTTTATCCATATGGAATTTTATTTTGCCCCCACTGTAGGTTACCTTGCCCATAGGGAGGATTTTGACCTCGAAAGCCTTGAAGTTGTCTAACCATAGGTTGTTGATAAGCAACATATGGGTTAAAAGGTTGTTGATCCTACTGGCCTTGGATATACGGATTTTGCACCTGATGTCCCTGAGCATAAGGGTTTTGAACCTGCTACCCTTGGATGAAAGGGTTTTGCACTTGCTGCCGTTGGACATAAGGATTCTGCACTTGCTGCCCTTGGACATAAGGATTTTGGACCTACTTTCCTTGGACAAAAGGAGGTTGAACCTGTTGCCCTTGGACATATGGATTTTGCGCTTGTTGCTACAAGACTTGACCCTGACCCTGCCCTTGCAAAGGTTGACCCTGTTGATATGAGTATAAGGGTTTCTGTTGCCCGGGTTGACCTTGTTGCTGCAAGGGTTGATCTTGCGGCTATAAAGGCTATCCCTACGGCTGCAGAGGTTGACCTTGTGAAGGCATAGGCTAGGAGGATTGTAGTGCATACTGCACTTGCGGCTACATGGTTTGCTACAATGATTGCAAGGGTTTCCCCTGCGGTTGTTGCAATTGTCCTTGCTGTGGCATCATCTGGCCTTGCTGCTACATGGATGGCCCTTGCTGCAACAAAGGTTGACCTTGCTACTACAGAAGCTATCCTTGTTGTTGCAAGGGTACTTGAACAGTTCCCAGAATGACACCTTGAAATTTCCCAAATTGTATCTGGCCATATCCACTAGGGGCGACGGACGGACCAGGCTAGACATAAGGTCTAGGCTGAGGGATGTATGGAATATTAACCATCGCTTGTGAACCATATGGAACATAAGGAGGTTGGTGTTGAACCTGAGACATATTAGGCTGCTGGTACTGGATGTTACTTGACCTAGACAGATCAATAGGGTTCAACTGTTGGTACTAGAAATTACTTGATCCAGCAGGACCAATAGGGTTTAGAATGGCACCCGAAGAGGGCTGGTTCATTCCAACCATGTGAGCTTGTGAGCCACTCACATTGGTTGTACTAGACATCATAGAAACATTTAGACTTTGCCCCCCAAGCGGTGGCACAACCTGTCCACTTACTGGAGGGATCGAAGAACTGACAGAGACATGACTCGAGACCATCGGTTGAACCAAACGGGTTACTTGGACCGATGAAACAAGAGGATTTGGAATGGTGGGTTGCACCGAAACTGAAGCAACTGTAGAATGCATCATCGGTTGGGAGGTCAAGTTCTGAATGAATCGACCTGAGGTAGGCATTGCGCCAGATGCCCAGATAGGGTTGTGGTATAGCGATGAGGTAGTAGGCATACCTAAAACCAATAACCTAAAGTACGTAATTACACGTTAACTCAGGATGAGCACAGGTCGGAATGCTTCATGTGTAAGGGAAACCTTCAGGAGGGAAATGATATTCCTCTTCTTTGACTGTGTGTGGAGTGGAAAACTCTGAGTGACCCTGAGAGGAGATTGGGATTTTGCCTTCTGATTCCATGGGTGAAAACAAGTGACAACGAACTACCACAGATGTTCGAGGGGATAATTCCAAAGGAATACCTGGCTGATCGTATGTACTGTATGGACGCTACGGTGATATCACAACATGATCGAACAATGGATTCAGAGGATAAAGAACCAGTCCAAGCCGACCTTTAGAAATCGGCAGACTCTCGGGTGTCTGGATAAGATTATCCAGAGATTCTGGGCCAATGTCAGAAAGTGACCCAGTATCTGAGAGAGGGGGAGGATGAGATGACAAAGGTTGAATGCTCGAAACAATTCCAAGTTCAACACCTTGGTCCTCAAGTGACTGCAGCAATTCAGGAAAAGGCTCCTCAGACGATCTTTCAGACAGAGAAGAGGAAGAGGAACTAGGCAAACCTAATGGTCCAGCCACAATGATTTTGTCTAAAATAACCAGAAGAGAGAGGTTCATTCCAAGTCTTTAAAATGTATTTAAAGATATACTCACGATGTGGTCTAGAAAAAGACTAACAGGGATGTTATATGATCATGGGCAACAATTTTTTAAGATGCAAAAACAAATTGGTGCTCTTTCATGTTTTAAGAGTCAAGAAAGAAGCAAAGGTGACTCTATCACTTTCGGTTTGAAATGAGCTCGAAAGGACAAGTGCTTGAATGATATTTTATATTTAGGGAATCAAAAAGATCAAAATGACTACTCAGGATGATCTAGGCGAAAAGGATTACTAGGTAACCATGAACTACAGAATACCTCCCGCAAACCGAGAAGTACGGGCAGACAATATCCCCGAATGTTGTGTTTTGTGTATCACGTTTACAAGGCGGCAGACTCAGCTTCCTATGGATAAAGGATTGCAACCTAGTGGGTTCTACCTTTATATACACGACAGTATGGGGAGCACAAGTCCGTACTAGCGTTGTCTAGTGCCGAAGTGAACAACAACTGCTAGGTTTAAAGATGCCGAAACATGTCTCTAGCCTAGACCTCCTAAATATGATCGTTAGGTTTCAAATGTGCCTTAGGTTAATTGAATACATTTTAGAGTTTATCTTGAAATTATGTCTCGGTTTTCAGGCTTTAATGATGCGACTCGAAAAACTCCTATATGCAGCTAAATGAGACTAGAAAGCACACTCAATGCAACAAACAAGCAATTGAAAGTAAAATGAACCTTTCACTATTTCTCTTTTTGAAAACAAAATGATGAAAAACTCTTTCCAATTCCTATCTTTCCTATAAAATGCACTTCAAGTAATCCTTTCACTAGTAAAGAGAATTCATTTCTTTTCCAACGCAAATGATGATGCAACTCTAGTCTTCAATGATGCTAACTAATGCAACATATTGATTCAACAAAGTAGAATTATGTATTTTTCAATGAAATGAGAAAATGAATCTTTCACCAACACTTCAATGAAACATTTCCAATACAATCAACCTCAAGCAAATGCAAAGCACAAAAGAGAATTCCTTCCAAACTAATGATGCAAAGACTCAACCAAAAAAAATATGAGCAATTTGATCTATACCCGAAAAGAGACGCTCAATCAACAAACGAAACGTTTCAAACTTGTTAAATGGAAATCAAAATAATAAAAGGTTTAACAAACGAAATGCAAGGAGCAACTTAACTATCAACTTGACTTGGTGAGCACACAAACAAGTGAATGGATGACGACCTAGATTCCCTAGGGTTATAAACCATCCAAGAACTCAAATAACCAAGTGAAGAATAGGCAAACCAAACCAGCATATAAACCAGGCTAATATGACTTTCCAGTCAGGGAGAACACAATCAAAACAGGCTATGAGGTAGAAATCAGAAGGTCAAGACACATTGGTTATGATCTAGGGGAAACCTTGATCTTCAACTACGAGAATCAGCGCGACTGCCTAACTAACAACAAGCGCCAGTGGGGGGTCGGCACAACTTTTTTTAGAGAAACTCGTGCTGATTAGTGTGACTATCAAAAAAGTAAACGCGTAAATTGAGGATTCAAGGAAAAAAATAAAAATTTTCAAAGGCTAAAACCAGACTTGCCACTGTGAATTTCAGGCTCAGAGAAGTAAACCAGTCAAATCAGAGAACACTAAAGGGAAACAGTGATACTAGAAAAGTTCATACAAAACCATAAAATGACAATCAATCAAATAGAAAGATTGGTTCCCCAGCAGAGTCACCAATTTGTGGTGCAGGTAAATTCTCAGTGTGGACACAAACAATTCCTCTAGCCCAAAAGAGCGGGTCTAGCCACAAACAAAAAATATATGGAAAATATCCTTAAGCTAGAATCAAATAAGACGACCTACATCTTAGAACGTTATTCCATTTGGTGATGATCTTGCTTCCTTACTCCAGCTATCTTTCGTTTCCTTCCTTCGAATACCTAAAACAAGCAAAAAACAACAAACAACAAATGTGATAGCATACAAATTGTATTCAGCCTACTTAGTAGGTAAAGGAACATTAAGCCATAAATATGTAAGATAACACTTCATGTAGGAAATCAATCAATAGTTGTATTCATATAAATTCAGAAAGAGATTACAAGCAATGCCTTGACATTGCTGGTCTCCTTTGATGTATCTGGGTTCCCACACTTATGCTAACATCTTATGGATATCCCCAACAATGGAAGTTTTATGGCCTCTTCCTTTTAGTCTCAAACCAAACCAAACACACTATTCTCCCTCAAACATACACTAGAAAGCTACAAGCTATAGATGTCTTGCTGATCATTCAAACTCACTCCAAAACTAGTTTATCTTGGGAAAAGAGAGGTTCATATAGCTTGGATGGAGGGGAGATGGTTCCTCTCATCATGGGAAAAGGTTGTATCTCTTGGGTTTGTTCCATCCTAATAGGGGAAAGGATACCAAACTGACTTCTTTGGCTCTATCCAGCCCAACCATCTACCAGACTTCTGTTACAAAGCTTCTAGACCTGGAAGCTTCGACTGCATATTTAAAAAACTTGTCGAAAGAGGATCAGCGCGACTGGAAAAGGGCTCAGTCACTCTGTACGACGCTAGTGCTAGTTTTAATCTCTGCAAATCAGTGCAAGGATGAAACTGGTCAGTAGTGTCAGTCTTGTAAACTGGGGTAAAAGAAAGATTCTTGGGAAATGATGCAATGGGGAATTATTTTGCTCATGAAGAGGGACATACTGGGAGTTTCTTCATGACGGGAAAGCATGTAGGGTTCACTGTGGAGGTCCTCCAGGATCATGGACGGGGAGTACAGGGACAGTGACAAAATGTTGTGTAACATACATGTTGGTTTGACTCTTCCAAGTAGCGTATGCAAAAGAAATGCCTACTATTCAGAAATGATTGATCTATTTGATCAATGCTATTGTTTTACTTCTGTCTGTCAATGACATCTTCTTAGATATGAAAGTAGAATTGAATGCATAAGGAGATTGAGTATGATTGATTGATTGATTAAGTGAGAAGGGCGATCTTTGTTGTTGTCTGTTTAGATCTTTGTAATTTGACAATAGATCTTTAGAATGTTACTACTTCATATAGTTTTGATTCAGATGTTTTTATGATTCTATAATTTTGGAGGTATATGCAAGTTTGGTTAAAGGAAGTAGTGTATACATGCAGGTTTCTGGGTTCAGCACAGTGTTCTAGTGACAATGACCTGACTATTCAGATTGACTAGTTGTTGGTTGATGCAATTATTATGGAGTTTGAGCTTCAATGTTACTGATGGGTCCAGTGTGAAAATTTGATGAAACGTAGCCTTCATATTGTGTTGTTGTGTACCAAGAGTATCCAGTCTAAAAATTTATGAAGTGTGGTCCTTGGAGGAAGAGATAAGGTCGTAGCCTTATGTAGGTCAGTGCCTACATACTAGTAAACATATCAGCTAGTACAAGAGCTAGGGGGTTGTAGCTCCCTTCCAGTAGAAGCTGGAGAACAAGAGAAGGTTGTATCCTTCTACAAGTGGGTGCTTGCGTACTGGTATGAGTCTACACCAGTACAAGATTGTAAACATATTTTCTTTATATTAAAAAGCAGACATAGACGACAACAATAGGTGGTTTTTATCCCACATTGGTTTTCCACCTTAAATCTTGGTGTTCATGTCCGTTGCTTATGTGTGATGATTTATTATGTTATTACTACACATAGTCACTCTTTACTAAAGTACTGATGCACTGATTACAAATCAACACATGATGAATTAACTGAATCATAAGTTCACTAGATATACGTTGGTTTCCTTAATAATAGTTGTGTGCACACGCGAGTTCACTTCACTGAAATAGCATATATAAATATGATTATGAAATGAAAAAATTATTGAATTGTAAATACTAATTCACCCCCCCCCCCCCCCCCCCCCCTCTTAGTATTATTTCCAACACTATCTGAGTTCAAGATAGGAATATTGAAACAATTCTGATATGGCTCTATTTTGGTATGTTTCTTCTTAGAACAGGTAACACTATTCAAGTACCATAAGGTAGATGTGGATCCTCCTCAACCTAGAGATCTACACATGAGGAGATGGGTTGACCTAGTGGCCCGCCATGGTGGCTAGAAAACGATGTCATTTAATCCTCCTTTATTTTGGTGGATTCTTCGATAGATTATCATGATCGAGGAATACCAATATGTAGGTATGGATTTTAGAGGAGATCCAAACCTATTGCTTCCGCCAAACATGCAATGGGACAAGTCAAGTAGAAATATTTGAGTTGTTTTTTGTTTTGGAACATTTAATTATTTTTTAAGTGTATCAAGACTAACATTTGATTATTATGAATATTTTGGACCAGTGAGACCGGTCGAGATCCTCCCTACCCAGAGGCGAGGCCAATTGGAGGTAGAGGTTGGAGAATATAACCTAGAGGTTGATGAGACACTTGTAGAGTTGTAGCCAAACCTGAAGGGACTCACCCCGGGTATTCCAGAATTTGGAATTGACGATATCTTGCTTCATTAGCAAAGGCATACAATGGGTATGCTTGCAAAGTTATGTTGGTTATTTGGACGTCTTTTCAGAGTCGTATTCTATTATCATGAGCACCATCGTGCATAGGTTTTAGGTAGTTTAGGCAAATTTTTGATGTTTTGATGTCATTGGCATAATAAAGGCTTGAGAGCTTCATGTGTCTAGAATGTAATTTGATGTATATACTCTTCTGCAAACTTATCTATGGAGATCTATCTAATTTTATCTGGGTTATTTATCTTTGCACAATGATGTGTGTGATGGTTTCTTTTATAAAGTATGCAAATGTTGATCTAGTACATAATTATATAATTAATTTGTTAATGTATTTAAATGTCTTGGAATGTGTTGATATTCAATGTAATTAAAATTCCTTTCCAAGAGCTAAACTCATAAAAAATCCTTAATATTGATGGACTTCTTGTTGAATTTCCATGATCTTGGATCTAGGATAGAATCTTAGAATCTCTGACACTACCATACCAAGAATATCAACAAAATATACTTTGCACAGTGGAAAATATAAAGCAGTAAATCACATATGCACAAGTATACACATTTTTTTAACAGAATATTGTACAATAATGTACAACCAAATCTTTGTTATATTAAACCAATCTCAATAATACAACAGTCTATGAAATACAAGATATAATGACAATCACGCTGCAGACTCTATGTCGTATCTCGTCCTGTCGGTCCCTCACTCCCTTTCTACTCTCTAGATACCCCTTAGTCCATCAAAGGACAACACATAGAGTCTCCAGAAGGGCTGCTACCTATCACTCCTACAAGTCACTTCTACTATAATGAACACGGGCTAATCCAATCTACTCTCTAGGCTGGCTAATACCTTAGCTCCAATATGCAAATCTAGTAGCCTATTTTGTCCATTAAAGGGCTACACATAGGCTCAACAACTTGACCCAAACTTCAGTGGTCAAAATATCTTTATGACTGCTAGTCACAAGCTACTTTGGGCTATCAACACATTTCCCTCCAACAATCCAATGATGACCAATACACTCACTGCAAGATTTGCTCCTAGGATGGAATTTTAACCATCACGAAAATTCCTCCAAATCTCTCCCACAGGCTTAGAAACAAACTGATCCAATAACATGGATCCAACACCTATAAGATGCACCAAAACACATACCTTTAGCTCATTGTTTAAGGTATGATCCTTTGATGTCAACCTCAGCCTGGTTAGGGAAAAACCATAGTCACTTTCCAACCCTATATTCTACCCAAATTCTCTCCTTAGAGCTGCGACTGTACTTCCTTGAGGGGTCATGGTAGTTTGTTTCAAGTCTAGGTTTTTCTAGCCCTCAAACACCCCTTGGCCCTCCTTCAATTCACTACGATAGCCTCATATTTCCTCCAAAGGTTTGCGGTTTCCTATTCTAAGGACAATCCACCCTCAAACAAACCCTTAAACAGTCTTGTTCTTGACTTATTCCCATCGACCCTCCTATTATAAAATTTGGTCACCAACAGAAGCCCTAACATCCTTATTTCCCACGCTAGTTTCCCTCCTTATGCCTGTGGCTAAGACATAATCTTGTTTCTCCTTCAATGAGCTTCTCTTGTGATGTGTTGCTCACTTTAGATGTGTTAATTGATCTCACACTCTCCTTGTATTTATACCACATAAAAGGGCTCCCTAAAAACATCATCATAGGGCTTGACAACCTGTCACAATGCTTATTAACATCAAGCTGACCTTGACCTTGTGCCACCATACCCACACATAACTTTTAAAAATGCATAACTCCATTTCTACAACTCAAAATCAGATGATTTGTATTGCATTGGGTTCATCTCAACAAGAGATATCATCCTCATCCGTCACATTTCGAATTTTTTCCATGGTATTGGCCGAAATCATGATGGGTGAAAAAACCCAATCTTAGGTTCCAAGCTCACAAGTGACTCTTGTGGTGCTCCACCCTCCAAACCCTGAACCCTAGGGCTTGGAGTACCTCCCAAGCTACTCAAAAATCAACACTCCCACTTAGCAAGGGAGGTAATTCCGAGACTAGGAAGTAACTTATCATCATCATCACTACATGCAACACTCATCCAACTCTTGGTGCTCACCACTGTAGCAATCCCTAAAGTATGAAGTACGCCTCTCTTGCAAGTGACATTGTCACTAGAAGCATCTTGTTTCTTCTTCTTCTCATGTATCATTTTCCAATCCATCCATGATTCCTTCTTGGAATATGTGGACGCAAGGTTGCTCCCCACTGACCACACACTCTTCTAGGGCTGAAAACTATCCCTATGAATCTAAAAGCTCCCATTATAACTTAACTCCCTCTAAGCCTATGCAACCTAGACCTTCTTCTCTGGAACTTGTACCTATACCTCTGAATTCTGCACCTGTAACTGCTTCTATGGAACCTACACCTGCTCCTTCTTCTTTTTCTTATGATCCATAGGCTTGCCTGTCATCCTGTATAACCCATGCTCTCTAAATCCAAGCACAATCCCATCGGAGCTAGAGCCTCTAGGTTTGAGTCTTGCCTTCCCATCCTAGAACAAGAACTCAAACCCCTTATTCTCGATCATCGAGACAAATATCACGTTATATATGAGTCTTGGTACAAACAATACATCCTGGACCCACATCACTCGTCCTGTCTCCATCCTGAATGGCACAAATCCCGATCCTCGTATCTCCTTCTAACTCTTGTTGCCCAACACCATGCACAACTTCAAGTCCCATTCAGCTAGAGTCTTGAAAACCTCTCAATGTGACCCTGTCATATGTTTCAACACACCACTATCCACGTACCATCCATTCTCATCAATAGTACCCTACAAGAAATGATAGATCATAGAAAATTCCTCATCCTCGAACCTCATGGTGAGAGCATCTATCTCAGCAGAAGTGGAAACAATGATGACCTACTTCCCTTTCTTCTTCTCATCATCTCCCTTCTTCTTCATCTAACATCTCGACAAAAATTGACCCATCTTGCCATAGTTGAAAAACTTGACTTTACTCAAGTCCTTCTCCTACTTACCCTTCATTCGTGCTGCAAGTGCCATATCATCATATGAAGCCCTCTTCTTCGGATGAATATCCTCGTCTCACAACTCTTCCTGAATGAAGTCATCCCACAGTCTATTCCAGTATGACAACTTATCTCTAGCAACAATCCCTTTGATGAAGGCCTTCCATTCCTCGGTGAACCATTTCAAAGAAATTCTTACCATACCAGAATATGAAATAGTCACACCAACAAAAGCAAGTTCATCTTTGACCTGAGACAATCTCGCTAGATACGAAGTCACTACTTCACCATCTATCATCTTGGTGGACTTCAATTTATCCTCCAATATTAGTATCTGGTTATCGTTCTTATTCTGGAATAAATTCTGAAGAGCCATCCACATCTCATGTGTAGTTTTTTTCTCGGACAAATGAGGTATTAGGGGATCCTTCACACCATCAAGGATGATCAATCTCGCCCTCGTATACAAATTCTTGTACACTTCTAGCTCCTTTGGATCAGTTGGATCCTTTATGGATTTCCCGGTGAATTGCCAGATCTTGTTTACCTGCAAGACCAACATGATCCTTTCCTTCCATGGACTATAGTTGGACAACCCCTCCAACCTGTCCTCATACCGGAGACCAACATGTAACTTCGACATTTTCACCTACAATATGACCAACTCCCTGTTAAGTTGTACTTCGTTGTGCACTCTCTGATTCACTTGACTTCCAAAGCAGCTCAGACACACTTTGATACCATGTTGAATTTCCACAATCGTGGGTCTAGGATAGAATCTTAGAATCACTGATGCTACCAAACCAAGAGTCGCAACAAAAGATACTTTGCACAATGGAAAATATAAAGTAGTAAATTACATCTGCACAAGTATACATATTTTTTTAACAAAATATTGAACAATAATGTACAACCCAATCTTCAGTATATTTAACCAATACAAATAATACAATAGCCTATGGAATACAAGATACAATGACAATCACATTGCAGACTCTATGTCATATCTCATCTTGTCGGTCCTTCGCTCCCGTTCTTCTCTCTAGCTACCCCTTATTCCATCAAATGAAAACACATAGAGTCTTCAAGAGGGATACCACCTATCACTATTGCAAGTCACTTTTTCTACAATGAACACGGGCTAATCCAATCTATTCTCTAGGTTGGCCAATACTTGAGCTCCAATCTGCCAATCTATTAGCCTCTTTTGTCCATCAAAGAGCTACACATAGTCTCAACAACTTCACCCAAACTTCAGTGGTTTATGACTGCTAGTTACGGGCTACTTTGGGCTATAAACACATTTCTCTCCAATAATCCCATGATGCCCGATACACTCACTGCAATATCTACTCCTATGATAGACTTTTAACCATAAAAAATGTCCTCTGAATGTCTCCCATAGGATTCTAAACATATTGATCCAAAATTGATCCAATAACACAGATCCAACACCTACAATATGCGCCAAAATATATACCTTTAGCTCACTATTTAAGGTTTTCTCCTCTGCTTTCAACCTCGTCCTCATTAGGGAAAAACCATAGTCACTTTCTAGCCCTTAATTCTACCCATATTTTCTCCTTAGAGCTACGGTTTTCCTTCCTTGAGGGGTCGTGGTAGTTTTCTGCAAGTCTAGGTTGTTCTATCCCTCAAACACCCCTCGTCCCTCCTTTAATTCACTGCGACAACCTCATATTTCCTCCACAAGTCTGTGGTTTCCTGTTCTAAGGAAAATCCACCCTCAAATGAACCCTTAAACAATCATGTCATGAATTATGTCCCTCATCCCTCATATTCTGAAATTCAATTACCAATAGAAGCCTCAAAAACCTTCTCTCCCACGCTAGTTTCCCTCCTTATTCCTATGGTCAAGACATAATATTATTTCTCCTTCAACGAGCTTCTCTTGTGAAGTGTTGGTCACTTTGGATGTGTGAATTGATCTCACACTCACCTTGTATTTATACCACATACAAGGGCTCCCTGAAAACATCATCATAGGGCTTGACAACCTGTCACAATGCTTATTAACATCAAGCTGAACTTGACCTTGTGCCACCATGCCCACACATAACTTTCAAAAATTCATATCTCCATTTGTATAACTCATAATCGGATGATTTTTGTTGTTTCAGATTCATCTTGACAAGAGATATCATCCTCATCCATCACATGTCGAAATGTGTCCATGGATTTGGACCAAATCATGATGGGTGAAAAACCCCAACCTTGGGTTACAAGCCCACAAGTGACTCTTTTGGTGCTCCAAACTCCAAATCCTAAACCCTTGGGCTTGGAGTACCTTCGAAGCTACTAAAAAATCAACACTTATGATAGAATAAACCCTACTTAGCTATAGAACTATGAGTTGAGAGTCTAGTCTAATAACCAAACTACGAATACCAAAAGTGATGGAATTGGATAATAACTTGATTACCACACTATAATCCATGATATTCTTAGTTATACAACCCAAACATATTCCGTGAAGACTCACTAACTCATCATTAGGCATGAAAATTTCCCAAGTAGCAGATGAAAAGTTTTTGGTACTACGGCTAGCACCATATTTCATCGACATATTCAAACCAAGTGCAACACAAGATAAGCAACAAAGATGAAAAAACGTTGGCAAAAGAACATGAAACACACCAAAAAATAAAAGTACAAATATATACAAAGTACCCATGCGAGAATCTAAGCATAGTACTTTTTGAGATAAAGCCCATTTATGGGCTCACATAAAGAAATCCTATCATAGTCAGCCAACTCATAGGCACTTTCTTTCAAGTGCACGTTTCACAATATAAGGACCATGCCATGTGGGCTCGAATTTGTCAGCTCCTAGCTTATCATGTTCTTGATCATATAGTAATACCAAGTTACCTTTTGAAAAGACATGAGGATTAATGCTTTTGTCAAATTGTAATTTGATATGTTTCTTATGAGCCTCACTAGCCAGTGTGGCATCTCAGCGAGTCTCATCTAGACATGCTAAGTATAGAAAATGTTTTTCCTCTACAGAAGTAGCAAGGAGCAATTCAATAGCTAGTTTAAATTATGGGATTTTACACTCAATCGGTACCACAACTTCGAGACCATATGCAAGTTCAAAGGGCGTAAACCCGATTATTGTTTTTGTTGAGGTATAATATGCCCATAGTGCCAAAAGAAGCATAAGATGCCAAGTCCTCTTATGAATTCCTATCATTTGTCAAATCATGGTAGTTAACACTTTGTTCACGACTTCTACTTTTCCATTAGCTTGCAAATATTAGGGACTTGAGCTATCATGACATAAATCAAACTTGGTAGTCAACTCTAACATCATAAAATTTCGAAAGTGAGTGCCATGGTCAGTGACAATGGCTTGCCAAACACCAAATCTAGCAATCACATGATTGAATACAAATAGAGCAACAATTTCACCATTGTTCTTATATGTAGGCATCAACTTGGCCCATTTTGAAAAATAATCCAGTACAAGGACATTATACCCATTCCCTCAGGCTCAATCAAGGTTACATGTCATGAAATTGATGTGCCATTTTGCAAATGGTTCGATGGTAACTATTGGATGAAGAGGAGCATGAGGAGCATGCATCTTTTGATTGTAAATTTGACAAGCATGACTTTTTTGGACCGCAAGAATACAATGTTTGAACATAGAAGGCCAAAATATCCAGAATGTAATATTTTTTGGGCAGTTGCATACCCTAACATATGACCACCACATGCTCTAGAGTGACAATCATTCAAATCTTTTTCGACTTCCTCATGTGTTAAACATCAACAAAAAACTGAATCAACGCCACAATGATAAAGTGTATCACCAACAATACTATATTGTTGGGATTGGTACTGAATACAACAACATTCAATATGATATAACTCAGGCCTAAAAATTTGATTTTGGAGATAAATGATAATGTATCCATACCAGGGATATAGTGAACTGATAAAAAAGTGTGATTCATCTAGAAGAGAATCCTCTACCATGGTTTCTATCTCAGTAAAAGGGAGGTCACATATAATTTCAACAAACACGAGTGATTTCTTGGACTTGGATTTAAAGAATTCCAAATCAAATTCATTTAGGATGACAATCCATTTGGAATAATTTCATCCAAGTAATTTTCATGTGAGAATATAAATCACGGGGTTAAAATCCGATACCACTATAGTTTTTCACAAAAAAATATTTGGACATCTGGCACAGTTTCCAAGGCCAACCTTTCCACATGCAAGTGCTTAATTTTGGAGGTGGTAAGTTTCTTACTAAAATAGTATATCACGTGTTTATTGTTTGAATCATACTCTTGAACTAGTACCATAGAAATAGTATCTTCTGACGCAACTAAATACAAGTAGTTATCCTGATGATAATCTGGGGGATGCAATAATGTTGTATGAGTCAGCAAATGTTTTAATGCATCGAAATATTTTTGATCAATATCATCCCAAATGAAAGGGATCACTTTTTTCAAAATTTGGGTAAAACCATTGGTAAGCTTAGCATAATTTGGAATGAAATGATGTTAAAAGTTTGCTTTCCCTTGCAAACTCTAGAGTTGGCATAAGTTAAAAGGAGGAAAATTCAGTATAACCTCTACCTTGAGTGGATCAACACAAATGCCTTGTTTGGAAACAACAAATCCCAGCAAGAGATTATATTCCACACAAAACACACATTTATATGGATTTAAATGGATATTATACTACCTACATCGAATAAATATTTCTCATAGATGTATTGGATGATCTTGAAATTTCATTGAATGTGAAGGTAGATCATCAAGATACAGTTGTAAATATGCTTGATGTCATGAAAAGCATAAGACATTGCTCTTTGAAAGGTGGTGTCATCATAATTAAGTCCAAATGGAAGTTTTTGATAGGTGAAAGTTCCCCATGGACAAATAAATGTGGTTTTATGTTGATCCACAGGGACTATGTTAATTCTATTATAGCCAGAGAATTTTTCCATAAATGAAAAGATTCCATTATCAGCACAATCATCAACTATTTGGTTGATATAAGGAGTCAGATAGTTATCTTACAGGAAAACCTTATTAATATTCATGTAGTCGATGCATACTTTAATAGTCACTTACTTCTTGGTAACTGGAACAATGTTAGAAACCCAATCAGTTAATGGAACGAGATAGATAAAACCATCCTTCAAAAAAATTTCAAGTTCAAAATTGATGGTGGCAACTTTCCTAGGATGAACCATACGTAGTCTCTGCCTAATAGGCTTAGCATCAGGGTAAGTCTTGATTTCATTAACAACAATACTTGGATCAATTCTAGGCATTTCTTCGTATGACCAGGGAAATATGTCTCAGAATTCTTGGAATAAGGCCTTGTAAGTTTGAATTTCTTTCGGAGAACATGAGGAACCTATATGAAAATTTTTCGTGATTCCAGGTTTCACTGAGATATCGATTGGAATAGTTGCATATATGTTCCCTGAGTTATTTTCAGATGTAGAATCATAAACCCGGATATATGGAATTTAGGATCCTCAATAATATCAGGTGAAAACATAGTAATAAAGTTATCCTCAATTATTTCGAGGTTGGGAAAAAATTAGGAACAATGATGATAATCATCCAAATGCATTTCGTCAATTGTCATAACCTACATAATGATTTCATTTGTAGGAAACATGTCATCAAAAGGATCAAAGGATGAAATAGATATCAACCAGGATGATTGGTAATACTCATCTATGACTACGTTCACTTGGTTATTTTGTTCAGAGTTGGGTTTGGAGGCCAAGTGAATAGCTTCAGAAGCTATTTCAATTGGATTCAATGGCATTTGGTTATTGTAAGTTGTAAATTCTAACTAAGTAGGTGTTGTCCAAGAATCATATGCTTTGTGGAACTTTGAAGTGCTTGATGAAATCATATTGACTTGGGAAACCATAGGAGGAATGTTGGGTGGAGGGAGCGGAAAGGTTCCCATCAATGATGAATCTTTGAGTAAACCCACACCAACGCTCTAGTAAGAAAATGGGTTATACCTACAAAAGGTACACTACCAGTAGTTTGTGAATCAGAATCATAAAAGGCTAGTTGACTTACTGTTACCGGGAAAAGTGTCTATTTAGAACTGCTCTATCCCACTAAGGTGTGACAGCTGCCTTAGAAACAAACAGAGAAAAACTACTTTTGTATTTCCTTTATGAACTATAGAGAGAGAGGAATAGAAACTCAAATAGTTTTTATTGATAAACAAGAAGATCCAGGAGGAGTTACAACCGATGATTCCTGACCCAGCATCAACCTCCCAGCAAAGAAGCCCCTCTTCACCTCCAAAAAAGCATAAATCACCCAATACTCTGATATTTGTCTCAAAACCAACAACAATTCCTTACAATGTGCAAAATTCCAGCCTCTGGATCTCTGGGATGAGGGATCCATATATAGATGTATGCAAGGAGGATGAGTCAGCTTGTGATTTGATTAGTGTCTTCTCTCTGTCAGTTCTTGCTTCCACTTGGAGACTGAAGGCCTCTTACTCATCCTTTGTCGAATTCAGTGAGGCAAGTGTCATAGGAGAAGATTCTGGAAGCTTCCATTATCTCTCCACCTCGCGGAACGACACTGCCATTTGTCATTTCTCGCCCAACGCACCCTCATAGTGCATTTAGGTGCGTTGCAACGCACCCAGCTAGTGTGTTTAGGTGCTATGCAACGCACCTAGCCAGTGGAGCAGCTGAAATGATCCTGTTTTGACTTATTCTGAGCAGTTTTTGGTGGAGAACTTTTGGGAGAAGCTGTAATTTGTTGACCTTGTTCCTTTAGGGGTTAGAACAACACTTTTAGGGACTTAGGAGCCCTTGGTTTATGGACATTTCATGCTTGGAGTTGTAAGGCACAAAAATGTCTATAACAGTTGCCCCCTAAAGTATGAGGCCGTTAATCGGGTGAAATGCTTTATTATGAGGATCCAAAGTTCTTCCAATGCTGGGAGGAGACCTGTAATAAGATACAATACAATACATTATCTTCATACTGTTTTCATGATCTAGCTGAGGCGGGCATTCCCATGCTTAGCTTTATAAATTCATTTTCATGTACATAGGACAGACAATCGTCTGATTGTAGACTGATGATTCTGATAGAGCCACCATCCTTTTGGTAGGATGATTATCTGTGCTGCAATGCTGTACATTTAATGAATTTATTTCCCTGAATATATATCGCAGCCCGGATGGATGAAACTAGATCCGGGGTCTTCAATCTCGTCCGATCTTCACTCGAAGTACAAGTCGATCCATGTGAGAAATGTTTTGAAGTCGAACATGGAAAGACATCGCTTGATTACCAGTCAATGATGTAAACTGTTAACAAGCGCGAGAGGAATCACCGATAATGATAATGACCCTCAAGGTACTACAATACAATTCACGTGGTGTGAATAAAGGACTTGGCGTCGAACACCACGCAAAATCTTTCGGTCGAAGGCCATTGATGTAAACCTGTCGCCGGAAGTGAGAAACTTGCCATTAAGGCATGCAAGCTTCAAAGTACTGAATGGGGTGTTCCTAGACCAACTTCTTGGATAATGAGCTGATGTCGACAAGAAGTGATCCGTCAAAGGAGGGCCTTAATGAATCCCACATCAATGACACGGAACGGAGCAAATGATTTTGATGGAGGTGAAAACGATATGATGATATACGGTTCAGGGTGGCGGTCATGAAAGTATGGAGTATAATGTATGGTAGTGGGTGGGACACAGGTGACTTCTCTTGAACATGTCGGCGACACTGATGTGATGGATTGGTAGCATTAACCCCAAATGTGGATGGTATGATGTGACCATGGCGATGTGACCGGTGAATGAAACAACCCAACCCGACTCGGACACGGAGTGGAAGTGTCATGTTCAAGAGCGACTTGCTACCAATAAAGATTCTTTGAGTTTTCTTCCTAATTTTTCCCCAGTCATTGCTGACCAGTACCTCTTTATTTTTGTCAAGCTTGAGGAGGATAACATATGCTTGTTCTATAATTTTCCCTTCAGGCAAACCCATCGCTATGTTTTAACGAGCCTAGCGATAGTGAAACTCGTTCTCGTCTAAAGACAAGTTTGTCGCTATTAATATTTTTAACGAGTTTAACGACAAAGATAACTCGGTCCTTTTCATTTTTAGAGAGCCTGAAAAGGTACGTAAAGGTAACTCCAAAATTCCTTTTTCGTCATCTAATCCCTTAAGTCCGAAAAAGTATAAAACAATACAGAAGGGATGAATTTTCGATAGTTTTAACGAGCCGAACAAAACAAGCGCTTGATCTTTTTGTGTAATAATCCCTCAGGTCCAAAAAGATTAAAATCTAGAGGAGGGATAGCACTTCCTGTCCCTTTAACGAGCTGGAGAGGCCAATGGCTTGGCAATCTTTTCATATTTTACGAGTCAGTTGAAAAGAGCTTAAAGAAGACTCGTCTTTTGAGGAACGAGTGATAAAATGGGTAGCAGCTGATTCCAGGTAAGGTTTGGAATTTTCCAATCACGGCAGTGTCACAAGGATGGCTAGTGAAATCACTCTTCGCAGCTGTTCCTCAAAATGGGTAAACAATCAAATGGAGGTGAATGATCGGCCAATGAAAAAGTGGAGGTGACGGTGCAAACACGACCAAGGCTTTAATGGCTGAAGTACTACATTCACGGTGGTTATTTACCGGGGAATAGTTCATTTTTTAATAAGCTTAAACGCGGGTGGAAACATTTGCTCGGTGCGGGTTTATTTTTTAACGAGCTTGAACCTTGCAGTAACACTGCTCGATTAATCCAGTCGTATGATAAGAATGTCTCATATAAAAATGACAACTTTTAGAGTTTTGCCTCACATCCTTTATTTATGCAAGTTAGGAGACGACCAATCCTACGAGTTTAAAGGGTTAGAGGTCCTAAAAATTTAAAAAAATAAATAGTCGCTCTTTGCTTGCACTCCAAAAGGTTTGCATGCCCCCAAGTGTAAAACAGAGTTTCAAGGTTACCTCTACTTCTATCCGCCAAAACATTTGTTTTACCGAGAGAGGCCTACCTCTTACAGGTTACCCAAAGATTGTTCTGTTCACGGCGCAAACAAAACACTTCTTCGGCAATGTCTACCGAAATAAACAAAGGTGAACAGATGATATAGTGAGACCATCCCTGACATAACTTTGACAAGAGGATCTTGTTCTAGAATAACCCCCTCTTCCAATCACGGACGGGGGTACAGACTAGTCATATTCTCCCGCGGAAACCTACCCTATACTCGAAGTTTTCCTGCCGAAGCAGACCAGGGTGCATGCCCCCTGGGTTTCAGTCATATCCCTCTGAATTACTCGCGCTCATCGGGAAGACGGACTGGAGATTGAGACATTTCTTGCGTGAAAAGACCATTCAGGGATGGTATATGACTATTTGCTCTGTATGATCCAGGAAATGAAAGCTGGTCCACGAGCTTGACCACTCTTCCTTCGTGCGGAAAACACATCACTCTAAAGAGTGATGAGACAATGGCTCTCATGCAATAAATGCAGTCTCGTCCAAGGAGTAGATTGTAATCTAGGGGTCCTTGAACTACCATTACGTTCATGTGAACGGTTTTCCCTCTCAATGTTATGGGCACATCAGGAAGGATCCCTAACGGTCGACTGGTTCCTTTATCAAAGCCTGTCAGATTTCTCATCTCAGGCAAAAGCGATGGCGAACCAAGCGCTTTCCAAGCAGTTGAGGAAGGGATACTCACAGAAGCCCCCTCATCTATGATGGTACCAGCCATAACCATTCTATATATTTGAACGATAATTCGGAATGGTATGCTTGCTGGTAAACGGGGTCTGCCTAGTTGATTCCAGTCGAAGGAGACAACTAGGTTGCTTGGAGGTGGGACCGAATAGACGGCCTGGTATGACTCTGACGAACTTCCTTCCTGCGGTAAAGGAATGGGTAAATTTCCCCCATGTTCGTTGGAGTCTGTGCTTATGAAAAGAATTTGGACGGTGTCATCCTTGTTCTCTTCAGTGATTGTATCATCTGAAGATGAAACCTCTGGAGGCAAGACCGGGTCAACTGCCGCCTCGACCTTTTGACTTTCGTCGGGTATGGATCCAGATGGTTTATCTTCAATGATAGGTGCTTCAGCCGACCACCTGAGCGGGCTAGCCGGATTTTCAACTAGTGACGAACTCGGCAAGAGTTTTTTATATCCAGGAGGAAGTCGTAACGGTGAAACCAGACGATCATCCAAAACTATTTTAGCTTCGTCTAAGAAGGGACAATGGTGAACGGCATGATCGCCTTCACACAGTTTACAAGGAAATCTATATTTTCCTTTTTGTCCTGGGGCTTCACTTTCACTAGTCGACGGTGTGCTTTCAACATGATTATCAGAGGTTGACGACACCGGGTTGTGCAATCTAGGAGACCAGTCCCTTAATATTCGAGGGATGCAAGGACAATCTCGGTGAAAGTGGTCTCTTTTGCAAATGACACATGGCGATTTAGGCCTGGTCAGTGCAGTGTGTGGATTTTCGTTAGACGACACTCGTTTTCCCCCATTCGCCTTTGGCTCCTTCTTCTTCTTCTCTTTCTTCTTCTTTTCCTTCTTCTCCTTAGGAACTTGACTTTTGGCTTTACCAACCCCATCAAGCGAAGAGGAAGGGGGAGAGGAAGAATTAGAGGAAGTAGAAGGTTGGTGGGAAACTCTGGACTCGTCTAATTGCTGATTCGATTGTTCAGGAATAGTGGTGTTCTGAACGACAGAGGTTGAGAAGAGCCATATGGGCAAACCAATTGTCAGTCCTGGAAGCGACAATGTGGCCATATGGGGTGCAACAACATCTCCCCAAGAGGAGAAGGGACTAGGATTTCCTCCAAGGGGAATTCCTTGGTTGGTAGACTCCATTTTCTCAACCCAAGATCAACGTAGGAAAGGGTAATGAATATTCCGTTTAAAATAAATTTTATACGCTTTGACACAACTTGTTTTTTCAGTTTTTAAGAGTCGAGAAAAAACAAAAGATGACTCTAGTCTCCTTCGATTTTTAATGAGCCTGAAGGGACAAGTGCTCAGATGGACCTTTTCCGTTAAGGAGTCTGAAAAGGAACGAAAGGGACTGCTCTGGAGATCTAGGTAGAGGGAGTACCAAACCAATCGCAAAATTGCAGAATACTTTTTACGGTACGATAGTCAATCTTCCCGAATGCTGTGTTCAGTGCATTGCGATCGATAGGGCAGCAGACACGGCTTCCTATGGATAAAGGATTTAAGCCTATAGGGGTCTCCCAAAATATACTCGACGGTACGTGGGAGCACAAGTCCGTACTGGCACTTATCGTCTCAAAGTGGAGGAATCACCCAACCATCAATGAGGACAACAGTTACCAGGCTTTACGACGCCGGAATACGTCTCTAGCCTAGACCTCTAAATGTTGTGCGTTAAGTTCCAAAGCGTTGTTAGATTCACTGAATTTATTTTAAGTTGATCTTTCTTATGAAGTTTGCCTTTTTGGGTTCACCACGAGATGTAGATGTAATTCCTAAAATGCAATCTAAAGATGATAAACAAACTTTTATCTCTTTTGTGCAATGAAAATCCTAGCTACTAGAGGAAAAGAAAGACACAATCTTTTCACAAAGAGAAAAGAGCACACTATAAATGCACTTTCCTAAATCAAGCCAAACAGACTGTCAATATGCAAATGCACATGCATGTATTTGTTTTCGACTTTCTTAGTATTGATGCTAAAAAGAAAGTTGATTTACAAATCTGAATTTGCTTTCAAGCGACAAACATAAACAAGCTTCTTTTCAAAATCAAAAGATAGAGATGATTACGACACTTTACGATTTTGAAATGAATACTCGTTTTTGACACTAGAAAATCACAAATTCAGACCAAAGGAAATAGTAAAAGTATAATCGACCATCAACAGCAATCAAACTTTCTCCTATGATCAAAATCGACACTTGCGACAGATCTAAATCAAAGGACGACAGTACGACTATTCTACTTTTGCAATGGAAAACTGTAAACGACTCAACAAACACACAAAAACATCTACAGTTCTTTTGTACAAAGGAGGCGGAATAACAGTAAGGAAAAGGGGTTTTAAACAGACATACATATACTGATCACGGGCAGCAAAATTCAGAGACAAAACTGGAAAGAAAGAAGCATAAGAACCTCAGCTGCACAGGGCTAGTCTGATCAGCGCACCTGTAACACAGAGAAACTGGATTGCAGCGCAGGTTGCCCTTTCGGGAAGTGCGCTGAAATGCAGGGACTCTTAACAGTACCTGCGCTGGGCCAGAAACGAGAATCTGTCCGGGTTCTGGGTCACGGTTTGCAGTTTAGTCTTTGGTTTTTGGCCGAGTTAAAAGCAATCAGTAATGCACAATCAGGGCTAGATCTAAGGAGGGTCTAAGAGCTATCACAAGGGCAATCAGATCATTCGTGAATCAGCTGTTCAAATCATAAACAAATCCAGTGAATGGATTGAAGCAGCAGATGTCTACTTTGCATTTGTTATGGAAAATGCAGTTCGAATGCTACTCATAAGTTTATGAAACAAACAACAAAGAATGATACACAAACAAACTAATTAGACAATCTCCCCAGCGGATTCGCCATTTTGTTACCGGGAAAAGTGTCTATTTAGAACTGCTCTATCCCACTAAGGTGTGATAGCTGCCTTAGAAACAAACAAAGAAAAACTACTTTTGTATTTCCTTTATGACCTATAGAGAGAGAGGAATAGAAAGAACCAACCTATGTCTTGCGCTAGTCCTTTGATCCAATCCCTCTCTTCTTTGACAGCTCCCAGCTACCTGCTCCCTTACTTGCCCAGCTTCACCAAGTACCTGTAAGATCACAGAAGAAGAAAACTATACAAAGACATGGATCTATATTCATAAACAACTTAGGATTAGATTTAAGTTAACCATACAAATGTAACAAGAATCAATGATACACAAGCATGGAGGAGAAACTAAAATAGTTTTTATTGATAAACAAGAAGATCCAGGAGGAGTTACAACCGATGATTCCTGACCCAGCATCAACCTCCCAGTAAAGAAGCCCCTCTTCACCTCCAACAAAGCATAAATCACCCAATACTCTGATATTTGTCTCAAAACCAACAACAATTCCTTACAATGTGCAAAATTCCAGCCTCTGGATCTCTGGGATGAGGTATCCATATATATATGTATGCAAGGAGGATGAGTCAGCTTGTGATTTGATTAGTGTCTTCTCTCTGTCAGTTCTTGCTTCCACTTGGAGACTGAAGGCCTCTTACTCATCCTTTGTCGAATTCAGTGAGGCAAGTGTCATAGGAGAAGATTCTGAAAGCTTCCATTGTCTCTCCACCTCGCGGAACGACACTGCCATTTGTCATTTCTCGCCCAACGCACCCTCATAGTGCATTTAGGTGCGTTGCAATGCACCCAGCTAGTGTGTTTAGGTGCTATGCAACGCACCTAGCCAGTGGAGCAGCTGAAATGATCCTGTTTTGACTTATTCTGAGCAGTTTCTGGTGGAGAACTTCTGGGAGAAGCTGTAATTTGTTGACCTTGTTCCTTTAGGGGTTAGAACAACACTTTTAGGGACTTAGGAGCCCTTGGTTTATGGACATTTCATGCTTGGAGCTGTAAGGCACAAAAATGTCTATAACACTTACTATAATTTTTTTCCCTTGATGAGGAAAACCTATCACATGAAAGGATGAATATACCACCATATACATGGCGTAAGTCCAACTTTGACCTAGCAAAAGTTTATAGTCTAGCTAGGAATCAAATACTTCTACTTTGAATGTAACCATTTTTCGTTCTAATTCTATAGGTAGTGCATTTAAAATGTGATAGGGTTTTAATCCTCTTCCGTCAAATGCTTTCATAGTGGTAGGTGATTGGCTAATTGATGGAGAGCTTAAGGATTTCCAACAAGATACAAACATGATACATGTAGAAGATCCCTCATCTATTATAGTGTGAAAAACATTTCTACTGCATACAACAACTTGAATTTGGAATGCAAGTTTATGCAAGAGTCTAGGTACATGATTCTCAAGATCAAAGACTATAAGGTTCGAATCATGTGGATCAATTCCACCAATGGCTGATAATAATGATTTTAGTTGTGCTGGGAAAATTTGAAGCACTTTGAGAGCCAACATTACTGAAGGAGATTGAGCCAAGTCTTCAACAATGTTATAATTTTGATTCACTCTGTCATGCAGACTAGAATAAAATTTTCGAATGAAAAATTTGGGAGGAAGATGAATCATTTTTTCAACAGTTGATCGCTCAAACTATAGAGGATCAGAAGGAGGTGGGACCAACGTCGAAGGTTGATTTATAGCACTTCCATTCAGAGGATTCGGGGAACCATAATATTTGGACCTTGTAGCTACCATAACTTAGCATATTGAGCTGACATCATCATGATGTCCGCAGAGTTTTGGGAAGAAGAGGATGGATTTTGAGCAACCATTGGTCTCCTGGGAGGGAAAAGGATTCGTTAAGACAACATGTGTAGAAGAACCTTTAATAAATTGATTAACCTTTGCATGATGTTGACATTCCTTAGTATAATTATCTTCATTAAAAATAAGACAAGGATATTGCGGTTTACATTTCTCTTCGGGAGATTAGGTTTTTGTTGGTTTTTCATATTGAGAAGCATTTTGTTTTGCTTTCCCTTTTCCCTTCTTTTTACTTCTAGGTTTTTGAGGTTTTTTACCAATCGATGATTGAATTTCATTAACCTCAAAAGAATTAACAAGAGTAGATGTAACAGGAGGTGAATTTTGAATAACAATGGTTGGAGTAGACTTGGGATTAGAATGACCGGAAGGTTTGCTCATAGATTGTTGATTGATAGAACCAATCACACCATTAGAAGCATGAGATCCTATAGAATTTTATTAAATCATGTTCAATGACTGAGGAGCACTTGGATTTTTTTGGTGCAAGGTGCCAGATTGAGAATATACGAGGTCTAGGTACTGGGCACGAGAAATAACCTCCTCTTCCATAACAAATCCTCCTTTGGAAACATCTTTAGTTATATTGGGAAGTAATGATTTGAAAAACCATTTATCTAACAATTGTTTTGGAATATAAGCTTTTACGAAACGACGACGACATATCCACTCATGTATATGATCAAAGATGTGGGTAGAATCTTGGTACCAGTTTCATAGTGAATAGGTAACTGAAAGCTTGTCAAAAATGAAATTTCTAAGGTGTTGAAGTTATGGAAGGAAGCATGTGGTAAATCCATGTGCCATTTAACCACAGGACCAATTAGAGTTCGTCGAAAAATATGTAACTGAATGGAATCATCATTTAGGGAATTGGATGAACACCATAAATGATAAGTCATGACGTGATTCAATGGGTCTTCTCCAGGTTTTCCATCGAATTTTTGCATGTCGCTAAGTAACTTTGTATGAATAGCCAGCCAAAAAGGATAATGGTAAATTGGGTCATTAGTAAGATGGGATAAGTCTAGTAAATCTAAAGTTGCAATGAAGGGTAACTTCCTTTTAAAATCCCATTGAGGATATTGATAAATTTGAGGATAAAGTCCAACTGTTGGGGGAGGATATCCAAAATATCCTGGAATAGGTTGAGCCATTGGCACTTAAATTCCACCTGGATAATTAGGGTAACTTGCACCAGGTTGATTTGTAAATGGAAGTTCTTAAAAAGCTTTTCCTTGAAAGAGTTGATCTTGGAAAGGTTAAAAAGGTTGACCTTGGACAGGTTGACCTTGATAAGGTTTACCTTTATACGGTATTTGGGGTACCACTAGGACAAGTTGACCAAAAGGCATCTGTGGGGTAGCTTGAACAGATGGACCTATAGGGATTTGAGGCATAGTATAAAAGGGTTGATAATCATGTGCTTGAGGTATAATCTGTAGAACATGTTGAATTGATATATGAGGTATTCTTTGGATGGTCTTTTATTGTGCAGTTTGATTAGGTGTAGTTGAAATGTGTTGCTGAAAAAATGTTTGAGGTGTACTTCGAATAGGTTACTAAGAAGGTGTATGAGGTGTAGTCTGGTCAGTGGTTTGTACAAGTTGATAAGAAGACACTTGAGGAGCATCCTAAACAATTTGACCAAAGGGTAACTGGGGTACACCACCAAAAGTAGGATTCCAAATCGAGCCTACCTGAGGTATTTGAATAGGCATTGGATAAGATCTACCAACAAGTGGTCCCACATATGGAGGATAGGTTCCTCCAAGAGGTTGCAACCCTCAAGGAAAATATGGACCCTAGTATGGTTACCCTCTCATAGGAAGATAAGACCCAACTGGGGTTTTTTGAGGGATAACTATATCACTAGATAATAAGTTTAAATGTTGGTCAAATTTTGATGGCACTTCAAGCATGGAATTTTGTGAAAATTCCATGGTTTGGGAAATAGATTCTACATTAACTAATGATAAACCAGATGGGATTCCAGAAGACCAAGTGGAAATTTGAGAGAAGGAAGATCAGGGGAAACTCTTGAAAAAGTTCCGCTGAGTGACTGATACCGAACAGATATAGAGGGTCCACCATTTATAAATTATTCCAGAGGCCTTATAAACATGGGAGTCATAATTACTTGAGTAGGTCCACTCTCACGAGTAGATGAAGGTTGGCTTACAATTGATGATTTTGTCATGGTTCACCTAGGTAAGAAAGATAAAGGAGTGCATAATCGAGGAGTTCCCCTAGGTAAATAAGATAAAGGAGTTGTATACCAAGAGTCTGGTAAAAAAGGGGATGGAATTTGAACAACTACAAGGTCCCCTAAAGTAAGAGGAGGATTTGTAGGAATTTGTAGTTTAGTAATATCTTCAATGCTTAACAGAATAGGTGGTAAGTCAATTGAAATTACATATTCTTGAGGCGTAATCGGTAGAGGAGTAGAAACTAGACCAAGTGAAGGTGAAACGTGAGTTTCTGAGGTTACTAATTTTGTGAACCAGTCTTTAGGTATATCAGGTTCTAAAATTTCAGACTCAGTTACTTTAGTTTCATGTTCAGTTATTTATGGTTCTAAAGTTTCAATTACTTTAGGTTCAGCTTGAATTACTTCTAGTTCTAAAATTTCAGTTACTTCAAGTTCTATTATTTCTATTTAAATTGTCTCGGATTTTGTTACTTCAGGTTTTATAACTATAGGTATCATAATATTGGATGATTCAGGTGTAATTTTAGGGGGTAAACCCTGCATCCTATAAGAACGTCGAGGTGAATTTTAATTAGGAATTTTAACAAGATTAATTAATCAAATTCACAAGTTATGATTTACACCTAAGGTATCACTAAAAAGTAAAAACAAAAAAGATAACACATGCTAAACAATTTGAGTCAAAACCATGCAAACAACCTTTTGACAATGAACTCACTAGTTGGAAATGAAACCCAATGTCACAGAGCTCAATGTGAAAAGTGGCTATAAATAGAGTGGGATGAACCAGTTACATTTACAACTTGCTTAATGGTCATGACCTAGTGCAAGCAACTTAAAATATACCATCTTGTGTGAAGTACCCTCCAAGAAGGCCCAAGTGAGTCTAGTCAATGTTTTTTCCAAGTACAACAAGGAATTCCCCCCCACCATCACCATAGGTAGAATTCCCAAGAATATGGTCTCTAAGGTTACCACGTACAATAACATGACTTGGGGGAACAGTCATAGATTGGATGTACACGCAAGGGAAGAGGAACAAATCTCAATCCCCATGAAAGTTCCCTCACAAGGAGGTAGTCCTTTCAAGTGATTCCCAAGTACCTTTCAGTGCGATTTATAATGTGTGCAAATCGCTCTGTCGTAACCAATGAAAAATGGTCGATTACTTCACTGGGTTTGATATGATCTCATGCTTCACTCCCTTGTTAGAGGAGCTTCCAAGAACCAATTTGTAATAAATGGATTTACTCCCTACTGCAAGATACTAATGTTTGTTTGTAGCTTTAGAAATTTAACTCACTCTCCTATTCCAAAGCCCTACAATCTAATCTAATGTAGGTGTAACGAGCCCTATAAATATAAAAATTGTAATTTATTTTATTAGCACTATTTTTGAGTTGTTTTTATGCAAAAGGGCGATGAATATGAAACTAATGATATTTTGACAAACCAAATTTCTAATGCAACAAATATGACAATGCACACTCTTGATACAATGAACTCCTATTTACGGGAAGGAGAAGATTTGTTTCAATTTTCAACAAATACAAATATTTTTTCACCAAAAACAAAATGATTCCAAAAGAAAACTTTCAAAATAAACCATACACTTTCTATAATACAAGAATCAGTTCATAAGAGAAAACACAACAAACTCTAAAATGCATGAATTTTCAAAATGAAGCAATCAATGCAAATCGATTCAAGCACATTCTTTTTTCTTTTTGTGAAGATAATAATTTCATGTAAAGTAATAAAAATAATTTCCAAAACACAAGCAATATGATTCTGAAAATGATTATTGTATACAAATAAAGAAAGAGGCAACAAACCTAATCATCTAAAACAATGACTCTTTCCTTCACTAGGTCAATGAACCAATCAAATAAAAAAGGTGTAACAATGGAAAATTTCACAAGCTGCCAAAAAATCAAAGAAAACAATTTCATTCACAATAGTTTGATAATCAATCCAGGAACCAAATTGATCCTCTTATTGAGGCTCAAAAGAGAACAAAAGAAAGAAATTCCAATTTTCTCTATACTTTGCATGGGTCAATAGTTGACACCAACGCACTGGTCGTGTTTTTTAAGGTGAAAAGCATGATTTCAATGCACTATACCTCATAGTAGCTTGCAATGAGTGCAAAAGCTAAGATTTTTTTTTTAAATCTCAAAAGATCACATAGTTCTAGGGTTCCAAAATTAATGAAGGTTTACCAAAAGACGCATAACATAGCTCAAATTTTCAAAAACAAGGGAAACTAAAGAGCATCTCGCTCCCCAGTATGGTCACCAATATCTTTGGTGAAAAAATCTTGTCTTGTGGATAGGATAAATCTCCCTAGGCTCGGAAACCAAGCCTAGAAGAAAACAAAAAAATAATTGAAAACATTCCCTAATTTATGAATGAAACGCATATGTAAAGAGGATGTAAAGATTGTACCTTTTCCTCAAAATTCATTATGATGATCCTTGCTTTTGTCCTTTGTAGATTTCAACCTTTCCCCTGGTGAGCCCCAGTATTGTAGCAATAATGCTACAACTCCTGGAACTCCCTTCTTTAATTTTATCAACCCGGTAGTTCGTAACAAACTTGGAAGCGACGGTGCTGTATGCACAAGTACTAGCTCTTGCCGCAGCTGTCACTTGGTCAGCTGGCACAAGTCCACTAGGAGCTTAAGCCAACTTCTATGAGCTCTTAGAAGAAGCTTTTTAATTGATGGATGAAAGCTAACTCGAAGGAAGCTAATCTAATCGCAAAAAGAAACTGAAAGCCAAAAAGAAACGCAAACCCTAGCAAACCCTAATTCTACCAGCTAGTCCTACTGACGCAAAGGAGAGCATGCAAACTACTGAAAGAGATGCCATTACTTCTATGAAGGTAAAATGCATGTGTCTAAGTTATCACTATCTGAAGAAAACATCTTTTTGTATTTTTGATTAAGTTTTTGGAATTATCATGCATGTGCTTCTAACTGTTTTTGACTGTGCAGAGGTGGATCAAGGAGGAGAAATGCTTGGGAAAGGTTGGGAAGGTTCAGAGAGGGTCTAAGGGGTCCCTAACACCCTTCCAGAGAGTCTCACAAAGTTTGGCTACCAAGAAACCGTGTTTATGAGCTTCTACAGGAAGTTTGCAGGGGTTCTACATGATGTTCAAGATTTCTACAGGATGTTTTGTAATTCTTCTACAAGATGTTTCGAAATGGGATTTTGGAGCATGGATGGAGGGAAAAAGATGGAGGAATGAGTATGGAGGTGAAATAGGGGTGTGAAGAGGTCTAGGACTTGGTGGATGAGGCTAAGAAGCGATTGGATTTGTTCAAGGATGGAGGAAGCGATGATGCACAAGAATGTAGGAATTAGGGCAAGGTGGGGAAAGTATGGCAAATGAAGGGTACGAATCATGGACTAAGGGTTGGAGCAGATTATCTGATGGATTATGGGTAGATAGAGAAGGATGACAGGTGCTCTGCAATTTATTTTTAGAATTTAACAAATGAAGACTTGGAAAATCAAGAACCTAATTACCTTGACCTAATCTGACCTAGATAATAGCAAAAGAAATGGAACAAAAGTTTATTTACACAAGATCAGATGAACTAACTATGCAACTAAGCAATCATAACCCTAAGCATGCAGTCAAAACTGATATCAAGTTTGACAACTAAGAATCCAACACTAATACTTGCATGGTGAAGCAAAACAGCGTTTTTGTGGGCAGCAAGGTCACCTTTGTCCCAACTCACGATCCCACTGAGGGAGAGGTAAGATCAGAGGTGATTGAGCCCCTTTTTCCAAGGATCCTTTATGTTATTAATCTATCCAAATCAATCTGAAATGAAAATCTACTTTAATCATCAAAAGCAACCTAAATAACACAACAAGTTTTAAATCTAAATAGCAGATTTTACTCTAAGAATGCAGCAAAGACACATAAAGGTAAACAAAGGAGGTATTGGGCGCTTGAGATGGGCCCAACCCCAAGAGCTACAGCCTCCTAAGAGAGATTTAGAGCTGGTGCAAAGCTGGATTCATCTTTATTGATCAAGAAATGAAGAGTTACATCAAAACTGTCCACAAGGAGGACTTGAAAAAGAGCTGAAAGCAAAGCTAATCTATTACCTAAAAATCGAACTACAAAATGACTACAACAAGACTATGAAATGACTAACTACCAGCTACAAAATGAATAACCACTAGCTCCCCAAAATGACTAACTGAAATGAGGCCCTAAGCCCTCTTATTTATACAAATTGAGGACCCCAACAGTCCTCCTAAACTTTAGGGACTCGGCTGCCCAAGACTTGTAGTTAACAGCAGTCCTACTTGACTTGCTTGGCTGCCCTTGTGCTGATTGATTTGGTGGCCCTTGAACTCCGAGCTGATGGTGGAGAATTCAAGGTAAGGGCCCATAAATGAAGGGGACACCTTCCTACAAATCCTCTCCCTTGTTCTCCCACGAATTTGGCTGCCAAGTGCTCATTAAGACCTTCAATTTTGTCTCCAAGTTGACCAAAAAGGCTACACAAAGAACCCATTAGACTTGTTGGCATAATGACTAACCAAATTCACTCTATTAGCATAAATATAATAAAAAACATGCAATAAACTAATGAGAATGGTGGATTAAGTCGAATTAGGAGGTTGAATGAGCCCAAATAATTATCCATTTTTGGGGCTCATCATCACCCCCCTACTGAAAGTGTTGCTCATCCTCTGAGCAACCAATCTCTCTCCTCATCTTTGATGGCCCTGGTGGCCTCCTTGTCATGCCAAGCTTCTGAAGTGATGTCCTCTTCTCTGTCATGAAACCATGCTTCTTTGCTTCTTCCCACTACTTGCTCCTTTTCCTAAAGAATTCTCAGCTTTGGTATGATTGTGCAAGTATATTCAATCTGATGGCAGCAATGGTGGTGAAAGGAGATGAAACCAGTGGAGGATGGAAGAAAAGAGTGGTTACATGTCTCCTCAACAGTCTTCAAGCTTCAAATCCCTCTCCATAATTGATTCTAGCCTACCCAAAGGCTTCTACAGGATGTTTCTGGTAAAAATACAAAACTTCCTGTAGAAAGTTGAACCATGACTAAATTGTGTCCAAACCCTAAAAAGAATGAGTGTTCATGGAGGGGATGGATGTGCTTAGGGTGGCCAACACAGGTGCTGCCTCCTTAGCTAAAATCTCGGCCGATTTCTCCTTTTGCTGCCCTTTTTCCAAACTTCCTGTAGAAAGTCATGTAGCTGAGTTCTGGCTTCCTGTAGAAACAGTCTTCAATGTTTTTGCCTGCTTGACTGAAGATGCCTTCTCCTTGACCTGTGCTGTGGTTGCCTTGGGTGTGTCCCTACTTGTCCTGACATTTTTAGTCCTCTCTGCCCGTGTTTGAAACCATTTCTCCCTTGGTGTTTGTGCCTTCATTCCTCCCACAGTTTTGGCCTCAACAATTTGGCCCTTTTTCTTGCTTTTCCTTTTGTTGTTCTTGTGGTTTTTCCTGTGATGGCCTATCCTGGGTCTTCTTACCACTGCCTTTCTCTCTTGCCTCCGCATGTTTCCTTTCTTCAATTTTGTGCCACACTCAACTTGCTCCAAAAAGGATGTAAGCTGGTTGGTCTGGTTTGGTGAGAGTGCCCTGTTTCAATGCTTCGAGCAGAAAGGGACTGTTGTTTTATGTCTTCCTCTTTTGATCCTCAGGATAGGATTTCTCAGGTGTGTCAGTCTAAACATCAATCTGGGTACATGAGTATGGCAAACTGCAAAGGATTTGGGGCTAACAAGTAGTTGGGGAACAGAATGGTAGGAATACATCCATAGTTTAAATCAGAATGGTGCTTTTATCACCGATGCAGAGGATAAAATGTATTAGGTGGGCACATAAAAAAAAAGGACAGATTTCTATCAAAGACATATATATTGCTATACCAATTCCCTGGTTATAATGCTTTTGCTGCCCAAACTCGACTGTCAAAAGGGAATTAAGCTCCCATAGACAGAGTGCAGAGCCTCAGTCAATCTTCACTGATAAGTATATTGTCCGCACAAACCAAAGGCATGCATAGAAACAGTCAAATAAGATCTCCACCACCAGTTGTAATCTTCACTGCACAATTCAAAGTGGCACAAGACAATGGTGATCTCTGCACATGTAACAATGAGGATCACAAAGACAATGAACAGGAACCCAAATATACAGTAGAACTGATGCAGCCATATTGAAGTTAATCTGAAGAACAGTCCAATGGATATAGCTCCAAAAGGCAAAATGCCTCCAATTGGTATTGAGAAAATGGGCTGCATATACCAAGCTTGCTCTGGAATCTGCCTGGGGATTTGATTGGTCTTCGCTGGATCTTCAATTGTAGGTTCCTTGTAGCCAAAGTAACTGCCCACAAAGACCAATGGCACAGAAATTCCAAACCATAAAAGGACCGAGGCAAACATAGTCTCGAAAGGAACTACACCAGCTGATTTTTTTTCCCATAGCAGTGCATTGAGAATAAAGAAAATGCAAAAAGAAATGCCTGGAAACAAGAATGTTGTCTTCAGCGTGTTCCTCCTCTGTTCTGTGCCCTTGAACATCTGATATAGACGTGACAATGCATACCCTGCAAAGAAACCCATAAACACCCATAATAGCAGCATAGCTGTCATTAAACTTCCACGGTTCAATGTTCGCATCATGATCATTGCAACCATTTCGGAGAGAAATAAAACAACCATCAATGAGTTGATGATAGAGAACCAATTAACCGATTGTGCACACTTCAGTTGAGGATGTGGAAAGTGCAGATGAACAACAATTCATAAGTTTTAGCTGAGCCGCCTTTAATTGCTGCGTGATTTGCGTGAGAGAGTGAAGTGGCCAAGTGTACGTGGAAACATGCAGACACAGTGCTGTGATGAGCTACATGTCCTCTTCTTGTTAATCAGTTGCACTAGAGTTAAAGCCTCTACCACTGTCTGTTTTATTTTTATTTTTAATTTTCACGTAAGTTGACTAACACGTACGCTGCATGATTCCTGGCTGATTGCTAGAGAATTGGAAAAGGAACTATCGGCTCAATGTTGCCATATTCGTGCCTTAATTCCACCATTCCACTTGTTTAAGCATTTCTTCAATTAGATTCATGCAACAGAGGAACAAGTTTTAGTCATGTACCTGAAGTCAAATGGCTGCTATGGCCTGTCATTTGCTGCATGCATTGGTTTTTTTGATTGCATGTGGCTTGGCTGCTAATTTTTGGTTGTTTTCCTTGTGCAGGTGTCCTCTAGCCAGATGCATACTGCAGGAGTCCATTTCCACGCTCAGATCTGCACCTTGAAGTTGTTGCTGCTGAATTTTCACCAGACCAGAACTTATTTTCGCCATTGCTCCCAAACGGTAAACCGGATCGATCTGAAACTTTCTGAGCATGTTCCTATCATCATTATGCACCTCCCATAGCAAAATCATGATCAATGGATGCACGGATTTCGAGAAAAATGGAAAATGGCTGAAGATTTCAGAGATCAATTTCTTGGAAACCGTGCATCGGAATCGGCTGAAACTGCTTGGGTAGGTTACCATCACTCATATTCATATCCCCATGAAACAGGTTTTGAAATGGATGCACGGATATGGAGAAAATGCAAAAATGGCTGATGGCGATGGAGGCTAATTTCTTGGAAACCGTGCGCCAGAATTGGCTGAAACTGCTCAGGCATGTTGCCATCACCCTTGTACAATTCCCCATAAAATGGTTTTTCAAATGGATGCATGGTTTTCAAGTTATGGCAAAAACAAATTTTGTTCTAGGTATTTTTGCTTCAAGGCATTTTGCATTTTTGTTGCATGGTATGAAAAATGAATTTGGGCTGTGATGCAGGTATGGAGATGATGGAGGAGGAGTTGGAAGATTGCATGAGGACTTCTGAACCCTTGAGGAAGCTACCATGTTCACCAAACCACTTTTTTCAATCCATTTTTAACTTCTTGTAGTTCCTACAGGAACTTCCTGTAGAAAACACAGTTTTGAGGAAAGAAGCACAATGACATGAAAAAAAATGATGGAAAATGGGTGAGGGATGGAAACATGGATGCTTGCAGGCATAACCAATAGATTCCAAGCTTTAGATTCCCTTCCAAAATCGAATCTGGCTCGCTTGAAGGTTCTACAGGATGTTTCCTGTAGAAATATAGAACCTCCTCTAGAAGGCACAAAAACTCCTTTGTCTTTGTTTTGAGTGATCCTCCTGACCTGCAATGTCATTGCTGCAACATGAAATTATTCAATGGAAATTAGCTTTATTTTTCTTTTTCTTTTTCTCTTTTTTTTTTGAAAAACAACTAGGGCGCCTCATGGAGGTTTTCACCCTAATTGCCTGCCCTGGGCGCCTCCAAGGGAGGTTTTCACCCAGAGATCTTATTCTATTTTCTCTTTTTTCCCAACCCATTGACCGCCTCATGGAGGTTTTCAATCAATGAGCCAATCTAAGGCGCCTCCGAGGAGGTTTTCACCTTAGATTTTTATTTTTATTTTTTTATTTTCATTTTTTCTCTCTTTTTTTTTTTTTTTTTTCTACCCTACCCTACTTGAAAAACAAAATCATTTTCAAGTATAAGAATACTTCCAATGGAGCCATGTGCACATCGAGATTAGAGAAAAAATGATGTGAAGGCTAGAAATGCATGCTTGGACAACTATCCGGACTTTAGAGACCAAATGATCTGACTTTGAAGGGATCAAACATAGCTGAGGAAGAGAGTACCGCTGCAACTTAGTGACCGTCTGAAACCATATCTCAATATAGCTTTGATATCCATAGTCCTTTTGCTGATCTGGATCATTCTTCATGTCACCTTCTATCATGACCTTCTCATCTTCCTCTTTTTGCTAATCTTTCTCTTGAGTACATGGAGGATTTGATGGTAATCATGAGGGAACTCTCTCGATCTCTGATTCTGATCTCTTCTCTTCATCAAGTGCAGCCCATGGTTCTTTGATCTCCTCTTTGGAATCTTCTTTTTCCTTTGGTCCTTCAATGTTGTCAATATAATCTCTGTTTTGCAACACTCTTCCTGAGCTTTGGTGAACATCATTGAGCTCAAGAGGAGTCATTTGCACATGTTGTGCCTCAGCTTTGCAATTGGGTTGAGCTACTCCATTGTATGGCTTTGGAAATGGTATGGGTAGTTGAGTGGAGGTGTGAAATTGAGATGGAGATGGATGGCATTGTGGTTGGGTAGGCATTTGGGGTTGCCTTGGTGGAGGAGGAGGCGATGGTTGTGGATGAGCAGGTGGTGGAGGAAAATAAGCGGGAGGAGTGTTGTATTGGGGCCTCCACCCCTGATGATGTGCATTCCACTGAGGCTGTGGCTGAGCATAAGAGTGAAACAAATGAGCAGTTGGTTGGGCATAATATGGATCTATGAAGGAACAAGGAGGAGGTGTGAACCAGGAAGGATGAGCAGGGGGACCCCAAGAAGGCATGAAAGTGGCTTGGTAGGGGTCATAACAGGTCTCAGATGTCCCTTGCAATTCCTGCTGGTAAGATCTAGGTCCATGTGGCCTCCTTTGGTTCATATAATAGAGTGATTCAGTGGCTCCTTTGGCTCTCTGATATGCAGCTTTGATTCTGGGTAAGGAAGGGCACTGATTCGTAGGATGGTATTCTTCACAGATGAAACACACTTCTAGGGAGTGCATTGGACATTCGTTCCTAGGATGCTTTCTAGTGCACCTGGGACAAAAGATGACCAAAGCCCTCTTGGCTTCCTCTTGCTTCTTTTGGATCCACAGGGTATCCAATTGCATGGCAAGAAACTGCCTCATATCACTCTTGAAATCTTCGATCTGATTTTCAAATTCGTCTTTGGACAAGGGACTGCTCCCAACATTTTTGCTTGTAGCCATTTTCTCCAGAGGAATGTTTTCTTCTTCTTCTCCCCTAGAGGTTCTTTAAATATGTCTTTTTGGCCACTTAGGGGTTCTTCTCTCACAGCCATCGAAGAAGAGAGAAGGTTGGCTGTGTGAAGCAGTGGGGGTGTTGTGCAATCATTTTTCTGAACTATCTCTACTCCTACAAGGCATGAAAAGAAATCTTTTTGGTTGATTTTTGTATTTTTCTTCTTGTACCTGCAAAACTAAAATAGATTGAACTGCAACTAACTATCTTGCTGAACTAAAAATGCGGAATTGAAATGAAAGCAAGAAAGGACTAATCTATTTTGCTCAAATGAAATTGCAGGAATGAAATGCTAGGCTACACTTGCGGAATTGAAATGCTAATCTACGCTTGCAGAAATGAAATTACGAAATTGAAATGCTAATCTATGAAAGCGGGAAATGCTAATCTACTTTTGCATAAACGAAATTGCATAATGGAAATGAAATAAACTACTTAGCAGAAGATTGTAGTGGAAAATAGAAGAAAAGCGGCAATCACCAATACTCTGACGCTTCCCCGGCAACGGCGCCAAAAAGATGGTGAGCCCCAGTATTGTAGCAATAATGCTACAACTCCTGGAACTCCCTTCTTTAATTTTATCAACCCGGTAGTTCGTAACAAACTTGGAAGCGATGGTGCTGTATGCACAAGTACTAGCTCTTGCCGCAGCTGTCACTTGGTCAGCTGGCACAAGTCCACTAGGAGCTTAAGCCAACTTCTATGAGCTCTTAGAAGCGATTGGATTTGTTCAAGGATGGAGGAAGCGATGATGCACAAGAATGTAGGAATTAGGGCAAGGTGGGGAAAGTATGGCAAATGAAGGGTACAAATCATGGACTAAGGGTTGGAGCAGATTATCTGATGGATTATGGGTAGATAGAGAAGGATGACAGGTGCTCTGCAAGTTATTTTTCGAATTTAACAAATGAAGACTTGGAAAATCAAGAACCTAATTACCTTGACCTAATCTGACCTAGATAATAGCAAAAGAAATGGAACAGAAGTTTATTTGCACAAGATCAGATGAACTAACTATGCAACTAAGCAATCATAACCCTAAGCATGCAGTCAAAACTGATATCAAGTTTGACAACTAAGAATCCAACACTAATACTTGCATGGTGAAGCAAAACAACGTTTTTGTGGGCAGCAAGGTCACCTTTGTCCCAACTCACGATCCCACTGAGGGAGAGGTAAGATCAAAGGTGCCTGAGCCCCTTTTTCCAAGGATCCTTTATGTTATTAATCTATCCAAATCAATCTGAACATGAAAATCTACTTTAATCATCAAAAGCAACCTAAATAACACAACAAGTTTTAAATCTAAATAGCAGATTTTACTCTAAGAATGCAGCAAAGACACATAAAGGTAAACAAAGGAGGTACTGGGCGCTTGAGATGGGCCCAACCCCAAGAGCTACAGCCTCCTAAGAGAGATTTAGAGCTGGTGCAAAGTTGGATTCATCTTTATTGATCAAGAAATGAAGAGTTACATCAAAACTGTCCACAAGGAGGACTTGAAAAAGAGCTGAAAGCAAAGCTAATCTATTGCCTAAAAATCGAACTACAACATGACTACAACAAGACTATGAAATGACTAACTACCAGCTACAAAATGACTAACCACTAGCTCCCCAAAATGACTAACTGAAATGAGGCCCTAAGCCCTCTTATTTATACAAAAATTAGGACCCCAACAGTCCTCCTAAACTTTAGGGACTCGGCTGCCCAAGACTTGTAGTTAACAGCGGTCCTACTTGACTTGCTTGGCTGCCCTTGTGCTGATTGATTTGGTGGCCCTTGAACTTCGAGCTGATGGTGGAGAATTCGAGGTAAGGGCCCATAAATGAAGGGGACACCTTCCTACAAATCCTCTCCCTTGTTCTCCCACGAATTTGGCTGCCAAGTGCTCATTAAGACCTTCAATTTTGTCTCCAAGTTGACCAAAAAGGCTACACAAAGCACCCATTAGACTTGTTGGCATAATGACTAACCAAATTCACTCTATTAGCATAAATATAATAAAAAACATGCAATAAACTAATGAGAATGGTGGATTAAGTCGAATTAGGAGGTTGAATGAGCCCAAATAATTATCCATTTATGAATGAAACGCATATGTAAAGAGGATGTAAAGATTGTACCTTTTCCTCAAAATTCATTATGATGATCCTTGCTTTTGTCCTTTGTAGATTTCAACCTTTCCCCCTTGATGCACCAAGGAGATACTTGCAAAGACAAAGATGAACAAGAAATCAAAGCACATGCCACATCAAAGATTCAACCACAAACCATATAAGAGATCAAGGAATCTTATAGTAGACATTTATAACAAATTCATATGGGAAAGAAACAAGTGTTTGTATTAACAATAAAGATAAGGAATATTAAAACTAGGTGTCTTGATGTTGTAGACTCCTTGCAATGATCCTTAGCCCAAGCCTTTGAAATCAAAAGAACTCCAATGGAGATTTTGGTAGCATGTAAGCAAGTTCAGAGGTCTGAAGTGACAACCCAGTTCTCTTTGGATGCATTGCACTTATAGGAAGGAATGGAATTTGAGAGATCCATGAAGGGAGGAGAGACATCCATAATGAGTGGGATGGATCCACTAAAGGAGGAAGGAGGCCTAGGATATGGGGAGATCGAGCTCAATCTCAACCAATGTGTATTAAATACCCACTACAAGGCTTCTAGAAGAGGAAGCTTCGTTTACTTTTTATTTGTTACCTTTGCAATGACCCAAAAACATGCAGAACATGATGGCATGGTTTTGTGTTAACTGTGTAACATACGTCATTACTTGTTGTAAATTGCTGACCCATGATATCCTAAAAAATTAGGGTTTTTAAGATATTTAATCCAATATTCTTCCATCTTTTAAGGGGGCTTATGACTATAGATCATTGGATTGTGAAAGACCTGGATTTGACATCATTTGCATAAGTGAGACAAATTGATGTGTAACAGTATCCTTGAAACTCATGATGAGAACAAAATGAATGTGAATCATGATGTAATAAACTCTAACTTTGGGTTGAAGACCAACTATATTCCAAAGAATGATATGAGGAATTTTAATGGCAAGGATCCGATAACATGGATACTACAAATGAAGAAATTATTTGATCTACATTATGTGAAAAACACAAAAAAAGTACACAATGCATCTTTATATTTAGAAACCAGTTAATTTGTGTGGTATCAATGGCTTTGTTCTCGTATATCACTTGTCACTTGGACAATTTTTATCGATTAATTGATAACACATTATGAGGATACAAAGAGAAATACATTCTTTTTCCAATTGATAAATATCAAACAAAAGGGTTCAGTTGTAGAGCACATTAAGAACTTCCAAAGATTGAATATCAAGGTAAATGATATTCCATAGGAGAATTTGATTGATGTATTCATAGGGACTTTAAAGGATAACATCCAACATGAGGTTCACCTTTTGGAACCTAAGTCGTTGGAGAATGAATTCAGGGTGCCAAGAAACCTCAAAAGAAAAATTATGGCAACAAGGAGGTCTACCACTCAAAACTGTAAATATGGAAGTGTTTTTGTTTCTAGCCTCCCACAACTTACAAGGTTGACACCACAACAAATAGAGGAAAAAAGAGAAAAAGGGATTTTTTACAGTTGTGATAGAAAATACACTAAAGGTCATAAGTGTGTTGATAAGAAATTATTGTACATAGATTGTGAATAGGAAGGAGAGAAGGGACAAGAAACACTAAAAGAAGAAGATATACACCACGAACCAACCCCGAGTGTTGAAAAATAAGAAATAAGCTTGAACATATCTTCTAATGCATTGGCGAGAATTACCACTCCTCAAACTCTCAAGATATAAGAATAAATCAAGAAGAAAAAGGTAATAGTGCTAATTAATTCGGGTAGTACCCATAATTTTATTCATTGTAATATAGCAAAGGATTTGAATTGCTTTCTATATCTAGCACTAGAGTGTCAAGTGATGACTGGAGATGGAGAAACTATATATTGCTCATGGAAATGCCGCAATATCAATCTAACCATGGGGGAATATGTATTGAAAAGTAGTGCCAATTAATTCGGGTAGTACCCATAATTTTATTCATTGTAATATAGCCAAGGATTTGAATTGCTTTCTATATCTAGCACTAGAGTGTCAAGTGATGACTGGAGATGGAGAAACTATATATTGCTCACGGAAATGCCGCAATATCAATCTAACCATGGGGGAATATGTATTGAAAAGTCCATTCTTATGGGTGGTGTTGAAGTTGTAATAGGAGTCTAATGGTTACAATCTTGGGGGTATTGCAGGGAAACCTAGGAAGATAAACAACTCTAATGGCATGACAAAGCTTTTGAAGAAGGAACAATGAGGGGTAATTGTGCTATTATGCTCACTAGATGTTCAAACATTTAAGTCATCCATTTCTCCATATATCCAAAGAGTCCTTGACAAACATTCCAAGGTATTTGAGACTCCAAAATGTCTCCCACCTATTCGTGATTGTGATCATGGTATTCACTTGATTCCAGGAAGTGTTCCTCAAAACATCAGACCTTTCCAATAACCTTATGCCCAAAAGAATTAAACTGAACGTATGGTTGCAAAAATGCTAGAGGCGGGTATAATTCTACCTAGCCAAAGTTCTTTATCTTCCCTAGTAGTATTGGTGCACAATAACTATAAGGATGGATCCTGACGTATGTCTCTGGATTATAAAGGGCTCAACAAGCTCCCTATTAAATATAAATTTCCCATTCCTGTCATTGATGAATTGTTGGATGAATTACATGAAGAAATTTACTTCACCAAATTGGATCTTCATTCATGATATCGTAAAATTAGAAAGAATACATAATACATTTTGAAAACAACATCCAAAACTCATGAAGGTCATTATTAATTTTTGGTCATGCCTTTTGGCCTTATTAATGCACCTTCCACATTTCAAGATTTGATGAGTTCCATTTTCAAACATTTCCTTAGAATATTTGTGTTAGTATTTTTTGATGATATACTAATCTACAACAAGTCTTGGAAATATCATGTTCAACATGTTGACAGGGTGCTCAAACTACTAGAGGAGAAAGAATTATATGCAAAACCCTCCAAATGTTTTTTTGGGGTACAGGAGGTGGAATATTTGGGTCATATTGTATCTCATGAGAGTGTTAAGGTAGACCCTAACAAAATTAAAGCCATCAAGGAATGGAAATTCCCCACAACATTAAGGAATATTCAAGGATTTCTCAAGTTGATAGGGTATTATTGCAAGTTTGTTAAGAGTTATGGAAAAATAGAAACACCTCTAACAACATTATTGAAGAAAGATGCATTTTTTTGGACTCCAAAAGAAACTAAGACCTTTGAACATTTTTGGTGTCTAATTGATGATGTCAATCAAAGTTCATTTAATGTCAACCCGGGAAGGTAAACTTAGAAGTGCCACCTATAGGTCTAGAAAGGTTCCTAATATGTCTGAGATCTATTGGTTCTCTTATAAGAGCACATTTGATAAGATCTCTTCCAATAACTAAACAAACTAGAGAGATTCCTAATTTGTTGGACATCTTATGGTTCCCTTACAAGAACACATGAATTTTAAGATTTCTTCCAACAACTAAACACACTAGAGAGATTCCTATTTTGTCTGAGGTCTTAAGGTTCCCTTACAAGAACACATGAATTTTTAAGATCTCTTCCAACAATTAGAATATCTAACAAGAACTTAAAAGCTGAAATGAAATAAAAACATAAATTAAATTATACCTAAAATAAGCATGCAAGTGAGGCCATGGGGGTCCTCCATAACTCCACAAGAACACCACTTCAAAGGAGACTCAAATGTAGAAGCAACAAAATCAAAGTATGATTCTTTATTTCAAAATCTCCATCATGATGTACAAACCAACTCTAATATTACAAATGGAACTCTAAAATTACAAATGAAGATTCTAAGATTCCAAATGGAGGAGATTGTACTCCTATTTATACAATGGGATGAGATAACAAACTCATAATGATGATCCACTAATCTCTCTTTAGTTCCATACATCTCTCAACCATCTAGACACATAACCCCTTTTTGTCCTTGATCTTCTCCATGAGGCTTATCATATCAAATTCGAATTTGATCATTCAAGGCCACATAAAGGTGTCTTGGAAGCTTCCTTTGTACCTACACATGTCAGAAAAACAATCCACTTTCCATATATGAAGTAAAATATATTATTTTCTAATTTTTAATCAAGAATTTCTCTTAAAAATGCTTGAAAATAAATAATATTTGGAAGATATAAATGAGACCCATTAATGATGAACGATAGGGAAAATGAAGTGACATGGTAGTGAATAATGAGTGATATAATGGAAGCATAGGTGAAAAATGTATGGTAATGAGTGATATTTGTATGAAATTTTGAAGCCCAACATACCCCCCAACTGAAGCTCTTGCATGTCCTCATGCAAGCTACTACAATGACTTATTTGATTTGATTCTTAGATGAGCTTCCTTTTACAAGATGTTTGGTTCTTGTGTAACAACCATCTTTCAATCATGGACTTCATTTTAACTTTGCACATCTTTTGATAACTTTTATTTTTGCAAAGCATTTTCCTCTTTGAATGATTGGTTCTTGTGCTACAATCATTATTTCCTTTGTTGAGATCTCTTTTTAACGATTGGTTCTTGTGTTACAATCATTATTTACTTTGTTGAGATCAATCATTTTTAAGAAGTCATTTAATATGCTCATCATTTTGTAGTAGTTTTTATTGTGGGAAGACTATGTGGGTTAAGATTTAATATGAATGGGAGAAAGAAATGAAGTGTGCAATCCCCTTCACCCGCCCCCCCAAATTGATGGTTTTTGGCAATTTTTAATGACAAAGGGAATAGTGAAATAGTGGAATATTTTCCAAATATCATCATTTTAGCATCTAAAAAGAATTTCAAGATTAAAGGTTAGAAAAAATCATACCTTACTTACCTAAAGAAGTGGATGAATCATGCATGTTCAGCTGCTGCAATTCTGATCTGAAGCTTCTTCTGCAAGTTGTGGATGAAATATGGATTTGTATTGTCGTATCTGATACTAGATCTTCTGCTAGATAGTCTGATAAATCTGATGAGTCTGCTGAATATGGCTGAAAATTTATAAGGCCTGGAAGGTATACAAAATATAGAAGTCACATTTCCCCCCAGCCTTATTTATTGACTTGTCCTCAAGTCATGACAAACTGAAAAACAATGAAAGGAAATCTGCTTCATCTGCTATAAAATATGGGTCTTCAAGTCTTCAACGCTTGATGGCACAAATCTTGCTATGTGAATAAATGTCTCGTTGTCGAACATAACAAGAAGTTGTTGACTTAGTGGCCATTAATGAATGCCACTAGCCAACACGAGAGCTCCCACCATTTATTCCAATGGGAGTCAAGATGCCTAACACATCTTTGTAGGTACGAATAAGTTTGTTGTGGCTGAGTCACCTACAAGATCCAACGAACAAGGGATATTAATGTACTCCCATTGTTCATTGGCAAGAGTACTTGCCATTAAGGCATGCAAGCCTCTAGGTGTTTTTACAAAGATAATTAGACTCTAGGACTTTGACTCAATGATATACATAGAAGCAGGGTTTTATTGGCAGAAATGAAAGGGAAAGGAAATGACAAGGAAAATTGGAATGACAATAAGCTTGTAAGTGAGCTTCTTGGTTTTATTTTGTGGGTTAGGTGTGAATGAAAAAAAGTAGATTTGACGGCATGATTGGAACTTGCTAGGAAAAAGAGATTTTGGCTTGCATTGAGGACTCATTGGGATTTTTAATTTTACAAAGGGAATAAAAGACTGGTTGTAATGAATATAGACTTATTCACATGATTCATCATAAAATTGATCTATTAGAAGTCCAACTATCGACAAATTAGTCTCCTTGAATGATAATTTGATTAACGCAAACCTGCAAAAACTAGTTTTCGCAAAACATAAATATATCCAAGCAAAAGTGATCAATTTCTACTTGGTTGGTTTATGCAAAAATTAAACACCAATGAAATAGATTTAAATAAAATCAAATGTATAAGTTAGCCCAATTCTATGATTTTTTACAAATCCATTTTCAAATATGAAATGAGTATAATTAATTCCCTTCTTATGTAACTTTTGTAAATAAAATTCAATTTCGTTGCAATTATGCAAATCCCGACCATAGTCGAAATTGTTTCATGATTTGCGTCGATGATATCGAATTTCAGATGTCGTCGTTGATCTTGTATTTGCCAAAATCTGCATCATTTAAAAATTGCAAGATTTTAATACAAATGCGTCAAATAAAAATAAAATTAAAAATTCAGGAAGAAAACTAATTGTTACTCCTCGTCGAAAGTTTCGTCATGTCGTGATTTTCTGTGCTTTGCCCATCTGGTTGTTATCATCAACTCGTCCCTGGTTCTTTCCTGCATTGTCTTTTGTAAGAGCTTCACCGTTACTTCTGAGGGCACAATCTTTCCATGCAGTTTGTTGATCAACTATTTCGTTCCTCCTTTGTTTACAAGTTATAACCTGTTGTTTCAGCGCAAAATAAATCAGCATTAAATTTTTTGCATGCAAAGATAAACTTTCAATGAAATACAGTGAAAATGATCAGAAAATAATGTAACCCTGTTCTTGCCCGTCAAACAATAAATTTAATATATTCCAGGTTAGGTAATAAAGGCCGCCATGGATTGATCTCGAACTGCAAACGCATCCCCTCCATTATTTTTCTTTTGGTTTCTCCCTCTGGCTACTCGATGTCCCTTGATCTCCACATTGAATTTAGTGTTGGAATCTTTTAAGTTAAGGCCTTTTATCATAAGATCCACGATATTTGTAAGCCTGCGCTTGTCTTATGGGGGGGCTTTCTTGACTTTGGTTTGTAGATGCTCATTTTGAGCCAGGCAACATGTGAAGGTGCAAATCGCTCAATTCCAGCCAATAAATCTGCATGCAAAATTACTTAAATCGCTCAAAATATGCTTCACTGCCAAGAAAACCCGTAATGCTCTAGACATTAATTGTAAAAACCATTTTTCTTCATGCAATCCCCAAAATAGGGTCTCGAAGAACCATGATTCCCTCTCAAATCGTTAGGAATTCAAGCAAACGATTTTTGAGTTATGTAACTCATTCTGTTGTGGAAAAACCCCATGTCTTTGTTTTTCCATATTTGTCATGGTTTGATCACAAACCACTTTTTAAAACTGACGTTTTTTAGGGGTTGCGTATGGATTGCCTGTAAGATAGATTTGCGTGGGAACCTTATCTGGTCAGTGGTGTCGATTTGGTTGAATTATAATCATCAGTATGGATCGATCGAGTTTTTTTTAGAGAGCATTTGGAACCAACAAACCCATGAGACTCATGACATCGAGTGCATAGGAAGATTTGAAGGTGTAATTGTATGCTCAGTAGTGATGTTGCTGGAGTATTTTTTAGCAGAGAGTGATATGTAACCAGTGTGATATATGATGCATGTTGCAAAGCCAATGCATGTATAACAGAAAGATGGGACGCAAGTGTAGAAATGCATTTGAGTGACCTAGGAAGATTCTTGTTCCAATGGATATATATCTATGTTGTATATGGCGCAGGAACAATAGATTTAAATCGAGAGGCCAGAACTAGAGAATGTGATAAAAAATTGCAAAATCAAACAATCATATGTGCATTAATAATGCCATTGATTTAATTCAATATGCTTTGAATTTAGTTTGAATATAAAATTAAATTGTTGCAGCAGATCGATATCAGAATCTTGCAAATTTCTTATAATCTATAGAATGCGCAGCTCAATTTTCCAGCGAGAGTTTTTTTTATTTGAAATAAATCAATAGCTTTTATGATCTTCTTGATCACATGAAGCGCAGGAAGAGAGCATACTAATCTTTTGATTTATTTTTATTTACGCAGGTTAGCGTGGATGGATAATAAACATAATCAAGATCTGCGATCAAACCTCACATTATCTACACTCTTTCTGCAATGTCGCAGGGGCGTTTAGACTCTCGGAAGACATAGCTTTCTGATAATCAAGCTCCTGGCTTACCCGTGATACAGAAACAAGATATAGAAATGCGATGATGAAGCAACTCTTACTATGCCACTGAATTTATTCATTTATTCATGATGATTTATTATTATTTTTTATTTTTGAAAATAAGACTAAAAACTTCTGATGAGATCTCATTTTATTTATTTATATATTTTTTCTATTCTACATTAACTTGAAACATTTTTTATTTTCTAAGTAAAAGAATGCTTCCAATGAAGCCATCTACGGATTAAAAGTTTGAACATGCTCACATCACGATTTAAAGTTTTTACGTTATGTTTTACACGTATATGAGTACCCTGTCTTAGAGTTGGCTCAAGGTTATTGTCCTTGCTCTCCAAGAAGTACATGTTCAACATTGCCAAATTCTTCATCCGTAGATGGATTAGTGAGAAATGGGGGGTTTAAAATAAAAACTTAATTTAAATGAACTATGTACGAAAATAAAAATGCTCCAAACTTTGAACTCCTTTATGAACCTGCTGTCACCAAGTTCCACAAATTAGTCCATAAAAACAAATGCATAAAATAATTACTAAATCCTTCTAGTTGCACTTCCCCAGCAACGACGCCAAAATGTTGGTGTCTAATTGATGATGTCAATCAAAGTTCATTTAATGTCAACCTGGGAAGGTAAACTTAGAAGTGCCACCTATAGGTCTAGAAAGATTCCTAATATTTCTGAGATCTATTGGTTCTCTTACAAGAACACATTCGATAAGATCTCTTCCAATAACTAAACAAACTAGAGAGATTCCTAATTTGTTGGAGATCTTATGGTTCCCTTACAAGAACACATGAATTTTAAGATTTCTTCCAACAACTAAACAAACTAGAGAGATTCCTAATTTGTCATAGGTCTTAAGGTTCCCTTACAAGAACACATGAATTTTTAAGATCTCTTCCAACAATTAGAATATCTAACAAGAACTTAAAAACTGAAATGAAATAAAAACATAAATTAAATTATACCTAAAATAAGCATGCAAGTGAGGCCATGTGGGCCCTCCATAACTCCACAAGCACACCACTTCAAAGGAGACGCAAATGTAGAAGCAACAAAATCATAGTATGATTCTTTATTTCAAAATCTCCATCATGATGTACAAACCAACTCTAATATTACAAACTCTAAGATTACAAATGGAACTCTAAAATTACAAATGAAGATTCTAAGAATCCAAATGGAGGAGATTGTACTCCTATTTATACAATGGGATGAGATAACAAACTCATAATGATGATCCACTAATCTCTCTTTAGTTCCATACATCTCTTAACCATCTAGACACATAACCCCCTTTTGTCCTTGATATTCTCCATGAGGCTTATCATATCAAATTCGAATTTGATCATTCAAGGCCACATAAAGGTGTCTTGGAAGCTTCCTTTGTACCTACACATGTCACAAAATCAATCCACTTTCCATATATGAAGTAAAATATATTATTTTCTAATATTTAATCAAGAATTTCTCTTAAAAATTCTTGAAAATAAATGATATTTGGAAGATATAAATGAGACCCATTAATGATGAACAACGGGGAAAATGGAGTGACATGGTAGTGAATAATGAGTGATATAACGGAAGCATAGGTGAAAAATGTATGGTAATGAGTGATATTTGTATGACATTTTGAAGCCCAACAAACATCTTAAAGAGGAAATGTGTTGAGCTCTAGTCTTAGCTACACCAGACTTAAAAATAAACTTTTATTGTAGAAGGTGATGCCTCATGGAATGACATTGGTGTTGCCTTAATGCAATAAGGAGGACTTATTGCTTTTCAAAGTCATCCAATCAAGGGAAAGAATTTACACAAACCTATTTATGAGAAGGAAATTTTGGAAATACTACATGCCCTCAAGAAATGGTGCCTTTACCTAATGGGAAGACACATCAGGGAAAAAACAGATCATGATAGCCTTAAATATCTCTTAGAACAAAGACTATCTTCAGAAGAGCAGCAAAAATGGGTCACAAGGATGTTGGGTTATCACTTTGAAATCATCTACAAAAAATGAAAGAAAATTGTTGTTGTAGATGCACTCTCAAGAAGGGATGAGGATGTGGAGGCATTGCTCTGTGCCATTTCTATTATCCAACCTTATTTGATAACAAAAGCAAGGTATAAATGGAAGAATGAAGAAGAAGTGTGGACACTCATTCAAAAGTTGCAACAAGATGCTAGTGCATCTGATACATTTATGTAGAAAAATGATTCATTGTGGTACAAATATTTCTTATATCTATGTAAGAACTCTCGACTAAAAAAAAAATTATTTGGAATTGCACACCTCTCCTATAGGAAATCACTCAGTATTTTTAAAAACTTATCACAACATCAAGAACGAATTTTATTTGGATGGCCTTAAATCTTATATTCAGAAGTTTGTGGCAGAAGATTTAGTTTTACAACAAAATAAAGTTGAGACAATTAAGACCCCAGGTATTTTAGAACCATTAGCCATTCCAAGTCAGAATTGGGAGGAGATATCAATGGGTTTTATCATGGGTCTACCCAAGTTTGAAGGAAAGAGTGTCATCATGGTGGTAGTTGATAGACTTACCAAGTATGCACACTTTGGTGCACTATCTCATCCTTTCAGAGTCAATACAATCACTACTACATTTGTGGAAATAGTTCAAAATCTACATGGAAACCCAAAGATTATTGTGAGTGACAGAGATACCATTTTCACTAGAATTTTTTGGACAAAATTATTTTCTTGTCTTGGTACTCAATTATCTCATAACTCATCTTATTATCCTCAATTTGATGGGAAAAATGAGATAGTTAATTTTTTTTTGGAAGGATACCTTCATTGCTTTGAATATGATAAATAAACATAATGGGTCAAGTGGTTACCTCTAGCAAAATGGTGATATAACACTTCCTTCCATACTGCAGCAAAAATGACCCCATTTATGGTGCTTTATGTATATCATCTACCATCCATCACATCATCTCTAAGACACAGTTCTAATGTTCAAGCACTTAAATATCACATTGAGCATCAACAACAAGTTATCCAACTCTTAACGGACATATCAACATTATAGTGAAAGAAGTTTCGACAATGGTGATTGGGTATTTTTATGACTACAACCATACAAACAAATTTCCCTCAGAAAAGCTAAGAAGGATAATAAATTATCATGCAAGTATTATGTCCCTTACAATGTGTTGCAAAATATTGGTACTATAACATACAAATTGGAGTTGTCGGCATCTTCACGAGTACACCTAGTTTTCCATGTTTCATGCTTAAAGAATGTTATAGGTGACAAGCTCTCAGTTTAAACTATATTGCCAAAAATTGACGAGGAAGGAAAAATCATATTGGATCCTGAAGCAATCACAGAAATAAGAATCCAAAATATACAAAATCAATCAATTTCATAGTATCTCATTAAGTGGAAGAACTTACCTCCTAAATATTCCACATGGAAGGATGAGTGTTTTATATAGAAGCATCCATAACTACTCAAGCGCTAAGGACAACACTTTTTTGAAGGAGAGGGGAATGTTAGGTCCTTATAATACTAATGTAGCCCTTATATTGTTAGTGTTGTGCTCCATAAAACCCCATTTTTTTATTGTTGTTCCCTTACATTATTATTGTTATGTATGCCCTAATTATATTTGACCCTTTATACTTTTATATATACCAAGGAGGTCTGTTCATTTGAATCATCCAAGAATTGTTCATTTATGTGTTGTAAAAGAAGATTTCCCACTCGAAGTGGCTTATTATCAAATCATTGATCTATCTTTTCTTATGTTTCTATGTTATTTTGATATGGATAGATAACATAAGAGCAATCTAGGATAAAAAGGATTGTTGATGTGATAGTGTCTTTAATGTATTTGAAAGACTTTCTACTACATCCAATATTTCTTTAGTAGAGCATTCAGTGGTTTAATAGTTTCAACAAAATTTGGAATGAATATTCTTATAAAATCTATTTTACTAAAAAATAATTGTAAAGTTTTTTAATTATATGGGAAAGGGATCTCCTTAATGGACTCAACTCTTGTTGGATTGACACAGATATCATCTTTACACACAATGCTTGGTCTCCACTACTTGAATTCTTAGGATTTAGTGAGATTCCATACTTTCTACATTTCTTGACAAATAATTTCCTCAAATAATGCATACATGCATTTATTTCTTTGGACACCATAATAAATTCATCTAGGTAAATTTTGATTATCTTCATAACCAATTATCTAGAGGAAAAATCCATTTACCTTTGAAAAGTTGATCTCACATTAAAAATACCAACAAAAATTATCAAATATTTCAAAGTTCCCCATAGAGTGGTGAATGTTCACTTAAGTTAGTCTTCTTCTTAAATAAAACTTGGTTACATCTTGAGAAACCGTCCAACATGGAAAGAATCCCATCCATAGTGACTCTTTGCAATATATTTCTATATTCAGAAAAGGTGATTGCATTTGAGAGAAATTTTATTAAGGTTTATAAATTCAACACATAATTGAATATCATCGCTCTTCTTTCAAACTACAACTAGGTTTTCGACCCAAAAGGAATGTTTAATGGGAAGTCATATTTACATCAAGCATCTTTTGCATTCCTTTTGGACTAAAGGGGTTAGCTTAGGATTGATATTTGGATGCTTCTTTCTAAAAGGTTGTACCCTTTCCTTTAGAGGAATGGTGTGTTGATTTATGTTTCCTCCATTTACCTTCAAATAATAATAAGACCTACCAAATACATCTTTGTACTAAAAAAATAGATTCTCAATATCTCTTCTGTCATTAAGACTATTGTTATTTCATATTTTGATCATCCCCAAACTACATGTTGAACCAATGTTGATCTCAAAGGATTCTTTTGATTGATAAATAACAAGTCTCATTTTGTACATGTCATGTTCATAAAAAATTATCTCTAAGGGTACTACTCCTTGAGTTGTTGAGCAAGTCTTTTTAAGTTTCTTCTTGCTAATTTACTTGGTTTTCAATAACTCTTTCAAGTTGTTCAGAAAATGGATTATTTGAGTTCCATCATTAAAACCCTACAAATGCTCAAAATTGTATGAGATGGTTGGTTTAAAGTTATTCCCATTTTACATTCGCCATTGACCAAGTATCTATATGGTTGTAAAGTGGATGTTGTTGTTGGAGAAATTAATTATTATTGATGTCAAAGGGAATATTCTAATTGAGGAATAAAATTACATAGGCTTAAAGAGGAATTTAAGCCCTTTCCAATGAGTATTTGCACGCCTCCTAACTCCTCTCCATTGAGGAGAAATGAATTTTTCAAGTGGAGAAGCCATATTTTTTACCTCTATCAAGTGGATTGTCTCCCCAATAGACATGTTGGTTCATGAGTGATTGGACTAGTATAAATAAGAGTATTCTCTCCTCCATTTCGACCATCAACTCGACCAAGTAGATGACAAGAAGTACTTAGACCTAAACAAGAAGTGAAGAGGTTCATATCTCATCAACCTAGGATTTGTTGAAGGAGAAATTCTTGAAGATCATTTATGTTTTGGTTAAAGGTAATTGGAGTTTGGTTTTTTATCAGGATTTGGAATAGAACTTGGGAATTCATTGAACCCTTCAACGAATAGACCTCAGTCTTCAAGGAACAAACCTCAACCTTCAAGAAATAGAACTTGGCCTTTAAGGAACAAACCTCATCCATGAATAGTCTTACCTCTCTATATTTGGACCTGAGGCAACACAAATCTCGAACCTATGGAAGAGACTCAGATATGAGGAAATTGAACCCGTGTCAAGTGCATAACTCATTCCCCTGTAGCATACTTTTTACTTGTGACAAGAAGCAGAATCAACATTGATTTAGGAGCAAATATTGGACTTACATTAGCTATACTTTTAGCTCACTTTAAGGATATTGTTGAGGTTGAGCTTTATACTTGAAGTGTGACCTTGGAGAGTATTTTGAGGTGACCTTTTTGGAGAAGACATGGGATCATTTTCTTGAATATTTTTGTTGGAAAAATCTTGAATCTTTTTTAGTATGCCTAGACTAGACTATGAAGTATTCTTAAGAGAAAATTTTGTAGATTGTTTAAAGATTCCTCTTATAGTAGCCTTTGGAACAAACTTGGAGAGTTTTTTAGGCCTTCTTGAAAATCTGTATGAAGCAAATTTTGGAGTATTTTTGAAGCCTTGCTCGAGACTTTTGGAGAAGCTTGTTAAAGACTTTTTGAGTAGCCTATAAAGTGTCTTTGAAGCATATTTGAATATGACCTTGAGCAATCATTGAGGAAGTCTTTGAAGAAGTTAAAGGTTGGAGCCTTGCTCAAGCATTGAACAAGTTGGAGCTTGATTTTTGTAATAGAGGATTGGAGTCCTCATTTAAGGTTGGAACCTTATGAGAGACCAAGTTGGAGCTTAGAAGAAGTTAGAAATTTTGTTGTATAGGTTGGAGCCTAATTTTTTATTAATAAATTTATTTTCTTATTCTACTTCTTATGTTTTGGTGTAACTTGTGATAGCATATTAAATGACATAATATAATAATTAAAATAAATATTGATTCGCTTCCCCCACCCACCGCCCCCCCAGTATTTCCAACAATTAGTTCCAGATCCATCTTCTTTAAGATTAGGCTAACATTTGGAAGAAGTATTTTTGAATCACAATGGCCAATAAATATGCTAAGGTTCCCCAATTTGATGAAACAATTTTTTCCTTTTGGAAGGTCAGAATGAAGTACTACTTAATGTCTCTTGGAGTTGAGGTTTGGAAATTTGTCATAGATGGATACAAAATCCCATCTCCTCTACCAACATACCTAAATGGGAAGAAATCATATGTGGAAAATGCAAAGGTTTTGAATTCTACAGAAAGTGGGTTTTCAGTTTCAGAATTCACCAAGGTTATGGGTATTGAAATAGATAAAGATATGTAGGACAAGCTCATCAATATTTATGAAGGAGATGAAAAATTAAAAAGGGAAAAGCTTCAAAACTTTAGAAGGCAGATTGAAAGTATCAAGATGAATGATGAAGAATATATTGTTTCTTACTTTATCCATATAGTTGAGGTATTCAACTCTCTCAGAGGACTAGGTGAAAAAGTCAATGGAAATATAATTGTCCAAAACATCTTAAGATCCTTTCCATATCGTTTTGATGCCAAGGTTTGTGCCATAGAAGAATTAAAATATTTGGACTCTCTATCAATGGATGAGATTCATGGAATCCTCATAACATATGAGATGATATCAATAAATTCAACCTACAAGAAAGTTGCATTCAAGGCATCAAAGTCATCAAGAAATGGGAAGAATTGTGATTGCAATAATGATGATTATAATACTAAAATGGTGCAATTTATCAGGAAGTTGAAGAAAGGATCCAAACTCAAAGGTAAGTTACCTCTAATTTGTTTATATGTGGTAAAATAGGACATTATGCAACCAAGTTTCCCTTTAAATATGATAGTGATGATGAAAATGAACCTAAGAAAAGAATTTTCAAGAAGAGAGGCTCAAGCAAAAACAATTTGTTCTCCAATGAAGATAGTGATGATTCTAATGAAGAAGAAGAATATGTAGGAAGTAGATAAGTATGGTGTATGGCCTTCACAAATGAAATAGATAATTCAAAAGAATAAGATGAAAGTCCAAAGAAGCATAAGGAATTATAGATGAACAATTGATTAGTGCCATAGAAGAAAATTAAAGACTCAAGAAAAAGAATGGAAGATTATCTCAAGAAGTCATCTCTCTCAAAACCAAGAAAAAATAAGATAAGAAGATAGAAGAAGTATTGAACAATAAACTAAAGGAAAAAGAAGAAATTAAAAAAAAAAATGGAAGATGGATCAATATATTTAAAAAGGGAGCTAGAAAAAGCCAACAATAATCTTAGGAGTTCTTAAGCCTTGGATATTATTCTAAGTTCCCAAAGACCGCCACATGACAAATCTGGACATGGATATATAAGTGGATATTCAAATTCAAAGGAAGATGATAGTTTTCATCATGAAGAAAAACTTAGAAGTTTTGTTGATGTTCCTAAAGGATTTCATCAGAATAATGTTGCAGGAAACAATGCTCAACCAAGGAATGAGAAGTGGTCCCTCCCTTAAGGGAATATCTCATCAAGGTAAACTTATACTAACATGTATCAAACTAATTTTCTTGGAATTTTTTTCTATTGTAAAAAATTTGGTCATCAAGCAAAGCATTGCATGGCATTTATGGAAAATCACCAAGACAATATTGTTGACATAAAGAGGCAAGACCAAATTAGAACTTATAAGTCCTTTGCTCCACTTTCAAAGTATATTCTAAAATGTTGCAAATGCAATAATCTAGGCCATGAAGCACAAAATTTTCCACCAGAGCCAAGAGAGAAATCTTGGAGAAGGAAGACTAGAGAATCTAATTTTGAGAAATGTATTTTGGTTTTGTGTGCATAGAAAAAGGAAAATCAATGGTTTGTAAATAGTGGATGTTCTAGGCACATGACAGGTGACTATAAAAGTTTCATCTCACAAAGCACATAAAAGGATAGAAATGTGACCTTTGGAGACAATGGATCTGCTAAAATTGTTGGGAAAGGCATAATGAGTCTCATCAATGGAAAGGGGAAAGCAAAAAATTCTCTATATATTGAAGAGCTTAAGAATAATCTTATGTGTCAACCAAATATGTGATCAGGGACATGATCTCATCTTTCGTTCCAAAGATTGTGAGATAAGGAGATCATATTTAGTAAAAATAGTAGAAAGAGGAGTAAGACAACAAATAATGTATACATTCTCAGTGAAATTCAAGAAGAATGATGTTACATGATTCAATAAAATGAAAGTTGGTTGTGGCACAAGTGTTTCGGACACCTAAGCTTTAATAACTTGGTGAAGATTAGAAAAACTCAAGCAGTAAGAGATATCCTTGGAATCTCAAAGCCAAAAATGTTATTTTTCCACCATGTGAACATGGAAAGAAAACCAGGACCAACTTCAAATCAAAGGAATTTTTGACATTAAAGACTCTGGAAATCATTCATTTATATCTATGTGGTCTAACCAGAACTTCATCTCTCTAAGGAAAAAGGTACTTTATTTTATTTATAGATGATTATACTAGAATGATGTGGGTATTTTCCATAAGATATAAGTCACAAGCACTATATTGTTTTAAAACTTTCAAAAAAATGGTTGAAAATTAAAGTGAGTTGAATATCAAATTCTTAAGAATGGATAGAGGTGGAAAATTTACCTTAGAAGAATTTAATGAATTTTGTTAAAAATATGGAATCAAAAGGGAATTTTATGTTGTTAGTACTACACACAAAAAATGGAGTAATATAAAGAAGCAATAGATTTTTACAATAGACTGTAAGAATAATGTTGTTGGAAGCTAACTTACAGGCTATATTCTAGTGGGAAGCAGTTGAGGCAATAGTCGATATCATGAACTGATCTCAACTCAGAGTAAACAGTGATAAAACTCCATATGAACTATGGAAAGGAAGCTCTTCCTTTGTAAAACACTTCAGAATATTTGGAATCAAATTATTTATGAAGATTAATGATGATTCACTAAGAAAATTTGATTCACATGTTAATGAAGGAATTTTCCTTGGATACTCATTAAGAAGCAAGGCCTACAAATGCTACCAAAACCATTTGTAGAAGATAGTTGAGAGCATTGATGTAAATATATAAGAGGCTCTTACTGAAAATAATTTGTTCAAACCAATGAAGAATACCCTATCTTTGCAGATCCAGAGGAAGGTGTTGCAAAAGAAGAAAAGGAGTAGGAAAATCAAAAGGAGGAACCATCTCAAATGCCATCAAAGTTAAATTTTGTACAAAAGCATCTTCTAGAAGGCCAAATCATTGGATATGTGGATGGGGTAATACAAACTCAAAGAAATATGACAAGCACACCCAAAAGAAATGATATTGCCTTGTTATTCACAATAAGACTAGAGAATTCCACTGAAGCAAGGATCCTCACTAGATAAAAGCAATGGAAGGAGAGATGAACCAAATTGAAAAGAATGGAACATGGGAACTAGTACCTTGTCCAAAGGATAAGAATGTAATAGGAAACAAGTGGGTGTTTAATAAAAAAATAAATGAATAAGGGAAAATCATCAGAAACAAGGCAAGATCGGTTGTAAGGGATATACTCAAATTGAAGGAATTGAATTTGAATAAACTTTCACTCCAATTGTCAGACAAGAACCTATAAGGATTTGTTAGCATTTTCTTGTTCAAAAGGTTTAAAATTATATCAAATGGATGTGAAATCATCTTTCCTAAATGGAGATCTGAAAGAAGATGTATACATGGAACAACCATAAGGGTTTGATTTGTCATAAAATAAAGACTTTATTTGAGAATTGAAGAAGGCATTGTATGGATTAAAACAAGCTCCAAGAGCTTGGTATGCTAGACTTGATCAATATCTTAAACAACAGGGATTCAAGAGAGGAGTTGCAGGAAGAAAACTTTACATGAACATGGAAAAAGACAATCTACTAATCATACTAGATACATGGATGCATTGATTTTTGGCAGCAACAACGATGAGATGCATCAAAATTTGCCCAAGAAATGTCAGAGGAATTTGAAATGTCAATGACTAGAGAGTTGTCTTTATTTCTTGGACTTCAAGTATCTCAAACCGATCTTGGAATGTTCATAACACAAAAAATTACCTCAAGGAGATTCTTAAGTGGTGTGGGATGGAAGAATCTATTGTTGTAAGCACACCTATGATTACAAGTTGCAAGCTAAGTAAAAGCGATGAATCCCCTACAGTTTATGCAACTCTCTATAGATCAATGATTGGAGGGATTATATATATGACAACTTCATGAACAAACATCATCAAGTTAGTAGGAATGGCGGAAAGATTATATTCAGCCCCTAAAGAACCACACATGCAAGCAATGAAAAGAATCTTCAAATATCTAGAGGGGACTCCTGATTTTGGACTATGGCACACTGAGAGAAAAAACCATACCGTGACATCATATACCAATGCAGATTGGACAAGAAGCATTGATGTCATGAAGAGCACAAATGGAAATGAATTCTTCCTAGGAGAATGTCTTATATCTTGGTTAATCAAAAAATAATCATCCATATCTCTCTCCACAACTGAAGTCAAGTATATAGCAGCAATAGAATCCAATGGATGAAGGAAGCATTAAAGGATGTCAAAATAGAAACAAATCAATATATCACCATCTACTATGACAACACTAGTGCAATCGGTCTCTAAAAAAATATAGTCATGCATTCAAAAACAAAACATATTCCAATCAAGTACCACTTTCTCCAAGAACGGGTTGCAAAATAGAACATCAAGATGGAGTATGTCAACACTAAGGAACAAATTACATATATATTCACAAAACCCCTACCTCAAGAATCATTTGAATACTTTCGTCAAAATATGGGGGTCATATCTCTTACATCCTAGCAGAGAATCCCTTTGCTATTGATGTCAAAGGGGGAGAACAAGAAGATAGGGGGAGTAGCACAATGATAGGGGGAGTAGTACAATTACAAGGGGAGTAACAGGATGAGGAATGTTTCCATCAATAACAAAGGGGGAGATTATTGGAGAAATTAACTGTTATTTATCTCAAATGGATGACAACTGAGGAAGAAAATTACATAGGCTTAAAGAGGAATTTAAGCCATTTCCAATGAGTATTTACACGCCTCTTAAATCCTCTCCATTGATGAGAAACAATTTTTTCAAGTGGATAAACTATATTTTTTACCTTTGTCAAGTCATCCTACTTAAGAACAAGTTTCCCCCCTCCCAAACAAACATGTCATTTCACGGGTGATTGGACTAGCATAAATAACAGTCTTTTCTCCTCCATTTTGGCCATCAACTTGTCCAAGAAGAAGACAAGAAGTACTCATACGTAAAGGATAAGTGAAGAGGTTCATATCTGATGAACCTAAGAGATATTTAAAGGAGAAATTCTTGAGTATCATTTATTTTTTGGTTAAAGGTAATTGGAGTTTTGTTTTTTTATTAGGGTTTGGAACAAAAATTGGGAATTCATTGAAGCATATTTTGTCCTTCAAGGAACAGACCTCGGTCTTCAAGGAACATACCCCAACCTTCAATAAATAGACCTTGGGTTTCAAGGAATAGACCTCGACCCTGAACAGTCTTGGCTCTCTATATTCAGACCTAAGACAACACATAGCTCGAACCTAAGTGATGTAGGAGCATTCATCTCAAGGAAAAAATCATTGTATTTTAGTAGACATAGGGAGTCTTGTGTTTCAAAGAAGTTGGTTTCCTAAGTATTGAATTAATGTAATTATTAGGAGTTTTGAGTGATTTTAATGAGAGAAGCTAGAATAGGATTTAATTGAATATGGTGAGGCATAATTGTAAATATTCTCGAATGTATGAGAATATGAGAGACTTAGGATAGTTGAGAGAACTGAGGGATTTGAGAATTGATTGTAAAATCCAAATTAGGAGTTAGTTCATGATTTTTTGGATTAAAGAGAATCCTTAGGAATGAGGAAGAGATTTAGGAATTTTGTTGAGGAGTTTATGGATCTAAACCAGGAATTGGTTTTAGAATCCATTTTTGTATAAATGTAAGCCTAAAAGGCATAGACAGTGGGTAGAGACAGAGAGAGAGAGAGAGTTAAATAGTTAGATATATAGAGGTGTTTATAAGCCTACGGGTAGATGATGTAACAAAAGCCATTAATTAGAAGATCATGCCAAGGAGAGACAAAGAGTCTCATTATGTAATTGTTTGTTGATATATATATGCACAGAGATCCAAATTCCAATTTATATAAGTGTGTTATCGAATATTGAATGATGAGTGAATGAATTAGCATATTTTGTGTAACAGAGAGTTGCAGGCGAAGTTTGGATATTACACAGAGAAATACATGAAGAGGAGGATCATAATGGATCATTGAATCCATTAGAAAGATCAATGCCAAAGCTCGGGAGGAATTACGCAGTGAAACAACCAAGGGATCAGAACCTTGAAGAAACCCAGAACCATAGAAACACTGAAGAAATAGCGTAAAATCATAAGCAAACAAAATAGCGGAGGAGTAAAGTGTCAATGCACAGCAACCGTTAGATCTCATAGATCAACGTCCAGGATTAAATCGCATGGTGGAAGAGCGCGTAAGTTAATTCGCGAAGAAGTGGTTTCGCAATAGGAAGTGGTATTTCGGGCCAGGTGAGGCAGAAGTGGTAAGTGGTAATTTGGGTTGGGCACCCGATTCCACTAACCGTTCAACACGTAGCAGCTGAGGAGAGAGGGAAACCGCTTTTCAAGAAGGTAATTCCCGTGCTACTTGTCCACTTGAAATCATCGTGGACCGTCGGATCCACTAATTGTAGATCAACGGCAGAGGACTATTGAGCAAGCTGTGTTTGTTCGGAGAAGACATCAGTCATTGATCTAATGGCAGAGATTAGTTCGCATTGCAAATGTTATATGGAGTTGGATCGGAGAATGAATGCAACATGCGATGAAGGCAGAACTGATAAGGGTATAGGCACAGTTATATAGTGTTTAAAATCCGGAATATGATCACATATCGGAGGCAGAAGGTAGAGTATGTAGTGTGACCACAAAGAACCCGACATTGTGATAGCGATAGAGGTAATCTTGAGAACTATGCAGAGGCTTTGAAAAGTGCGGAAAAAGGTATGTTACGTATGTTTATTAATGTATTTCTATTATAAATCATTATAATAGAAATAAGGCGTGATAAGAAGGTTTTATGAGTTAATCATATATAACCAATGTTAAAGAGTGGGAAGAGTTATATATGTGGCTAAGAGAAATGAAGGTTTAGAAGGGTGAATGAGTCCCAATAATAAGGTTAACGAAGGTTTATAAAGGAGGATGAATTCCGGTAGAAAAGATGGGTGTAATAAAGGCTGGGCTATTGTAATGAATTGATGCCGCATGAATTCTAATTAAAGGGGCCATAAGACATTGTTCATTTATAATGAACATTTGACTGGAAGGTCATATAAATTCTCGGGGAAAATGGTTTATTGCATAGGTTTATGCATACTGTGGGTAAAGCAGGGGTAACCCTGCATCATTTGGTATCAGAGTAGAACAAAGAAAATATGTGTGAAAGTTTATTTGAAAGAATTTAGAACAAAGACATGTGGAAAGATGTGTATGCAGGCAAGAGAGATCAGATTCTAATTTGACAGTTATGCAACCAGAGTAAAGCTGGGAGATTGGTAAGAGGAATACTAATCTTGATATTTCTGCATTTTGATAGAATGTTCAGATTTTGAGAAAAGTAGATCAAATGATTTATGGCCAATGAATTTGTATAATTGGAATTGTGAAATGCTTGAAATTGAAATTGGAGAAGAATAGTTAAGTTCTTAGAGGTAGGTGAGTAACAATTAAGGAGAGATGGCAGGAACATAAAAAAATCCACAACGATGTTTTGAAGAATGGAGATTCACTCAAATGTGAAGAGTGAGTGGAGACTACTTGTGAAATCATACAGGTATTGTTTTATTTAACTCTGATTTGGGTTTTGTTGGATAAAGAAATAGATTGAAGATTGATAGTTGCAGCTAATGAAGTATCTCAGCAAAAGAAGGTCAAGTCTTAAGAAGAAGTAATGGAAGAAACTAGTAAGGATTTATGAGTGGAAGAAAACTCAGTAAAGGATAAATTGTTGCTGATAGTTAATCTTTGCCAAGATAAAGCTGGAAGATTGGAAGAAAGAATCAAATCCTAAATCTGATTGACAATAGATGAATGTTGAAAATTTGTGCAGTGGAAGCATGACGATCTGTTGAAACCGATTTGCAGGAGTGGTGAGATCTTGAAGGTAGGTGAAGGTATGTAAATTTGTCTAATGATTAGCAGATATTGAATGAATGAAATTTTAGAGCAGGATTATAGTAGTTAAACTGTAAGAGGTACTTTGTAAGTTCTTGAAGTAACAGAGTTTGAAGATACAGCTAAAGGCTAGTGGAAAGGACAGTCCATTCAAAAGTGTAGGTGAATGGGAGGACAATATCAAACAAAGATCTTGAAGATAAGATGATATGGTTTTATTTTAATTGGATTTGAAGATTGGAAAGTTGTAATCTTTGCATTGATGCAAAAGTATTGTTGCAACTCCCAAAGGCAATTCCATAAAGGATGTGGGTAGAATTGCTAAGAGATAAAAGAAGCTGGTAAGAATTTCTAAGTGAAAGTAGAAATGTGACAGAACCTTGAGGAATTACAACAGAGATTGGATAAAGAGGACAGTTGTGTTTTTGGAAAGTACAGATGAGTTGAAGCCTAGAAGGAGCAAAGAGAATTTCTCAAAGGAGGTTCCAGAGATAGAGAACCAATTGCTTTCCAAAAGACCAAGTACAAAGGAGAGCTTGGTGAGGTAGGTGGCAGCAAGGCAGACTTGCTATTGTAGAGGCTTTAGTGCAACTCATAGTGAGTGAGTGAGGAACTCATAGAGATGGAGAGGATGATGACTAGTGACAGTCATAACAGAGGTTCTGAAAGAAACCACAACCAAGGACAGAAGAAAGGAGATGCCAAGGCAAATGGCATACAAAGACAGTTAAGTAAAGAAGAATATGAGAGGGAGAAGGCTGAGATAGCAGTTCAGCTTGAAGTATTAATGGAAATGTTGCAGAGAAATGAGATGGACCAGAAATATGGTTATGTCATGAGAAAGAAAGTGAAGTGGCAGAGGCTACAAGAGAAGAGGAATCAATAGGTGAATATGCAGTTAATAAAGGAGCTGAGGGAACTTGAATAGATTTTAGATGTCAAATTGGAGATAGAGAAGTTCGAAAGAGTTGAGCTACAATAAAAGGGAGATGCTGAAGAAGATGTTAAAGTTTCGATATGTGAACCAAAATGTGGACCATTAATTTTTGAAAGTGATTAAGAGACAAAGGAGTTGAATCATATGAATGATTCAAAGTAGCCAGAAGACTTGATGACTGGAGCATCAAATGAGACCGAAAGGTCTTGTATTTTTAAAATTAATGATTTATGTATGATTACAGGTTTGGAAGAAGATAGTCAATCTTTTAAAGCTGTCAAAAACATGAAGGAATACCTTCCAAAAGATGAAAGTTTTGAAGCAGAATATGACAAGGAGACTAGAAAAGAATCAGTTCGCTACAGCAAGTGTTGAAAGACATCATTGAAATAGATGATGAGAAGGAGGGACTCGCTGACAGTCTCAAGAGTTCTTTGAGTTTGAATCAGCATACTGATATGCTGACAGTCTCAAGATTTCTTTGAGTTTGAATCAGCACACTAATATGCTGACAGAAGAAGAGAGATCCGAGCAGCATACTGCAGTGTTGCCAAAGGAAGAAGAGCTACAGAAGCCTTATATTTTTTATTATGATGATTTTCTTATAATTGAAGATGTTGTTGCAAAAACTGGAACATATTTGGCACATGTGGACAACCAAATGAAAGAAGAAGAGGAAGGACATCTACTAAAGGATGTTAAGAAAGATTTAGCAAAGAAAGAAGGACCATGTGATGATGGATCAATAACAAATGAAGAAATGGGAGATTGTGTAAAATTTCCAAAGTTTACTCCTAGAAAAATCATTGTGTTATATAGAGAGTTAGACTTTCAAAAGAGAAATTTAGAAGAGCAGAGGATAAATGTTCAGGATAAATTGTTGAAGAAGGATGACAAAGAAGTTGTCATAAATAATAATCAAGAAGAAGTTGACAGGTGAAGAAAACAGAAGCTGGAAATTGTTCTGAAAGACAATATAGCAGCAGCAGAAAAGGTGAAAAATAACAATAAAAAAGAGGGTAAGGATGAAAAGGAAGCGATCAGGATAAGTGAAGAACAAGAAAAAAGGAGAGTTCATCAATCAAGAGATGAAAACAGTCAGCAAATTGAGGATATACTGGACAGAGAAATTGAATTGATAATAAGGTTAATGATGAAAGTGTCTCAGAAGAAGACAACAGCGAGGAAAGAGAGGAGTAACAACAAGAGGAAGACAACAGCAAACTATGAAAGCAGTGCAAGTGGAGCATTGCAGCATAAGGTATGGAGACCTGGGGAACAACAACAAGCAACACCAATAATAAAACAATGGAAAAGCAAAGACAGATTACAAAATAAAGTCTGGGATCCAGGAGGAATCAATTATCCAGACTTATGACCAGGAGGTCATAAATTTTCTTACTTGGGGAGTTTGATGCAGAAGCATTCAGCTCAAGGAAAAAATCATTGTATTTTAGTAGACATAGGGAGTCTTGTGTTTCAAGGAAGTTGGTTTCCTAAGTATTGAATTAATGTAATTATTAGGAGTTTTGAGTGATTTTAATGAGAGAAGCTAGAATAGGATTTATTGAATATGGTGAGGCATAATTGTAAATATTCTCGAATGTAGGAGAATATGAGAGACTTAGGATAGTTGAGAGAATTGAGGGATTTGAGAATTGATTGTGAAATACAGATTAGGAGTTAGTTCATGATTTTGTGGATTAAAGAGAATCCTTAGGAATGAAGAAGAGATTTAGGAATTTTGTTGAGGAGTTTATGGATCTAAACCAGAAATTGGTTTTAGAATTCCTTTTTGTATAAATGTAAGCGTAAAAGGCATAGACAGGGGGTAGAGAGAGAGAGAGAGAGAGAGAGAGAGAGAGAGAGAGAGTTAAATAATTAGATAGATAGAGGTGTTTGTAAGCCTATGGGCAGATGATGTAACAGAGGCCATTAATTAGAAGATCAGGCCAAGGAGAGACAGAGAGTCTCATTATGTAATTGTTTGTTGATATATATATATGCATAGAGATTCAAATTCCAATTTATATAAGTGTGTTATCGAATATTGAATGATGAATGAATGAATTAGCATATTCTGTGTAACAGAGAGTTGTAGGTGAAGTTCGGTTATTACATAGAGAAATACATGAAGAGGAGGCTCATAATGGATCGTTGAATCCATTAGAAAGATCAAAGCCAAATCTCAGGAGGAATTACGAAGTGAAACAGCCAAGGGATCAGAACCTTGAAGAAACCCGGAACCATAGAAACGCTGAAGAAATAGCGTAAAATCATAAGAAAACAGAATAACGGAGGAGTAAAGTGTTAATGCACAACAATCGTTAGATCTTATAGATCAACGTCCAAGATTAAATCGCATGGTGGAAGAGTGTGGAAGTTAATTCACAAAGAAGTGGTTTCGCAATAGGAAGTGGTATTTCAGGCGAGACAGAAGTGGTAAGTGGTATTGGGCACCCGATTCCACTAACCGTTCGACACGTAGTAGCCGAGGAGAGAGGGAAACTGCTTTTCGGGCGGGTAATTCCCATGCTACTTGTCCACCCGAAATCATCGTGGACCGTCGGATCCACTAATTGTAGATCAACGGTGGCGGACTATCGAGCAAGTTGTGTTTGTTCGGAGAAGACATTAGCCATTGATTTGATGGCGAAAGATCAATGGCAGAGATTAGTTCGCATCGCAAATGTTATATGGAGTTGGATCGGAGAATGAATGCGACATGCGATGAAGGCGGAACTGATAAGGGTATAGGTGTAGTTATATAGTGTTTGAAATCCGAAATATGATCACATATCGAAGGCGGAAGGTAGAGTATGTAGTGTGCCCGCGGAGAACCCGATATTGCGATAGCGATAGAGGTGATCTCGAGAACTGTGCAGAGGCTTTGAAAAGTGCGGAAAAGGTATGTTACATATGTTTATTAGTGTATTTCTATTATAAAGCATTATAATAGAAATAAGGCACGATAAGAAGGCTTTATGAGTTAATCATATATAACCAATGTTAAAGAGTGGGAAGAGTTATATATGTGGCTAAGGGAAATAAAGGTTTATAAGGGTGAATGAGTCCCGATAATAAGGTTAACGAAGGTCTATAAAGGAGGATGAATTCTAGTAGAAAATATGGGTGTAATAAAGACTGGGATATTGTAATGAATTGATGCCGCATGAATTCTAATTAAAGGGGCCATAAGATGTTGTTCATTTATAATGAACCTTTGACCGGAAGGTCATATAAATTCCTGGGGAAAATGGTTTATTGCATAGGTTTATGCATACTGTGGGTAAAGCGGGGGTAACCCTGCGTCACTAAGGAAACATAGAGCTTAGACCGTTGCAAGAGACTTGGATCTAAGGAAAAATGAACCAAGGACAAGTGTATAACTTGTTCCCCTGTAACAGATTTTTAATTTGTGACAAGAAGCAAACTCGGCCTTGATTTAGGAGAATATCTTGGACTTATATTAGCTTTTTTTTCCCTACATTAAAGATATTTTTGAGGTTAATATTTATACTTAAAGTGTGACCTTGGCGAGTCTTTTTAGGTGACCTTTTTGGAGTAGGCGTGGGATTAGTGTCTTGAAGAGTTTTCTTGGAAAAATATTGAAGCTTTTGAGTAGGCCTAGACTACGAAGTATTCTTAAGAGCAGATTTTGGAGCTTGTTTAAAGCAACCTATTATGGAAGCCTTTTGGAACAAACTTGGATAGTTTTTTAAACCTTCTTGAAGATATTTATGAAGAAACTTTTGGAGCATTTTTTAAGCCTTAATAGAGGAGACTTTTGGAGTAGTTTTTTAGAGATTTTGGAGCAATCTATAAAGTGTATTTGAAGCAGATTTGAAGATGACCTTGAGCCATCATTGAAGAAGTCTTTGAAGAAGTTAAAGGTTGGAGTCTTGCTGAAGCATTGAACAAGTTGGAGCCTGGTTTTTGAATAGAGGATTGGAGTCCTCATTTAATGTTGGAGCCTTGTGAGAGACTAGGTTAGAGCCTGGATTTATATTTTATGATTGGAGTCCTTATTCAAGTTTGGATCCTTGAAGAAGTTAGAAATTTTGTTGTACAGGTTTGACCCTGAATTGTTATTAATAAAATTATTTTCTTATTCTACTTCTTATGTTATGGTGTGGCTTGTGATAAAATCTTGATTGGCATAATATAAAAATTGAAAGAAATATTAATTCACCCCCCTTCTCAGTATTTCCAATAGTTGCTACTACCAATGCATCAACAACAACATTTCTCTCTCTTAGAACTACTTCAATTCAAAACCATCAAAGAGTTCAATGGTGTCTAATATTATATTTGCATATCTTTTCAATCACTCATTGTTTGCAAAAAATGCCTTTTTTACTTATGAACAATGAGATCGTAATCCCAAATTACTTTCAAACATTTCATCTTCATGTCTGGGGCTAAATACAATCATATATTCAAGGCTTCATATTCAACAATATTATTAATGATCCAACTTGATTCTATATGAGAAAAGCTTGACAATACCTCTAGGAAAGGTGAAAACAATCCCCACTCTAGCTCCTATCTTAGAATGAGCACCATCAAAATACATAGACCAAATGCCACCATGACCCTTTTCCTTTATTGGCACTATTGAATTCGAAAAGAACGCAAGTTTCCAAATTCTTCATCAACACACATCAATATATTCATAGGGTCTTCGATATCTTCTGCTCGGTATATCATAACTTGTTACCTATAAATAGTGACAAAGGATCCTTCACAAATAGCTAGACTAATGATACATCATACCTTGATCGATATTGAATTAATTCCACAAACATTCCTATAATATCTTATGGTTTTCAAGCATAATTTGTCCATGATATTTAAAGGCATCACATTGGTGGAAGCCCTAGAATCTAACATATAATTATGAAGAAGAAGTTTATTCACTACGAAGATGATGAAGCAAGGTGCATGACCTCCATATTTCTATCATAATTCATGGTTTGCAACATTATAGGGGGGGTCTTCTTCAACATTTAGGAACTTGTACACTTTATCCTTGTAGGAAAAATTGTCATTGGTTGCAAAGGGTGTTGTTGAGTATGTGTTCTTTGTTAGATGTTGTGATGTACTACTTTCATATGTTGTGATGTTAAGGGCTATGTTGTTGAGCTGATTATGCGTTGTGATGTTAAGTGTTGTGTTGTTGAACTGATTATGCTACAAATGTCATTTTATAGAGGTATGTTGGAGAGGTATGTTGCAAATGTTGCAGAGGTCAAAGATGATGTTGCAAATGTTGCAGAGGTCAGATATTATGTTGCAGATGTTGCAGATATCGAAGATGATGCAAGTGCATAAAGATTCTTTGGTGTTCTCCAAATGTAGTTACATTAACTAGTAGTTTTCTTGACAATGGTTTATCCATGGTTTAAGCAATCATTAGAATTGGTTGATGTAAATATTTGAATATTATTTGGAGGTTCATTTTGTTTAAATATTTAAAAAATGAAAGAATTTGGAATCGAATAGATGGAATGCAAAAAGGCAAGATTTTCATTTCATATTCCTACATGGAATACTAACAATGAGTAAGTTGTGTTTATAAAAATATGTACTTTTGGAAGGCTAAAAATTTAGAGAGTTGATTAAGTTGTGGTGAGACATAGTTCGTGACTTACCTAGTACAAAGAGAAAGAGGAAGAGGAGTATACGTGATGCAAAAATAAGGAGAAGGAGCCAGAGATAAGTAGTTGTAAAGAGGACAAGAGCATAGTTTAGAAGAGAGACAAAGACTAGGTAAACCAACACATAGAACCTTTTATGTATCAGGCGATTGTTGTTTCCTTTCAGGTAGTAGCTTGAAAAAGAGAAGGTTGAGCCTCTTGAAGAGGGAGTAGGAGCTTCCTAGAAAGTAATAGCTTTCAGAAATAAATTGAGTAGGAGCATCCTATAGGGAGAAGCCTGCAGAAAATTAATGTAAAAGAGGGAGTAGGAGCTTCCCAACAAGTTGTAGCTTGCAAAATAGCAGAGAGGTTGGAGCCTCCAAAAGTTGTGTAATAGAGAAAGTAGGATCTTGCCTTTGCATCACAACAACAACTAATTCATGATTTTATGGGTTTCCACTTATATCTGGTGTCGATATATTAAATATGATGTTCATATAATGTTATGATGCTTATTTAATAGATCAAATAAATATTGAAAAGAAAGTAAACATAAAATTGATTTCCATGAATGCATTACATTAATTCACCCCCTCTCAATATAGTCAAGTTCCCAACAATTTGTATAAGAGTTAGTTTCTTTTGTAGTAGTTTAACATCTCGAAGGTAGACCTAGTTGAATCATGTGTTATCAAAGTCTACATGTGCTCAGTACTGTAAACTTTTAGGAATGGAAAGAGAAGGCAAAATATAAACTGATGGGTTATGGACGTGATGTCTGCAAGCTAGTATGTGATGGATACAATAAAGATTCCCCCTCAAATAAAAAAACACCAGTGGAATGCTCAGGCTAAATGTGTAATTTACAACAATATTCATAATCTGGATCTAGAGATGATAATAGATCTCAAACCTACAAAATATATATGTGATAGGCTGCAGGTCATGCATGGTAGTGGAGAAAAGGAGAAGAAGAAGAGGAAAAAGAAAAAGGTCCCTTAAAAAGAAAGTGCCCAATCTATGGCCATTGTTATTTGTGCAATTCTTTTGGTATAAGGTTGTTGATTGAAAACACTATGCAACAAGGAAAATTTTAGGGGCTAATATTCACATATGGGCTAATTTTCCATGTTTTTTCCAAAAAACGATTCACCAATTTCCATTTTTTTTAAATGATTTGCCCACATTTTATAGTATATAGTTATTTTACTTTTAAAATCGCCAAAAATTTATATACACTAATATAAAATCATTATAAATCAAAATATTTTTACAAAAATATTGCCAAACGTTTTACAATTTGCATATTAGGGACTAGTAAGATTCACCGGATTTCTAAACTTTAAGATAAACTTTCATCCTTAAAATTTTCCTCACTGTGCAAAGAAGAGTATGAGTGCATTGGGAAAGTTGTATGAGGATAACAATACAAGAAGACATAGGTCTCTTCCTCCATTTCTAAGTCACATAAGGTGCTATATATATGATAACCTTGGCCACATGGCTAAAGATTGCAAGTTGCCTTGTACCTTAAAGAAATCTAGACAAAGGAAGGAGGTCACTCAAAGCAGACCAAACAATAAACCAAAAGAAAATGCACAAAGTAGAAGGAAGACCACAAAATTTTTGAAAAGGAAGAAAGAGAAACATGTGACTTCAATGAAAAATTAAAGTCAACATGGCCTCTAGGAGAGCTGCTCAAAGAAATGAAAGCAAACATCTAGTCAATGAAGCCTCTCAAGGGAGAGCAACCCCAAGAGTGTCTGGGAAGAAATAACAAAATTAATGAGACTTGAGTTGCACATGAGGTGTAGTAGAGACTCTCTGGTTAGAAAAACAAATGAAGAGCAGGTACTAGTACAGGAACATATACACACAAGAAGGAAAATGAATACACAGAGGATGTTATAACCATGACACACAAAAAAATCATGTTTACTCCAAATGATTCAAGGTTTATCTCTACACGCAAGATTGATGTGTATAATGGAAACATAATAGTTCAATCTGGTGTCAAAGTTAAGGGCACGTGAAAAATAATGATGGGCTTAATAGTACATGATTCAACGAATAAAGGAAAATGCATCTTTGAATTGGACAATGTTGTAGATGGTGATAGTTGTCCAGCTTACACAAACAAGTATGTCAGGAAAGAACCCCAAGACACAACTATCCCTATGGTGGAAATTGAGCGAAAGCTCACATTATTACAACAAAATCAAGAGCAGCTCAGATTTCACGAACAACTTGTCATGGGTAATATAATTAAAGAAGATGAATATTGGACCAAAAGGAAGAAATTGCTTCCGACAGTTGCCAATGAACCTACAAACCAACAAACTAGATTAAAAAGTGTCATGATTTCATATATTCAACTAATGTCTGGTCTCCAAACAAAGTATGCACAAATCAAATCAGAGATCATTCAGCATATTTTTATTGAGAAAGGAGTTGTGCTTCAGGAGTTTTTTTTATTTATAAAAGTACCCATTCAGATGAAGGAAACTAAAATTTTGGAAGAATTTTTTTTAATGTAAAGAGCTATCGTCGTAGGGAAAATATAGCTCTGAAGGGAAGAGGCATCTGTAGACATGCAACTTGCAATTTTCTTGAAAGACGATGATATTGTTACAGATGAAGTTCAAAACAAGATTTGGAGTGTGGATCCTACTATAGACATGGTAGAAAATTTTCAGATGACTATACACACTTACAGGGACATGGAATTCTTATACATGGAAATGATGATAATGTCGGCGTGGTCACTTCCTAATTACAAGAAGCCTTGTTCCATGATATTAATAGGCATGCAATTATAGTTCTTGAAGGATGTGCTATAGATTCTAAAGTGCACAATACAACATGAACGAGAAAGGTCGAAAGAGGATCGATCAATGGCCTTTTCATTGGATTCAACACCATATTGATTCTTGTAAAAAGGTATGGATTCATGTGGCCTTTGAAGATGACTTGAAATGAGTGAACGTCTCCATGAGACTTCCCTCCAAGATTTTCCCCACAAGGCACCCTTTGATACCAGTGACAGGGCTAAATGTAAGTTGTGATTTATGTTAGTGGATGTATCCTTGTAAGTGCAGAATAATGTGGTTGGATCTAGTTCCTGGATGAAGTGAGAGCACTTATGGATGCATACAGAGAAAGAGAGAGAATGATGTTTGTGACAGTTGGTACTGTGTTTTCTCTACACCCTTGTCAAGGCAGTTGACACTATCCAATGTAAAGCATCCCGATTCCCTAGCAAGAAAAGGGTACACCAGTCTACTCATTCAACTAGGTCATGGATCATATTTCCCAAAAAAGTATTGGTGAATATGGTATACCAATACCGATATAGAAATAGGGGATGAATTCAAAGAAATACAGAATACAAAAAGAAAACAAGATGGTTAAAATTGATGATTTGTAAATGCCTCATAGATTTTATGTTCCCTGTTCGCCCATAAGAATTTTAATTTGGTGCATTCAACATGATATGTCATGTGAATGGAAACCAAAACCAACAATTGGCCTAAGCCACCTACATTGATCACAGGGGGAGCCTAGCCTGTAACACATACAACTCTTGAATAACAACTATGATTCTTGTTTAGCGGTGGACAGAGCGATCAAAACAAACAGCAGTAGAGCACTGACACAAAAAAAAGGAATCGAGATCCAAAGGGAAAAGTGGAATAAACAAGTGCGTATAAGTAGAATCAAGAGATCAGGAGCATGTGTAAAGTATTTGAATCCATCTATCATGAAAAATATGTGGATCAGTGATATTCATTACCAGTTAGGAGCGTTGGATGCCAAATCAAGTGATGATCTGTGAAAACGTTAACCTTGGACGAGTTCAGAAGCAAGCGAGTTACAATTGGTTAGTCAGGGAGAGTCCAAACCTCCTTTCCACTTTGTTCATTCCTCATAATTTCAATAATTCTTGGATCTACCCTAATGTTGACAGCAGCAAGAACACCTGCCACAAACATGATAGCGCCAGTGGCAACAACGGGTTCTCAATGAGGCTAGAGAGATTTATTATAATTCGTAGACTAGCAAGGACTAGAATGCCTTAATTAGAATCACTCTGACTCCATTGTAAATGCAATAAAACAGGATTCCCATTTCAATGTTGGACGTAACAACTCATGCAAAGTAACATGAAGCTATATCTGAACATTTGGAATATTGTTGGAATACTCACTAATACATTTGGTAGTGTTGTGGGTGTGATCTCGTTTGGGCGTTGCATGCAATGACTGCTTCAACCGGTGGAACAAAGAAGGGTGCAAGTCTGAGTTGGAAGCATATAGAGGATGTGTAATAAAAATATGGAAGACAAAAACTTGAGTCGCCTACTACAAGCCGAGACTCTTATGCAGTCTAGACATGAACTAGGGCAGCCATTACACACTCAAGATTCCTCTGAGTAGATATTGATCTCTTGCTTCTCAGATAAACTCTGTAAAATTGGAATGTTGACATTGTTCACTCTATTCTCTGCGCCTTTTGAATCATGTGCATGAGAAGATACCCCAGATATTGATAATATATATATATATAACGGAAAGAGAATGAAGTTGTTCATCCTACCCAACATTCAATCCTCTAGCAGTTCAATCCAGTGTTTTCTACTGAAGAACTTCGACACCTTTTCTCTTGGAATTTTTTCCCCCAAAGGAGAGTCACAAGTTTTACAAGCATGGAAGCACTTGCATGGAAGTACCGTCTAGATTCTATTGAATAGGAGAAACTATTTAGGGAAATGAATAGTAGCATCCTTGAGAAAAATACAAAAGGGCAATGTACATATTAGTAAGTGCCATGAACCAAACATAACTTCTTTTTCAATCCAATTTAATAGTGGATCAGAATTTTGAACTTGTTACACCTAAGAGTAGTTAATGGAGCGTAGAAGAAAGTATTGAATTTGTGAAACAATTTGTGAAGTTTAAAATAAAGAAACCTTATACATGTGAATAGTGTCCATAACTAAATGGAAGATTGTAAGGCAATTTACACATTATATGCAATGCATAATGCACTAAGGGAATTGGGCTTCAATAGATGGTCCTTCATTCGAGCTTCATCATGGTAAATCAATACATAAAACTTGTTGTTGTTGTTGTAAATCATGACAGGAAAGCAGATTCGAATGAGCCGAAAGAGCATATTAAAACTTCCAGGATTTCAAGGAAGGTCATGTTGTGGACTTATCATACCTAGAGGATGTGGAAGTCCAAAGACAGAGATGTAGATTCTAAATACGTCTGTTTGGGTGCCACTACGTGTTGATTTTCATTACAAATTGAACCCCTTTGCCATTGATGTCAAAGAGGGAGGTAAGTAGAGGTAAGGAAAATTGATTCTCGAGGAGAAATAAGGAGAAATGTTTCTCAAGGAAAAAGGGGGAGGATCATAGTGTTGCCATCAATACCAAAGGGGAAGATTCTTGGAAAAATTGTTATTGATGGCAAAGGGTGTTGTTGAGTACATGTTTCTCGTCAGATGTTGTGATGTTAAGGGATATGTTGTTGAGATGGTTATGTTGTAGAGGTCAATTGACAGAGGTATGTTGAAGAGGTGTGTTGTAGATGTTGTAGAGGTTAAAGGTGATGTTGTAGGTGTTGCAAAGGTCAGAGATGGTGCAAGTGGATAAATATGTTTTGATGTTCTCCAATTATAGTTACATTAATTAGCATTTTTCTTGACATTGCTTTATCCATAGTTTAGGCAATCATTAGATTTGGTTGATGTAAATCTTTCAATATTATTTGGAGGATAATTTTGTTTTAATATCCAAAAATTGAAAGAATTTGCAAACGAATAGATGGAATGCGATAGGAAAGATTTTCACTTCATATTTTTGCATGGAATACTAACAATTAGCAAGTTTTGTTTATAAAATATGTTCTTTTGGAAGACTAAAAAGTTAGAGAGTTGATTGAGTTATGGTGAGACATAGTTCGTGACTTACCTGGTACAAAGAGAAAGAGGAAGAGGAGAAAATGTGATGCAAAAATGAGGAGGAGATAGATAGAAGCAGTTGTAAAAAGGAGAGAAATATAGTTCAGAATAGAGTCAAAGACCAGGTAAACTAGCACATAGAATATTTTACGTATCAAGGGATTGTTGTCTCCTTTTAGATAGTAACCTGAAAAAGCGCAGGTTGGAGCCTATTGAAGAGGGAGTAGGAGCTTCCTAGAAACTAGAAGCTTGTAAAAATAAATTGAGGTAGGAGCCTCCTGTAGGTAGAAGCCTACAAAAAATCAATGTAAAAGAGGGAGTAGGAGATTCCCAACAAGTTGTAGCTTGCAAATAGAAAAGAGGTTAGAGCCTTCAAAAGATAATCTAATAGAGGAAGTAGGAGATTGCCTTTGCATCACAATAACAAAAAACTAGTGCTTTTTCCTTTTATGGGTTTCCACTTATATCTGGTGTCCACATGTGTTGTTTTTGTGTGTTAATTCTTATGCTGAAGTTGAATGTTGTTGACATATTATATTTTTGTTCATATAATGTCGTGTTTCTTATTTAGTAGATCAGAGAAATATTGAAAATAAAGTAAATAGAAAATTGATGTCCATGAATGCACTACATTGATTCACCACCCCCTCTTAGTATAGTCAAGTTTCCAACAATCCTTTTGGGAAGGAATCTTGACTGACTTAAAGAGAGGGACAAGGACCATGACCTTAGCCAAGATATTCACGACATCAACATTTAAGTTACATCGTCATTCTTGTTTTATGTTGATGGAGGAGTTGAATCAATATTCAAAGGAAAAGAAAATCTAGTCCAATTATTTCTTGGTGGCTCAAGCTATGAAACCTCAATGACTTTGTTTCTTCTAGTGTATTGAAGGTACTTTTCTTTCTTGAGATTATTCTTATACTCTTCATCCATGGGATTCAAAATATAAAATCTAGCCAACCTAGTAGCATCAAAACTTTCTTGCTTTATTTTCTCCATTTGTTAGTTAGTGATATTATAGGTTTTCTAAGGTACAATATATACAAGCTCCAAATCTTCAAAAAGGTTCATATGCTTAGGGTCACTAGGCTCTTCTTCTTCCTCATAATCATAGTTTTAAGGGAATTTCCATTTACTATGTGACTCATGATAAGGCAAACACAACATGATTCATTATTAATTGATCATGTCAAAAGGGGCAAGGGGGTTAGGAATTATTTTCTTAGGGTGGAGGTCCCAAACCCTCTCATCTAGCCTATACTCATAATATTTACAAAGGACCAAAACCAAAGAGCAAGAAGACTAACATACATTGCGATTATTGTGGGAAGATGGACATGTGGAGTCTAAATGTTTTAAAAATATCGGGGCCTTGGAAGAAACAATTAATAATCACAACATCAATCCTTATTCTTCTTCTAACACTTCTTCTCATGGGCGTGCACTTTTTTCTTTTTGTTTATCCTTCAATGCAACTTCTACTTCTTCTTATAATGGGTGGCTTATTGATTCTAGAGAATATTATCTTTTAGCTAAGGATAATTCCATTTTTATGCTCTTAATGATTGTAACACAAAACAAATATTTGTTGGTGATGATAGCTCTCTTAGTGTTCTAGGGTCTGGAACAGTTAAAGTATATGATGGTGATTTCAATGATACATTATGCGTTCCAAATCTTTCCTACAACCTTCTATATGTATATCATATCACTCATTCAGGTGACGTAAAGTAGTAGAGTTTTCACATCACCAATTGTAATTAAGTATTTAAAACAACCTAAACATTTCCTTGCTATTGGAATTGTTGATGGTATTACATGGTTGTACAAGTTTAACAACTTTGGGTCATGTCCTCTTTGCTCAGTGTTTACTTTTCATAGTGATAACTTGATCAAACTTTGGCATGAGAAATTTGTTCATACAAACTATCACTCACTACAACAACTATGTAATCAAAATATGTTGACTGATCTTCCTCTCATTTCTTAGAGAGATGGTATTTGTGTTGGTTGTGTTTTCAACAAACATCATTGAGATAGTTTTGACAAATGTGCCCCTAGTTGGCATGCCTCAACCCCTTTACAACTTGTTTATTGTGATTTGTGTGTTCCACTTTCTTCGCCTTCTTTCTTTGGGTTCATGTACTTCTTAACCTTCATTGATGTCTTCTCCGGATGAACTTGGGTTTCTTTCAAAAGTGAATCCTTTGACTTGTTCTTGGCCCACAAGGCCCTTGTAAAAAAATAATATGGACATCAACTGCAAAGGTATTGCACAAGGAATTCAAATGCAACATATTGTTCCATACACACCACAATAAAATGGCATTGTTGAAATAAATAACCATACATTAAAGGAAATGGCTAAGTGTATGACTCAATCTAAGGGTTTAAGCCTTCGTTATTTGGCAAAAGAAAGCAACTATTAAAATTACATAGTAAGTCACACTCCCATAAGGATTTAAGCAATATTACACCGAAAGAAGCATGGACTAACATTAAGCCAAATGTAGGCCACTTATGTATCTTTGGTAGTGTAGCATGGGCGCAGATTTCTAATGCAAAAAGGAAAGCATTACAACCTAAAACTGAGAAGTGTATCTATGTTGGATATTCTAAAGATGTAAAAGGCTATAGACTTATTCAACCTCACTCTAATGAAATAATCATTATAATAGATGTTAGACTTGATGAAAATATATTGGCCTACATGCCTAATTTAGTAGTTGTGCCCTCTTTGGCCTATGAGCCATCTTCGACATTTGAGCCACCTTATCTTCTTATTTTGGTTTCTTCTTCAAATGATGACATTGTGGATGAAAATACATCTCTTCCTACTCACATTCCTCGATATGAGTCCATTGAACACGAACCTGCACTAGCACTAGAGCTTCCAAAATGGGTATGTTCAACACATGAAGCAGTTGGTGACCTTTCCATTGATCATACAAATCAACATCATACTCGTTCACATTTCTTGTGAGCCTCCTCTTTTTTGGCTCAAGTTTCAGAGACTCATGATCTGTGATGGTGTGTTAATATATTTTATTATTAATTTGGACTACACAGTATATTTAATTTTCAATTAGTGTTAGTAAGTTTGTGAGGCCATCAATATTATATGCATAGGAGGAAAGTCCCTTATTGGTGCTCCTTTATTGGTTGGTTTCGTTGATTCCAACTAGGTTGGTGAACTTATTGATCAAAATTCTACTGCAAGTTATTTTTCAATCTTGGTTCCAAACCTGTCACATCGGCTTGTAAAAAGTAGTAGCTTATTGCTCTTTCATCAATAGAAGTAGAGTATCAAGAAGTCGTTAATGTAATTCAAGAAGTCTTGTCGCTTTAACAAATCCTTTCAATGTTTGGATTCTATTAGCAGCATCCAACCAATATCTAGTGCTACAATTAGAGTTCCATCAATCTCGCCAAAGATCTAGTCCAACATTAATGCAACGAACTCATTTAGCTACAAATTCACTCCATTAGAAAGCTCATTCATAATTGATTTATTGAAGTGCTATTTTTCCCTACAAATTATCAAGTTACAAACATTTTCACAAAGTCTTTAATAGAAGCGAAGTTTTATAAACTTCAATCTTTGTTGGGAGTTCAAGAAGTTGTCATTAAGGTGGTTTAGACTCTAATGCCTCCTTCCTTTTCCTATTGTATCACCTTTTTAAATCCTTTAATCCCATCCCAAGTTTTTATGAAGGGGCCATGTTAGGATATTTATATACTTAGGAGTTAGTTAAGTTCAACTTTGTCTAATGTGTCTATTAGGTGAAAGTGTGTTTCTTAATGTGTTTCTTTAGTGTGCATTAGTTACATTGTAATATGATGGTCACAATATGTTTCATACATAGAGTGATTTGATGGCTCATATTCTCCTCGACACTAACAACTATTGATTCATGGATTACCACCTGATTGGTACATGAGATCTATTTAAAGATAATGGAGGATCATGGTTGATGATCAATTGTGAGAACTCTCTTAGGTCATTTTTTTCTTCTTCATTATTAAATTACCTCAAGTTGTCGTGTTGGTTGGGGCCATGTACTATTTCCCTCTAAGAGGGTTTTAACCACATAAAATTATTGGAGTTGTGATATTTGATCTAGTTGTGTGAATGTTTATTGAAGGTGTTCATCCTATATGGAGTATCATGTTTACCCAAACATATAGGAGGGACTATAACCTCAAAATTTGAAAAAAATGAACAAATCAAGGTGGAAAATTTGATAATGCCTTGCAGAAAAAGGAGTTTATGAATAAATCAAATTTTACTTTTGTCCAAGACAAACAACTAAAAAACATGAAATCCATTTTGAATAATTAGTAAGCTACTTTTCTCTTGCAATATTTGATATAGGAGGATATGTTGGGCCCATATTTTCTTCACCACACCTTTACATAAATCATTAAAATAATGAATCTTTGTTCCTAATCGCTTTTGCATATTCTTCATTGAATTATAGCTATGCAACTATGACTTTCCATCACAAAATTCAATAAATTCAATTGTTAAACACCTTAACACTCAATGAAAATATTATCTTTATATCAATTGGTGCATAATTATCGTTTCAAATGTGGCAACCAACAAACATCATATAAGCATGTTTCAGTGCCACCTCTCATTTCCCTTGTCCAATAATCACTCTCATGTTAAACTCTATTACCAATGTTGTCATACTTTAGCCATATTGAGATGCTATATTAGAATTTCCCTCCACATTTTCTGTTTCTTCTCATGTATGTTTCCAAGGGCTCTGGTCCCCCCCCCCCACCCCTCTCACCCTTTTTCTCATGCAATAAAAAACTCAAATCTTTGTCCAATGTTGCTACTAAAAAATATGATGGATTAGTTCTCCTCTTACTTTTCAAAAAGAATAGATGGATCAATGAAAATGGAATTGAATTCAAGTGTGCCTATTAAAAATCCTTGATGTTCACAGAGAACACACTCATTGAAAAGTTCAATAATACTTGGTTGAGTCATTAAGTACTTGAAACCATACTCCATTGGTACAAGCCTACTCTCATTCATGGGAAGAATGATTTATTCCTTTTCTAACATAATGCAGTTAACAATAAGATCTTTATAGATGGACCATTTTTTTTAGGAGCTAAATATATCTACATAAATAAATGTCTCAAATTCAACCACAAAGAAGGAATTTCAAATGGTGCTTCCCCTTCCTGCTTTGCGTGTAATATCAAATATGTTAAGAATATATAGATCAACTAGAACCAAAATCCAAAATATATGCATGTATAGGGATGTGCATGGAGGTGGATTTAAAAAAGGGTCACTGAAGACCTATAGCTTCAATGAATAAAATGAATTCTCATTCATATGTTTAATTACAAGAAAATGTTGTTTAAATGTAACTTCTAGAATGAATATGAGCATTTTGCACAAGATTTCCCCAAAAATAATCCCTTAACACCACCTTTGACAACTCACTTGAAAAATTAGGAAAGGTTGAAAAGGGTGGGGAACCCTAATAAAAAATTAAGTAAAATCCGACAAAAAAATAGGCTTTGAGTGTCTCAAATTAAATTCCCCAAGGGGGGGAAGAAGACACATAACAATATGTTCACTTAGTTAATATATTTCAAAATGGAGAAAATAATCAAAATGTACAATTAGATAAAATCCTAATTGAAAATTCCCATAAAATCCTTGATTAAGGGACAAAGGTGTCAAAACCATAAGAAAATTTCTTTAAAAAGAGCTCTAGACCCTCAAACAAAGAATGGGAAATTCCCCCACCTTCTTACATTCTTGTTGCTCCTAGTTCAAATGAGGAAAGACTTCCTAAATACCCAAAGGAGGATGAAAGGATCCCTAAAACATTGGGTATAAAGGTGAAAGATATGCAAGAGAGGAAGAATCATCCATAAACAAAGTCTTATGATTGTAAGTTACCATTAATCATTGCTTCATGATAGGTAACAAATCTAAATGCCCTAAATTATGGGTGTGTCACTATGGAATTCTAGATGGATTGGTAGCTTAGAAATAAGAAGCTTATTTCTCTCATGAAGAATAAAAATTGTGTTATGGTTATATATCTTAGAAATGAAACTTAACACCATGTTTACCTCACCCTAAAAAATAGGTTTTGGAAGGGTGTTGATCAGATTTTGAAGGAAGCCATTGTTTTCTCTAGCCACGCTTGCAATTTTGTGGGAGCCAACAATGACTCTTTTTTAAAATGAGGTTTTGTTTGATAAATGGATAACATTTTCCTATGGACTCGTTCAATGTAGTCATCTCTTTCAAATCAATAATGTTTACACCCCTACTAGTTATTTGGAAAATGGAAAGTTTAGCCTCATCTTCTAGACTCCTCCATGATTCCTCCTCAAAATAGGATTATGGAAAAATATTTTGACTTGGTCTTGGGGGGGAAGGAAAATAAAGGACCTCTTGTATGAGATCTTATGGGAACTCCATGTTGAGTTTCCTTTTCACCATTTAAAACCTCTTTTTTATCATTTTATCGCACCCTTTCACCCATTTGTTGCCCTTCTTACCAGGTTTCTTCATAAATATGCCACAGTAAGCTCATGAATGTTAAAGTAGTCAATTTCCATTATTTTCCTTTATTTTTTTAATGAATTAAAGAAACTTATGCTTGGTTTTACTAATGATTTTTTTGTCTAGCTCCCTTTTTGTAACTCCTATGCAGTTCTTATAACCAACTTCCAAGGTTGGCACATCTATGCAACTCCAGGGGGGATTTTGCAACATGGGTTTTGTTCCAAGAGATGATGACATGGATTCATGTTATCTACATTGCACCTAGGTTGATTCCAAAAGCTTCTAGGTTATGATCCATATTTTAGTCAACTTCAGTTAGGCAGAATCGAGTAACAAACTTTAGGTTCAATTTTCAAAGAAATGAAGAAGAATCTAGAACATTTTTTATGTGGGTTTTGTTTAGAACATCCCCAATTAGGTTATAATTAATTGGATTCTCCAAAAATTGTATGGATTGGAAGATATGTTTGATTTTTAAAGAGTATCGTTCTAGTTGTGACAGTTCCCAAACAGAACAACCAGCCAATAAAACAAACCAATTCAATGTTATTCTCATATGGTTGTAGATTAAAAGTGTCAAATTTTTATATGATATCAAGCTTCTCTCCAACAAAGATCTACTAAAAAACATATAGACAAAATATATGCAAAATATGTCGATAATTGATAGTCCAAAATTAGGTGAATTAGTTCTAATTTGTCCCCCTTTCTATTTTGTATAAATGTATGGGCAGAGAGCAAGTTGAGACAATTTTTTTTGTGAGGGTAGATGTAGATCTATAGTACATTAGATTACAGAAAGTAGGTTGCAAACTCTTTGTAGTTCTAAAATTATGATCATTGGGAAAATGTCGATGTCAATTATGTAACGCTGAAATTATTACTCGATTAATGCAAATGCTAATGCCAATGTCTAATATTGTTGGTTGTGTAACTTAAGATTAATTTTGTATTTTCTTAGGAAACATTGGTTGGTTGGGAGGGCCTACCTACTCATCCCACATTGCCTTGTTTTCCTTATTGTTTGTTTAGATTATAATTTGTTTCCCCTTCGATTTCATAGATTAGTGTGTTTATCTCTTATTTTATTGAATGTTCTACTGCTTACAATTGTTGCTTAGTTGTAGGCGCGAGATTGATAATTGAAGGGAAATGATGCACGTTGCAACCCTCTTGGCTACATGAGAACCTGGTCCAATCAATGTGACAAATTTGTAACCTTCCAAGTAGGGGCTTTGTGTACAACCCCAGTGATCACCATATCTCATTGTTTTTTTCCTTTACTTTCTTGCATTTAAATTTTTGTTTGGAAGAAAAGGGGTTGCTTTATAAAGGTACCATGTGTTGATTCCCTAGATAGAAAGAATGCCCTAGGTTTAATTTTTGTATGGATTCCTTTATGTTTTTTGGAAATAGACTATAAATCCTATTAATGCCTTAAACTCTGCACGTATAGTGTAGCATATCAAAGTCTATGAACTCCTGATCAACAATTTACATTATTATTATTATTATTATTATTATTATTACCATGGTGAATCAGTAACTAATTGGAGTAACCTGGGCGAAGCCCAAGATTAAGCCTAGTAGATTCCATTATACACCAAGAGTATATCCAATAGCCTATAACCCAAATATACTAGGAATTTTTTACTTAGCAAGAGGCAAGACTCCACAAGGGTGGGGGAGCGTACTCCTTGACTCTTATCACAACAAGTAGTTTTCAACCCTTGGGATTTGAAACCAGGTGGAGGGGATAAAATCCCATTGTGTTGGGATTATTAAGCAATTAACTTGGCCAAAATTTTTGTGTCAATTTTGGGGAGGCACTAAAGGGTTAGGGCATTAGTAGTCTAGTTTTTCTTGCAAATGATTTTTCTTGATTGCCCCAACACTTAAGAATTGGAGGAGTGAGAAGGTAATATGGGAGCTAAGAACTTGTGTGACCACTTTAGTGAGTCTCTATGATCCATTTTCGGGTTGATATAGTGTGTTTCATTTATGAAATTATTTCTTATTTTAGTTTGATTCGTGGAAACGAAGAAGCTAACTCATGTCAACAAACAAGTTGCTGACAACAGGTTCTTAGTATCATGAGGGTGTCCAAGTACATGATAAATTTTCTTTGAAATTATTTTCTTTTAGCATATTACATTAATTTTTATTTTTTTTATTTTTTTTTTCTCGTGTTGTAAGGACCTCCCGTATACTAATCCCTATGCAATACAATACCCACTAGTCAATAAAAGAAGGATGCTAAAATATTAACATGAAATTATTTTCTTTTAGCATATTTCATTAATTTTTTTTTTTGGGTGTGCTGTAAGGACCTCCCGTATACTAATCCCTGTGCAATACAAGACCCACTAGTCAATAAAAGAAGGATGCTAAAATATTAACATGAAACTATACTCCAATAAGTCTCTTGAGACATGACAACAACCGAAGACATATTTGCATCTTAGAGGGAGCAAATCCTCATAGCAATCAAGAACATAAATGAATTTCAAGGAGGAAGAGGAGGAGAGCATAGAATTCATGAGCAACATATAAAAGAATATCTAGAAGCTCCTATTCCACATCAAGAAGAAGGCCTAAAATCCTCCCTTAGTTATTTTTTCCAATCTATAGAAGGGACCAAAGAGTCATGGGAAATAATTGATGGAGAGCATATACTGGAACTTGAGATTAGGGAATTCCTTTCTTTCCTATCGACAAGTGTTGCACCTATTCAAGAGAGAAATCAACAAGCCTTGGAAGATCTACATGGCATGATAAAGGAGGACATGCTAACAGTTGTTAATGAGCCAACAAACCAAGGATACATAAATCATATTGAAGCTTGGTTCTAGATGATTTTCAACACACATTATTCCTCCAATATTTAACTACTCCTGGCACCATATCAGTAATAGCATCCAATTCCTCATATTATGGCACTCGTCAAAGCATACCTTTTGAATGTGAATATGAGTGCAATTGTAATTCTATTGTGCATATTGTAACCCTAGGGACAACCTCTGGCTAAAAGGAGGTCAGTGCTTAGGACATCCATATAAAAAGATGAAAACTTTACCTGTTATCCATACATGGTTGCCCAAAGATGTTTTATAAGGAAGTAGTGTAGGGGAGGCTCTTGGAGAAAAGGATACCTTTCTGGATGGTCATAATGTCTATGAAAACAATATTGAGGTTGTAGAAGGATGACAGCATGAAAGAGTGAAATATTTAGAATAGAAGGATGGAGGAAAATATGGAGTGAAATTAAGGTTATTTTAATTAGAAATCTACAGGTATTGCCATATTTTCCAAGAAAAGTAAATTTTTTTAATGAAAATAATCAGCAACTTCTTTACACTTTTTCAAGAGAAGAAAAACAGATAATGACTTACAATAGAGAAAGAAACACATATCATACTCAAAAGGCAAGAATCACCCAAAAAATTTATCAAGTATCCAAGAAAATGTTGATATATTACATAAGTATTACTCTCTGAGGCAAAAATTTGGAACCCCAAAACTGGTTCCCTCATGTCTTTTTAAAGGAAACATTACATTGAGGGTAGTTACAAAAACTATTAACTGTCAAGAACTGATTTCAAACTACTTTTGACTTTATTCGGTACTTATGAGGACTCAAAGACTAAACTTAGAAACTAAAATACTTTAACTTTGAAATTACAAAATATGATATTTCTCTCAAAATAAAATATATGCTTTGTCATCATTCGATCACTTGGGATTCTTGTGCAGGCTTGCTTTAGGAAGCTCCAGGTTCCACCCCTTTTTTTGGTAATATTAAATCTCGACATTTCTTCCACACTACTAATTCAAGAGTTGGAAATTTCATCAATTTTTCATAGGCCATCTTTAGATTTGTTATTTGTTTTGTATGTTAACTTTTCAATGAAGAGAGTCTTAACTAACCATAATAATTGAAAATCCCTCTGCAAGTAATTTACAACTGTTGACCCCTTCAAAAAAAAATTATTTCATGGGGAGCATTAATCTTACTCTTTGTCTCCACTGAGAAAGTCTCATATGTTTCCCAGGGAAGAAGATTCCCTTGTTGATCCCAACATGAAGGTAGTCCTGCTTGGACTCTCTTGTCAAAATTATAATTGAAGGTCAACACTGACTCCTTGATATCTCCTAGTCTAGTATCTGTATTCTTCCTGTAGATATTTTTCTACAGCATCTTGTTTATTTCTGAAACTATGGATGTTTTATCTACAATATCCATTTCTTTCATCTCTAGAGAAGACTTAGCATTCAGAAAATCAATAATCCTCTTTGCAAATTGTGCAATTTGTTGTGATTTGTCTTTGTTGGAGTAAATAATCATTTCCATACCTCTGGCCATTATTTTCTCCTCTTCCATGACCAAAATATGATCCCAAATTTCTTTTACCTATTGAATAATATCATTCCAAATGATTTCTCTTGCTTGGATAAGAGACATGTTTCCCTTCAGTTTCTCTTTTAATTCTTTAATTTCATCACAAGTTGATTGATCATTTTGAGGTGTTGTGATGCATTTTCTCTGGCCATTATCAGTGGCCTCTCCTTACATTTTAATTATTCTTTAGTAGCATCCAGAATATTTTGTATCTTTCTCAACTCATCTTCTGAAATATTTATCTTAGTCATAACTCTAGTGAGTTTGTTAGTAGGATCTTTAGAATCTGGTTGTACCACAATTGTGCAAAAAACATCAATCTTTTGTTGCAACCTTGCATTGAGCTCCTTCAAACTTGCCACTTCCCCATTCCTCTCCAGCAATTCATGAGCCAAAATTCTTTCTCGTTTTCTATTTGAGAAACTTCTAGAACCAAGATATGTTCAGTAGCAGGCAATTTCAACTTCCTTCTTAATAATTGGATCTCAAATTATGCACTTTGTGTTAGTTTTTGGACAGTTGTTTTGTCTTTTGGATTCACCCCAAGCTTAATTATTAGATTCTTGAACTCTTCATTTTGAGTGTGTAAAGCTCGGGAATTATATTTTTATAATTTTAACGGGCCAATCACTTTTCCCAATAAGGATTTTGTCTTACTTTATTCCAATGATGTTTTACTGAGATCATTATAATTAGTTCTCTAGTTTTCCTGTGTAAATTTATTTTTCCAAGAAAAGGAATGTCCTTTGTATTCACAGATAAGTTGATTGTTCTAAAATCAACTCCTGAAGTAATAGATTGTGAAATGGGGTGTGTGAATGAGAGTTTCAACTCACTTCTTTCTAAATCCATAGTTGAAAGGAGTCTGGTTTGGTAACCGTGAATAGATTGTGCCACCAACTTAGTAGCAACATCGTCCTTGATCTTCTGATTTCTCCCCTAATTTTTTCATATGAATCTTTCAAAATATTTAAAGATACATTTTCTTCTTCTCCAGTAATGGGGAATGAGAGTGCACACTTTTCTCCTCCTACTTGTAGGTCAAACCCAATCTTAGTGGAAGAGTTCTCGGTGAAATCTTCAAATGTTTTTCCTTCTCTCTATATATTTTTGCCTTTTTCTACTTTAAGAGTTTTCTGCCTCCAAATTTATAACATATAGCCCTCTTTTCAACCCTTTTTCAGAAGGAAGAGGGGTTTCAACTTCCATACTGCTTGGTGTTTTAACTAAACTTCCATTTTCAAATTTCTCCAACTCGGGCTTTGGTTCATGTACATAAGGAGCATAAGCATTCTCTACTCTCCTCTTTGAAATGACATGATGAGGATCATAAGATCACTTTTCTCCCTGCTGGAAATTCATAGCTTTCTCTCTCCAAATCAATAACATATATCCCTCTTTTCAACCCTTTTTCAAAAGGAAGAGGGGTTTCAACTTCCATATTGCTTGGTGTTTGAACTAAACCTCCATTTTCCAATTTCTCCAACTTAGGCTTTGGCTCATGTACATAAGGAGCATAAGCATTTTCTACTCTCCTCTTTGAAATGACTTGATGAGGATCATAAGACCACTTTTCTACCTGCTGGAAATTCATAGCTTGTAATAGTTCTTCAACCTCCTCAATTGCTTGCCTATTATTGACAATGAATGGACCAACAATCCTGGGCAATTTGAATAGATATCCTTTCATGGATGGAACAAAATGTATTTGATAAACATTTAGGCTCTACCTAATGAATTCCAGTGCAAATACTCTTGCAGGAAGAAAAATGGCAGCCTATAATGAGGAACTTTTGCACCATATAATTTGATCTCTATGCAATCTTCAAATGTAAATCAATCTCCAACTTTCAGATCTCTATGCATTTTCAACAAAGACTAGGCCTTTGGCAAAATTCTAGAAGGGGCAGCATTGTTGATAATTCTCTAAACAAATGACAAGAAGGAAGAGATATAATAGGAAAATCCTTCATTATATAGTTAGGCTCTAACCAAATTAGTCCAATTCATAAATGTTTGCTTATTTTTATTAGGATCTAAAACATTTAGTCCTAGGTCCATAAATTGTTCAACATGTAAATATAAGAAGAGATATACTAGTAGAGAGGGAAATTTGAAACAACTAGTAATGTTGAAATTAAGGAGCTTGGAGTTAATGGTTTGCTCCCAAAATGTAAGAATATCTAGCACCACATTTGGTTGCATCATCAAATGAAATAACCCTATGGCTTGACAATCTATCAATGGTGCATCATCTCTTCTGAGAATTCTCATAATTACTTGCAAAATGGACCTAACACTTTCAACAAAGCAAGATATTAGAAATTGAATAGATTCTGAAGGTAAAACAGTGTTTGGAGGAAAAATCCAGGCACACAATTTCCTAGAATCCTCTGTTGACAAGTTTTGGAAATTTGACAAAAGGGTTTCATTAGAAAACGAAAAATAGCGGTCAGACCGTGGAAAATCCAGTGCCTGATGAATCAACAATGAAGAAACCTACAAAATATTCTCCCCTGGGAAATTCATGAAAAAACATCGTTGCAGGTAAAAAGATGAGGTTAACCAGGTGACAAATTCTGGGAAATGATAAGTTTGTGGGACAATTGCCAAAAACAAACCAGATTTGACCATTCTAGCATCAACCTTTGACTTGATTTGGTTAACTAGGACATTTTGACGAAACTCCATTAAATTTACAAGACAAATTAAGTAAAAAATGTCATGCTTGGTATCCATGAGGGAAATGTGAGTGGGAGAACCTGACATATTGATTTTATTTGACATTGTAAGCTTCCTTTTGAACATTCAAAGAGTGGTGAATATGATTAAATACCTAATAAAATTGAAGTGTTGATCTGGAAGCTATTGTGTTGTTGGAGGGAGCAGCAGTCGCTAAGAAAATACAGTTAAAATGAGTGAACTAGGGAAAAAAATGGGGTTTTATCGAGGAAATGTGGGAAAAAATGAAATTAACTGAATCCAGACTAAATAACACGGACAAGGTGATGTGGCAGATGATGAAGCAGGTGACGTGGAAAGACAAGTGAGGTGGCATGATGGAGGAGTGATGTGGCAAGTAACATAGACTTGTTTATTGTTCACGCTCGCTTGATAGTCTCGTTCACTTGCCGCAGATGGAGGAGAAACCACTTATTGCTCACGAGGGCACCCGTGGTAGTAAGCAGTATCACCCAAAAGTGTTGTCGGGGATGATCCCAACCATAGATCGCCCCGATAGTGGTTTCCTGCTGGACCACTTAGGGGGAACCTTCCTCCAAAAATGTCATTTGTTTTGTCTTGTCAAGTTTCCTGAGCATGAGGTCCCAATGTGAGTGATGACATCGCGCTCCATAGTTGCACATTCTTTAAACTATGTGTTTTATTTCCCATGGATCTGGTCTGCCACTATATAAAATATTACAATAACCTTGGGTAGTGGACCTGCGCCACCTTTGATCAAAATATTATCTATTAATATATTACATATAAAAATATCAATTACCTCATTTTGGTATTTCTTTGTATTTTCCCTTCTTCTTCTTTTTTCATATATGATTTTTATTATTTTTTTCTTTTGAAACATAATGAAAATTTGCTACAACATCTGGCTCCACCTGGGGATAGTGTTTTATAAAAAAACACTAAGAACCGCATATTAGTGCTTTCACTTTGGGCGTGGAGTTATATCATACCTTAAGGCATTACAATGAGAAGCACATCGGATACTTACAGTGAACACATTGGTATTTACAATGAGAAAAATAAATGTTGTTTAGTGTTGGAAGTAATGTTTTAGAAACTACCCATTTACAGGCACTTGCAACAGCTCTCCATCAAGAATATCCAGAATGGAGGTGTTGTTTCCTTGTATTTCTTCCAATTTGAAGGGTCCAAACCATAAGGGGTCAAACTTGCCATGTTTTCCCTTGTCCTCCCTTCTGACATCCCACCTCAGAACGAGGTCCCCAGGCTGAAAGAGTCTATCCTTGGCCTTTTTGTCAAAAACAGATTTCATTTTTTCTTGATAACTAATCAGATTTTCAGCCACTTGTCTTATATTCTCAATTAATTATATTAGTTGGTTTATTCTCCTGGTCAATGCATTGGGTTCTTATTTAGCATCCTAAATCAGTGCAGCTACTAGTTTGGCTAATTGACTAGGAAACATGGCTTCCATTCTGTATGCCAGCTCAAAAGGTGTCTTAGCAGTAGAGTTTTTGGTTGTCACCATGGTTTCCCATAAGGAAAACTTAAGTTGGGAATCCCAATTCTTTTTATTTTATGCAATTGTTTTCTTCAAAATTCTAACTAGAAGTTTATTTGAAGGTTCTTCCAACCCATTTCCTTGAGGATAATAGGTGGTAGAATGCGTAAGAATTACATTATACTTCTGGAAATAATTAATTAACTTTGCAAATTTAAATTCCTAAGCATTGTTTGTCACCAAATTTTTGGGGCAACCAAACATTGCAAATATGTTTTCCTCAACGAACTTGATTACCACTTAATCTATTTCATTTCTGGTTGGAACAGCTTCCACCCATTTGGTGAAATAATCAGTTGTTGTCATAATCCACTTGTGTTATCCACTCAAAGGTGGGTTGATTTCCCCTATGAAATCCAACCCCCACTTCCTGAATGGTTCTTCTACAAATACTAGGATTAATGGAAGTGGTGCCACCTTCTTATTTCAGCAAAAATTTGACATTTTTTGCAGCATTTGAACAGTCTATAAACATAAGAAAACAAAGTTGGCCAGTAAAAACTAGCCTTCAAGATCTTGTGTGTTGTAAGTCTCCAACTGTAATGACCCCCACAAGAACACCCATGATACTCATTAATTATCTCAACCATTTCCTCCTTCATTAGACATAACAACAAAACACCATCATGGTCTCTTCAATATAAATGACCATTTACTATAATATATTTTTGAGCTTTCAACCTCAAATCTTATAGTTTTCTCTATAAAAATTCGATAGACAACTAAGATATATAAAATAATGGATAACATTCTTGAATCAATCAGAATAGATATATTTGTAGGCAATCTTGTCATGTTTCTCATTTGACATACCTCCCTCACCAACAGTGTTTGATTCAAGAATTTCAGCTAGCAGATTAATCCCCATTGCCTGATAGTATGCTTTTGTCAAGAGTTTAGCCAAACCTTGCCCCTTTATCATTTTTTTTGGCTTAATATCCATTTCATATTCTTGAATCTTAGCTATCCATTTTCCCCTTCTCCCTTCATTGTCCCCATGTTCAAAACATCCTTGATAACTGAATTTGGTACATACGCAGTAATTTGACACTATAAAATGTACGTTCTGAACGCTTTCAAGGCTTTAACAAAAGCATAAGATTGTTTCTCCAAAATATTATATTTTAATTTAGCGTCCCATAACACTTGGCTAAATAATGCAATTGGTTTCTCCTTGTTATCTTCATTCTTTTGCAAAAGTACAACTGCAGTTGTAGAGGGTGAGGAAAAAGAGAAAACTTGAAAAGGTTTTTTATAATCAGGACTTACCAAAATAGGAGCTTCTCCAAACTTGCAAAATATTCTCTAGTTGTTGGAGTCCATCTAACCTCTGCATCTTTCTTCAACATATTAGTAATTTCTTTTACAATTTTTGCATAATTTGGAATAAACCTCTTAAGAAAGATTATTCTTCCTAGGAAAATATGAATTTCCCTTTTTTTCCTGGGTAACGGTATGTTACTTATTGCTTCCACACATTTTGGATCAATCCTGACTCCCTCATTTGACATAATATGCCCCAATAATTTCCCTTCTCTAAGAGAAAAATGAGAATTTTTTGGATTAAGAGATAATCCATATTTTTTGCATTTTTCAAAAGTCTATTGCAAGTGTTTCAAATGCTCATCATCATATTTAGAAAAAAATATAATATCATCCAAATATATGACCATGAATTTATATTTTTCCCTGACAAAGGCTATATCCATAGCCCTCTGAAAGGTAGCTCCGGCATTCATCAAACTAAATGGGATTTTTGCATACATAAAAGCTCCCCATGGTGTTGTCAAAGTTGTTTTATTTTTATCATTCAGATGTACTTCTATTTTATTGTATCCAAAAATCCATCAATCATAGACAACCTTGAAGATCCTGTGACTTTCTGCAAAATAGGATCAAGTTTTGGAAGAGGGTAATTATCCTTTAATGCTGCTTTGTTTAAGTTCTAGAAGTCTATACATAACCTAATCTCTCCATTCTTCTTCCTTATAGGCACTAAATTTGCCACCCATTCTGAATATCTTAACGAAATTTTTTTTTTTACTTAAAGTAACTTTTTCACTTCCTTTTCAGTTGAGGGCAGCAATAAAGGATTGATTTATCTCAATTTATGTTTGTATGGTTTGACCCCTGTTTTAAGTGGGATATTATGCTATATAATGTCTCTATAATAAGTTTTAAGGTCTTCATAAGACCATGCAAAGACATCAGAATACTTCTTAAACAAATCAACATACTTGTGTTTATAATCTTTTGAAATACCCTTCGCCAGTTTCACAAGCTTAGGTTGTTGTTCAATTCCAAGATTACAATCTTCAACATCATCCTCCCATCTTTGCTTGCTAACATTCATAGGAACATCATTGCATCAAATAATCTCTCCAAAGGGACCAGATATTTAGGAATTGCATTACCTTTCAGTTGTACAATTTTGTGGCTTGCAATAGAATCTTTCCAAGGTAACTGATCTTCAACCTCTTCTTCTTCAACATTCTCGGCTTCCTCTTCTTGATCAATTTTTGAATTAGAAAACTCCCCATTGACCTCCAAAAATCTTTTTATTTGTTCATGATCTTCAAATACCTTCCAATCCTTGACATTGTTAGGTATATAAGGCATGCTTATGATTTCTACTTCATATCTCAACTTCGGATTTTGTGGAGGTTTAAAGGCGCGAGCTACAACTGCAAGTGAATTAACTAATCTATTACCTTCTCTTGGTAAAAACTGAATGTTGAATGCTAAAAAGAAATTATCTACCAAATCCCAAACTTCATTCTGGTAAGCTCTAAGCCTTGGGTGCTTTTTTTGACACTACCCTCTTATCTGTTTTACCACCATTTTTGAATCACCAAAAATAGATATACATTCAATATCCATATTCTTGGCAACCTGCAAACCAAGAATTAGAGCTTAATATTATGTTAGACTATTAGTAGAATCAAACTCTAATGTATAGGAAAGAGGGATCATTTCACCCTTCAGGGAAAGCAATAGAAACCTTGCATCATTTCCCTCCTTGGAGTAAGCGCCATCAAAATATAATTTCCAAGCACAATTCTATATTGCTTCTGTGTTTTGAATTTCTAGCTGAATCTGCACCTATGTATCCTCAGCAATGTCTTCATTCAATTCCAACATAAAACAAGAAAAGTCTTTGTCCTGGCTATAAATGGGGAATTTCTAGAAATCCCCTCCTTCGTGATTGTCTTGACAAATCTCGACTCGTGATACAGTGTTCTTTATTCTCCACTGAAATTGGAATTATAGCATAAGTGAAATCCAATTTCAGAAATCCTCCCAACTTAGAACCCCAAGATCTAGAAAGCAACATTCCAAATATAGTTGGGATGTTTGCAACCATTATGTCCATTACAATACTCATGGCTAGAATTTGATCCAAAGAGACCACAAGGTCTTTTATGAGACCAATACATTTTACTCTTTTGGATTCAAATGAATATAGATCCTTGTAGGGTTTTGTGATCTATAAATTCAACTTCTTCATTACAGAGAGAGGCATCGAGTTATGAGAGGCCCCAGAGTCAAGCATGCAGTTATGAAGCATAAGATCATGCACTAAAAGAGAAATGTAAAAAGGGGGAGCAGTTGAGTCATGTTCTTCCACATGAGGAAAAAAATGACCACTTTCCTTTCCTCCTGTAAATTAATTGTATCTGTTGAAACAATTGCTTGAGATAGATTAATAAAATCTAAAATCTGATTCCTATAAGCATATTTCTTTTCCAACTCAACCAATGGGATTGGGATCTTCACTTTATCCAGCTTATTTTCAATATTAAAAAGATGTGTCTCCTTTCCTACTTTTCCTTGCTCTTCTTCTACTAATTTGTCTTTTTAGACTCTCTGTTAACTTGTAGCAGGTTGATTTACTTGTTTTTCCTGACTCACTTTTATATGCTGGCCTTTAGAAGTTCCCCCTTGTTGGATTGGAATAGTACGGAGTGGATGCTTCCCCTTATCATCAGCCCTCTTTTCAGACTGTTGGACTGGTTTCTTAGGGTGCTCTTCAACTTGATCTTGAGTTATGGATATCTTCCTTAATCTGAGATCATATTTTTTATGCAGCTCATCTTGTATCATGTCTACAAATTTTCTACAATATTCATTAGTTTATTCCTCACCCAAAGAAACTTGTGAATCAAAATCCATATTTTCATCATATGGCTCCTCACCTTCTTCCTTTGACAGAGTGGAGGACTATTTTTCTTGAAATTTTAGAGTTTCCTCCACTACTTCTTTTGGTTCATCCTCAAGATACAGGGGAGCCTGCACCTAATCTTGGTCCTTCCTTTCCTTCTACATAATTTGCAAAGGAGGTCTTCTGAGGTGAGGATTGAAATTTTTGTTTGGAACATGTTGGATTTGTCTGGGTGGATTCTTGTTTTCCATCTCCATCTTCACTAATTTATTAGATAAGTTTCTAATGACTTTTGTCATTTCATCCAGTTTATGTTCTTGTGGGTCCTTCTAATGATTTGAGGGTCATGCTTCTTCCTTTGCCTTCTTCTTTTTTGTATGCTTAGATTTTGATTTTATATTTTCAACTACAGATAAGTTCACTTCATTATCCAAAGCATCGGTTTGCATTTGGTCTAGCATGGGATACCTTCTTTCTCTCAATGTGAAACCAAAATCTGATTCAAAAGCTCCTACAAAAACTACCTTTGCACCAGCAGGGGGTGGCTTAATCTCTAACGGAAGATTGTTGTAGAGATTATTAAATATTTTAATAAATTTAGCAACTTCCTCATTTGGTTTTATTTTGATAGCATTGAACTCTATCAAGAAATAACCATGGTCCTTTTTCTCACCCCATCTTTGTATAAAAACATTTTCTAACTATTCCTAGGTATTGATTGAATTGGATGGGAGAGTTTTGAACCATTTTCTGGTCTCTCCATCCAGCAACTGCACAAACAACCTCATAACCACATCCAAATACTCCACATTGAGATTTTCTACAAAGGCACAAAAAGTTGGTACATTCTTTTCAGTTATAAGTTCATATTCTCCTATGAATCTTGGCAATAATTTCAAGTAATCTTGAGGAATTGCATTCATAAGTTGAGGGAGATTAAGTTGAGCATATATATTTAAAAGGAACCCTGGAATCTCCATGCTTTGATTTTGAGGAGGAATATTCCATGGTTGAAATGCAAAATAATTTGGAGGAATCACAAATATCGGGACTAGTTGAGAAACTAAAGGAACATTATGATATGAGGTTGAAAAATCAACGATTTGTATTTCTTTGATTTCTGAAACAACTAGAAAGGAAAAAGAAACAGATTAAAATGATCTTTCCTTGAGGGTAGGCTTAGGAAAAGAGGAATGAGGAAAATGAAAACCCCCTTCAGAGAAATCCAAATTTTTTGCAACTTCTTCTGGATGACATTCTTTGGTATCTTGAGAAAAAGAACTAGAGCCCAGAGCAGATAAATTGGGCCTTGGGGTTTTTAGAGATTGTTTTTCTCTCCAAACCCTTATGGAAACAAGTCTTTTAGGGTCAGATAAGGCTGGGGATTTTTGTTGGGAAGTATATGATCTCATATGGGGTATTCTTAGAGACAAGACTACTGCTTTTAACGCCCACTTGGTGAGAGAGACTCATCCAACACACTATCTTTGCTCACCAAACAAAGAAATGGTTTATATAAGGCATGGGGAAAAATAAATTCATTCTTCATTCCCCAGCAATGGCGCCAAAAGATGTTGTAACCCTAGGGACAACCTCTGGCTGAGAGGATGTCAGTGCCTAGGACATTTGTATAAAAACAATGAAAAATTTACCTGTTATCCCAGACATGGTTGCCTAAATATATTTTATAAGGAAGTAATGTAGGGGAGGCTCTTGGAGAAACAAACACCTTTCTGGATGGCCACATTATCTATGAAAATGATTTTGAGGTTGTAGAAGGATGACAAAATGAAATAGTGAATATAAGGTTGGAGTAATAGAATCCTCTATAATAAATCTTAGTAGAAAACATGAAAGGCTAAGTAGATGAAAAATATGAAAATATGGAGCACAATTTAAGGCTATTTTAATTAGAAATCTACAAGTACTTAATATTTTCCAAGAAAAATAAATTTGTTTAATGAAAATAACCAGCAACTTCTTTAGACATTTTCAAGAGAATAAAAATAGATAATGACTTACAATAGAGAAAGAAACACATATCATACTCAAAATGCAATTGGAATCACCCAGAAATTTTATTAAGTCTCCAAGAAAATGTTGATACATTACACAAGTATTACTCTCTGAGGCCAAAATTTGGAACCCCAAAACTCGTTCCCTCATGCCTTTTTAAAGGAAACATTACATTGAGGACAATTACAAAAAGAAATCATTGTTAAGAACTGATTTCAAACTATTTTCAAAACTACTTTTAACTTTATTCGGTCCTTATGAGGACTCAAAGACTAAAATCAGGAATTAAAATACTTTAACTTTGAAATGAAAAAATATAATATTTCTCTCAAAATAAAACATATGTTTTTTCATCATTCAATCACTTGGGATTCTTGTGTAGGCTCTCTTTAGGAAGCTCCAGGTTCCACCCCTTTTGTTGGTAATATTAAATCTCGACATTTCTTCCACACTACTAATTCGAGAGTTAGAAATTTCATCAATTTGTCATAGGCCATCTTCATATTTGTTATTTTGTTGTATGTTTGATTTTCCCTGATCCATAAACTTCCATGGATATTCCATTGGACAGTTCGTCACAACAGATTTGATAATATTATATTAAAAATATGAGATTCTACAATATTACAGTTTTATTAAATTTTAAGATATGTAAATTTAACTGTAATTAGTGCATACATGCAAATGGAAATTATGCAGAAAAGTAGATAATGGAAAAATAAGCTCACAAACACACATAAGACACAAGATATGCTCTATAGGAAATGCTTTCGATAGAAAACCCAGCTAGAAGGTGAGGTCGCTTCGCTCTCCTTTGATGTCTATAAATATGGATGCAGGTACAAAGAAGTAATCATAGTGGCCCATGGGTTGCTACACTACACATATCCTCTCTATGTGCTCTACCTCCTATCTCTCTTGACTATCTGTGCTCATCTATGGAACAAAATTCTCTCAAAAGAATGGAATGCCTCTTCCTCCTAATGGCCCAGTTATAACACAGCTCGATAGCCTACTAGTAGTTAATTTTGACTACATAAACTATTAAATAGAGTTACAATATAAACTCTTCTAGATTATTTTACATCATAATCACGTGGCTAGCCCATTTTCCATGAATAATGGGGGCTAATGTGGCATCCTCCCGAACTCTAGGTGTGAAAACAGGAAGGTCAACATCTAAGTGGCATAACTTTTCCATATGAACTCTGATTGGCATGATTCTTACACCGTTGGAAAGATCTTTGTGTGCAAAATAACATGAAATGGTGATACGCTAAAATCAGAAAAGTTTTAACCTAAAAAAACATCATTTGATGCCTCAAAACGCTCCTGAAATGTTTTAGACCCCGTTTTTCCAAATTGGGTCTCGCCAGTAAAAATGGTCCCATGAGATGATTCCTCCACTTTTTTCCACTCTAAATTAATAAAGATGGATGAAAAACAATATAATGATCCAATATATATCACACCTCCCCATTTTGGGATGATTTTTGTCCCCAAAAGTGTCTACTAAATGAGGTGAGGAAATCTTTCCTCCACCTTCTCTCTGGTGTACCATTTAGCTTTGCCTGAAGTTGTCCAATCCAAACTGCGAAAGTTCATGTTGCCCCTACCTTGTAGTTTTGGACCTCTTCTACAAAATTGTATCTTCTTTCAACTATGCCTTAGCATCTAGTGCCAAATCCTTCATAGAAGGTAGGACTTATTCCTCTTTCTAATCTAGCATGGAAGGCTCATCAAGTTTCAGATTCTCTACATTCACAATTGATTAAATGTGCATATATGGTGGTAACTGAGTCGATAGGCATTATCATCCACCTTTTCTAGTATCTCAAAGGGACCATACCTCAGAGCCTTGATTTTCTTACCAGACCCCTGAAGCTTCTCCTTGTTCAACTGTAGTCATACTGTATCTCCCACCTTTAATGATTTCTCTATTTTATGTTGATCATGCCTAGCCTTATACTGTTGGGTTGTGTTATATTCTTTCCACGACTAGCCTATGTAGTGAACCAGGGGGTTAGAGGGGGGGCGGAGCCCCCCCCCCTTCGTTGCGTCAATTGCGCAGCGGGGGGGTCATAAGGGGGGCGGCAACCCCCCCTATCCAGGGGGTTTGAGGGGGGCGGGTAGCCCCCCTCTACGGGGTTCGGGGCGGACCTACCTATGGTTTTGTGCATGATTTTCACACATGGTTTTGGACGTGATGGTTTTTGGTCCATGGTTTTGGACGCGATGGTTTTCGGTCCATGGTATTGGATGCTTCGGCATGTATAAATATGTATTGTAACATTGAAAGGAACATAATGAAAAATCAAGCTGGTAGTCCCGGTTTTGGCATCCAGGGGAAAATCTCTGTGTATATGTGTTTTATGTGTTATGCTCTCACATTGTTTATTTTATGTTGTTAGAATTCATATGCAGGTAATTTCTGTACGGTGTTAAAACCTACATATACTTCTCCTGTGAGTTTTGTAGTGTTTCTTATACTTGTATATGAGTCTTCCTTATCTTCTCTAAACAAAATTGAAACCTCAAAGCATCTCCTATAAGATCTTCCCTCACTCCTTCTTGTTTCCCATATGCAATATCCAAAGGTGAAGGTGGAAAATATCCAAAACAAGTCTCAAATGGGAACTTTCGTATAGAAGTGTGCACTGCTTTGTTGTAACAATGTTGTATATATACCAGATTTTCATCCCAGGTCTTTGGATGCTTATGGTTGTATCCCCTTAGAAGCTACACCAAAGTCATGTTGACTACTTTTGTCTTCCCATCTATTTGTGGATGGAATGTTGTAGATTTGTTCAACTTTGTGTCCATATTCTCCCACAATGTAGTCTAGAATGCACTCAGAAATCTTGTATCCCTATCTAAAATGATGCTCCTTGGTATCCCAAAGTGAAACCAGACCTGTCCAAAGAACAAGTTTGTTGCTTCTTTCACACTTATGGTCTTTTTACATGACATCAGAACACACGTCTTATTGAACCTGTAAACTACCACAAATAGGTTGTCATGTCCCTTCCTAGTTGTCGGTGAACCTCCCACAAAGTTCATGGAAATGCTTTCCCAAGGACAGGTACTAGTAAGGGATGATATAGACCTTGTTTCATGTTACTAGGCTTGCTGGTACAACAAACATTCATCCTTTTATGAACCTAGATACCTTCTCTTACATCTTGGGCCAATACACATACCTTTGCAAGTTAGCCATGATCTTCCTTACACCAAAGTGTCCTACAACCTTGGAGGTGTGAGTCTCTCTAATTAGTTTCAATCACTCACCTTTAGGAACACATAGCTTATCTAGCCTGTAGAGTAACTCGTCCTGGAGATGGTAGTCAATGGTGCTATTGCCATCATGCACATGACTCTGACCCTTCAACTATTGATACACCTCCTTGAAGTCCTCATCTTCTGAATATGCCTCTCTGTATGCATCATAGGTGAATGGCTCCATGTGCATAAGAGTCACCAAAGATGTGATATTTTGTGTGGGTGGCCTTGAAAGCATGTCGGACAACTTGTTTGTGCTTCCCTTCTTATACTTGATCACGAAATGAAACCGCTAGAAAAAACCCATCCACTTGTAATGTCTGGTATGTTGTAGCTCACTCTTGGCCTACAAGTACTGTAACGACTGGTGATCTATGTGGATTATTATCTCCTTTCCCATCAAATAGTGCTTCCATTTCTTCACATATTTCACCATGGCATAGAGCTCCTTGTCATAGGTAGGGTAGTTAAGTATTGCCCCATGATATACTTCAGAGTGGTAGCATACTTCCTGCCTACATCAGGATAGCTCCCATAGCATACCCACTCGCATCTGTCTCCACTTCAAAGGGTTGCTACAAATTTGGTAATGTCAGGACTGGTGCTTGACTGATCTTCTTCTTTATCTCTTCTAAAGGCCTTTTCTAACCTTTTCCACACTAGAAACTCTTGTCACTTGTTTTTATGACATGGAGCGATGTTGCTACTGTTGAGAATGAGGCTATGAAATTCATCAAGTATTGTTCTGCCCCAATGAAACTCATGACCTCAAAAAAATTAGTAGGCACTGGTCATTTCATGATGGCCTCCATCTTGGAAGGATTTATCTTCAGTTCTCATCCACTGATTACATACCCCATATACACCAAAGACTATTGTGCAAACTCTCACTTCTTGAGATTTGCTAGAAGTTCATGCTTCTTCAATGTTTCTAGCACCTACATCAAATGTGACATATGCTCCTCCCAAGTAGCACTATATACCAGTATATCATCCAAATAGACAATAAAAAATAAATCTATAAAAGGGAGTGATACATCATTAATTAATATCATAAATGTAGTTGGTGCATTACATAGGCCAAATGGCATGACTAACCACTCATATAAACCTTGCCTGATTTTGAAGGCATTCTTCCATGTATCTTCTTCTTTTACTCGAACCTGGTGATATCCAGACTTCGAGTCCAAATTGGTGAAGTACTTTTCTTGTTGCAACTGATCTAGTAGATCACCTATCATGGGTAGGCCCGGGTATCTATTCTTAAGTTTGATTTTTTCAATGCCATGTAATCTATATACATCTACCAAGTCCTATCCTTCTTCGACACAATGATGATGGATGACCCACATGGTGATGTAGTAAGTCAAATGAATCATAGTTCCAACAGATGTTGCAACTATTTCTCCACCTCATTTTCTTCTATAATAGACTGCATGCATAGCCCAATATTTGGAAATGGGGAGTTTAGCAATAGTTGGATCTCATGCTCCACTTATCTCTTAGGTGGTAACCCTTTAGTCTCTCAGAACACATCCTTGTATTCCTGTAACAAATTCCCAATTGTTGCTTGTGTCTCTTAATACACCCCTACAGGGATGCCTTGCTTCTTAGTGAATCCTCTTCAAACTGACTTTTTGTTAAAAACAATAAAACATACTTCTTGTTGGAATTCATCAATTTCTTGGTTTGGTTGGCACTTACCAGTGAGATTTTTGACTTGACTTTGTGCGCGTTGATGATGAATGATTTTCCATCCTTGATGAGCTGATGTTGGTTGTCTCTCCTCATGAATATTGCATCACGCATTTACATGTATGGACTCCCAAACACGAGTCCACATACATCAAGGGGAACCACATCTAGGCCTACTTAATCAATAAAATCAACACTGATAGAAAATCTAATTTTACTTTGTTTTGTTACCTTCAACTCTGCATCCTTCTTTACCCATCCCAAAGGATATGGGTTTGGATAATCACGAACATCCAGCCCCAACTTCTTCACCATCTCTGCTGCAATGAGATTTGCTTGTTGTCCTGAGTTAATAGAGAATCAATCTTTTTCTTCTTGACATGTATCTTTATATGGAATAGTTTGATCATTTCTTTCTCTTCATGTTGCTAAAGGATACTCAAATTCACCTCCTTCTGTACCGATGTGCATATGATATTCTCATCCACATCCGAGTTTCTTTCAACTTGGTTGCTCGAATCAATGGCCATGAGATTCTTCTTCTTGTTATCTTTCTTCTTGTTCTTTGGATTTAGCTCTGGATGCAACTTCCAGCATTTTTCCTCTCTATGGCCATCGATGTTGTAGTGGTTGCAGTGGTTGTTAGGATATTTTCACTCGTTTGTTGAGGTTGTCATCTTCTTATATTTTCCCCCTTTCTCTTCTTCTTCCCCTCCTTAGAAGCTTCTTATTTCTCCTTCTGCTTCGATCCACTTGATTGTGCTCTCTTCAGGCTTATGTTCTCTAGGTGTTGTGCATGTACACAAGCCTCATCCACCGATTTGGGATTGAAAATCATCACTTTCTCATGCACATGGTGATGCAGACCCCCCAAATACTTGAGGAGTACATTTGGGTTCTTTAGAGAGATACCCAACATTATATCCATCTTTCTGAATTTTGTGGTGTACTCCTTCACACTTTGGCCCGACTTTTGCATGAAGTAATGCCATTAGATCCATTGGTCCTCCACGTACCCAATGGGATAAAAATGTGACTTAATGAGGGTTTTGAAATCCTCCCACTTAGTCACTAGAGGTTCTCCCTCCAACCTCAGGGTTTTTGTGTGGCTCTCCCACCAATTCAGTGCATGACCCTCTAATTTCAGTCGTGTGAATGAGATATTTTTCCCTTCCTCGATCTCATGGACACTGAAATAAACTTCTAGTTGCTGCAACTGGTGGTTCAGGCTCAGAGCATTGATATCACCATGGTACGACTTGATATTGACTTTTTCTTCCACTTTAAACAGGGATTTATTCACAACACTCGAATTGGGCTGATATTTTTTGGGTTCTTTCATTGACTAATTCTTTGTTTCTCCCCGATATTCTAATCCCTATTCTAATTTTCCCTCTTTATTTGAACCCGCATCTGTTACAGGGAAAAGTGTCTACACAGAACTGCTTATCCCACTAAGGTGTGATAGCTACCTTAGAAACAAACAAAGTAAAGCTACTTTCGTTTTTCCTTTATGAAATATAGATGAGAGAAGAACAAAGAAGACCAACCTCTGTCCTGCGCTAATCTCCTAGTTCGATTCCTCTCTCTCTTGATAGTCTTTCACTACTTGTTCCCTTGCACGCCCAGCTTCATAGAGTACCTGTAAGATCACAGTAGCATAGCACTATACAAGAACGTGGATCTATAATCATAAACAATCTAGGATCATATGTAAATTGACCATACAAATGCAGAAAACATAAATGACACAAGAGTATGGAGGAAAACTTGAATAGCTTTTATTGATAAACAAGAAAGAGCCAAGAGAGTTACAACCAGTTGTTCTGACCCAGCATCATCCTCTCAGCAAGGAAGCTCCTCTTCACCTCATACAAAGCTTAGATCACCCAACAATCTAATGTTGTCTCAAGAAACCAACAACAATTCCTTACAATATGCAAAATTCCAGCCTCCTGATCTCTAGGATGAGGGATCCATATATAGATATCTGTAAGGGAGATGAGTCAGCTTGTGATTTGATTAGTGTCTTCCCTCTGATAGTTTTTGCTTCCACTTGGAGATTGATGATCTCTTACTCATCCTTGGTCGAATTCAGAGAGGCAAGTGTCACAAAAGAAGTTTCTGGAAGTTTCCATGCCTCTCCACCTCGCAGAATGACACTGCCATTTGTCACTTCTCGCCCATCGCACCCCATAGAAGGGATTTTTGAAATGCAACGCACCCACACAGTGTGTTTAGGTGAGATGCAAGGCACTTTGCCTATGGAGCAGCTGAAATGATCCTGTTTTGACCAGTTCTGAGCAGTTTTTCATGGAGAACTTCTGGGAGAAGCTGTAATCAGTTGACCTTGTTCCTTTAGGGGTTAGAACAACACTTTTAGGGACTTAGGAGCCCTTGGTTTATGGACATTTCATGCTTGGGGTTGTAGTGCCCAAAAATGTCTATAACACCATCTTCTCCAAATATCCCCATATTTCTATTCAATGCCACCATGAGGAGGCTTACATTGCGGATTATATCTATGACTTGTTGTTCCAACCACATAAACCTCACCTCTGTAGGATCACGAGGTTCGTTTATAAGTTTTGTCGGCCATGATTAGAGTTTTACAATTTTTGGCCTCGTCGATCTAGATCCCTACAATCTCCAAAAAATACACAAAGAAACCTTCTCTAATACCAAATGATCCGAAAATTGTCATGGATATTCCACTAGATAGTTCGTCACAAAAAAACTGATAATATTATATTAAAAATATGAGATTCTACACTATTGCAGTTTTATTAGATTTTAAGATATGTAGATTTAACTGTAATAAGTGCATGCATGTGAATGGAAATTATGCAAAAAATTAGAGAATGACTAAATAATCTTACACACACACATAAGACACAAGATATGCTCTCTAGGGAACCCTTATGGAGGAAACCCAGCTCGAAGGTGAGGTTGCTTTGCTCTCTTTCTCTGTCTGGAAATATGGTTGCAAGTACAAAGAAGTAATGCATGTGTTTTGGCTTGAGGGGACCTGACCCAGGTTCAGAGTTAGTTAGCCAAACAAATACCTACACTACTGTCCCTTTTGGCATTTTCCCATGGAGCGCAGACTGAAGTCTCACCCGAAGCAGTATGGGGGGATGCTATAACCAAGTTTCCGCACCCTTCAGATGGATGTGATGTCGGTTTGTTCCAGCTATACCTGCCTTCGCGCAGGTTTCTTAGCCCTCTGTTCCACCCTTCAGTACCCTCGGAAAGGGTACAATTGCCTTGCGCGTAGCCCTAACCTACGGCTCAGGGACTTTCGCGCTGCTAGGGCAGCAAACTGCGATATCTCCAAACTAGGCTAAGTGTCTTACTTATCTTATTAACTGATCTTAGTTGGCTTCGCGTAAAAATATGTTCTTACTTGCGTTCGCTTAACCAATACATTTACATATATTTGAACCAATACATTTACATATATTCACACATCATATAAGCATTATATGTGAAATTCATACTCAACATAACAAGATGCATAAACAGAAAATAAAGACGCAGAAATTATAGAATCCTTCTCTTTATTGATAATTTTGGACAATTACAGACTCAACCTGCTCTGCGCACTTAGTTACAGTGGTCCACACACTCAGTTGCAGACTTTTAGGCCTCTGCGCATTCAGCTGCAGAGCCTCTACCTACGCTACTACCCGAACTTAGACTTCTACCTCAAAGCTATCTCTCATACATGTCGATGCTTCATTGATTATTGATTCTAACTACATAGAGCTTAGCTCTATTTATACAATCCCATGGTCCGCGGACCATGGGTTGATCTTTTACAACTTACATTACATTTCCAAAACAAGGGTGGACAACCCTATGACTCTTTAACACCTACACACTCCGCAACCACAAAATGTGGAGTCTTTACACTTGGATTACAAAATTTGACCAAAATATGGGCTTTTAGCCCCAAAACTACCCTTGGGGGATCCCGCACCCAACAGGCCCCCAACATAAACATCGTGACTCGCCCTCAAGTCACTCTGTAGGCACGGAGATCTTAGTGTGAAGACCTCCCAGCTCTATCTGGATGATCGCGACCTCGGCAACGCACTCAGCAGCCACCTGTTAGACTTCTTCCACTCTCTACTTGGTGATTGTTGCTGAACTACTACCCTAAATCTTCTGTTGAGTTGCCTACAGTGTCGTGAACTTTCCTTCAATGGAAGTTGTGATCATATATGCCTCATCTATCCATGGTTGTAGGCGTGCTTTTAGGACCACTTCTTTGTGTCGAGCAGCATCCATCTGTTCCTTAAGTGTCTTTGCCTCCTGCATCCATGCAAGCCTCTGTGTAAGGGAGACCGTCTGCGTGGTCCCTTTGACCTCGTCATATCTTTGTTGTAGCTCACGCGCCTCTGTCTCCAAGCACTCTACATTCAGGTCCTCCTGCAGGGTGGTCAGGACCTCGAATGACTATTCAAAAAGTCGCGTGCAGTCTGCTACTACATTGTCGACCGCCGTTATTGCTATTGTAACAGCGGTGGTACATTGTTCCCTGACTTCTAGTGGATTTGAAGGCTGAGCCTTCAACTTCAATTCTGCGATCTACAGGTTCAGCTCTAGCTAAATCCTGACAATCTCTGTTCGAGCATCACGCACCCCTGAGGCCAACTTACGGATGTGTGCCTCAACTAGTTCTTCTACCTGAATGTCCACCTCCAGGACCATTTGGCAGGCTTCCTCCACTACCTGCATTATCTGGTTATTATGGTCCACTGCCTTGTTGCTCTGTAGGCCCAACTACTCGATATTGATGCGCTGCTCGCTCATCACCTGCAAAGCGCGACTCTCCCAGGCCCTAAGATCCACAGTGAGTCGATCCTGAAATAGGTAGAGCATCTCTTGAGGGAGCACGGCCATATTCAATCCCACCCCTTTAAAACTGTTCACCGTGGGCTTGTCGGCCTTATTTTTTTTAGTAAGTGCCCCATATGGTAGCATTATCGCGTTAATCATCTTTGTGCGCAACATCTCTGCGGTAGTTGAAGTGCCGATCGCGAGGCTAGTGGACATTGTGCCAACCTGTGGAGTGTGAGCCTGCAACTCCTACAACTCTGTCCAAAGAGACCCTAATACTAATTACTGCTACTCTTTGAACTGTTGGAGGGCCTCCACCGTGACATCCCTCACCGTTTCTCCAATATCATGCAAATCCCCCTCAGTAAGGGTGATTGGGTCGAAGGATGTCTTTGATGCCTTGGTTTTCTTTCGTGGCACTGCCTTCTCTTGTGGGAGCTGACACTTGAGTTGGGAGGACGTCGTCTATGGGTCCACGCCACCTTGTTCTATTGGCTACTCTGTTTCTGCTTTAGTCCTGGGCGAAGGTGACTTCTGTCCTTCGCACTCTTCTCCTCCTGTCTTCTGTTGTTCGACTAATTTCACGGCGTCATGTGCTACCTGGGTCTTAGCCTTCGCTTCCTCTTTTCTACACTTCTCAACCAGCTACACGATTCTGAGCTTTGTTTCTTCCTTCTTATGCTGCACGATGGACTTGTCCATTTCCACTGCGAAGCCTGCTGGAGTGCGCCACTCCGGCGGCCAAGACTCGAGGACTACAAAGATAACATCATAAGTCGCCAGATATGGTAAGCTATGCCATGCCTTCATGGGGTCCTTCTGCGCCCTGATAAAGACATGGTGGAAATCCACTTTGAACTCTGCAAAGCTCTACAAATTAGTGTATACTATGGGTGACAACCGTGGCTTACTATTGATCCCCATTCGGATACTCATCTCCATCAATACCCAAAAGATATTTCTTTCTTTTATGCAATGCGTGTCCTTAGTCGCCCACAACAAAGCATACTTCGCTGCCTTTGGAAGGTCCAGCGTGACTGAAGGGAATTGGCTGTCTTCTGGTAGCTCCCATACCACTAGTATTATTGACAGCAGGAGCCATGCATAGTGGAACATCTTTCCCTGCTCCTGTGCCTCGCGACAATTCGCAAGGAACTTGTCGCATAGATAATTCGCCCAGTTGAACTGGACTCCTTCTACGCATTGGGCTGCTAATGCAATCACAGGCATGAGCACCTCATCCATGCAGCACTTCCGCATAACCTTCCCTGCTAATATTTGCATTGCGACCTTGACTGTAGGGTTGTTAATGTTGGAGATGGCATATCCCCGCTTCTTCTTTTCCAACTTGAATTTCCTCTTCACAGCTTCTGCGAGGGCCAACTCACCACCTTTTCCTTCTGATATATTGGTTGGATCCTCCCCTGAGTAAGGTAGCCATGTGATCCGATGAATCAAGTGGTCTGTGATGGGAATGGGCTCCTCCAGCCACAAACACCCATCATGCACCAAGCAGAGAAGTTGTCTGGTGACGAAGACGTTCACTAGGGTGTGGTGGTAATGTGGCACCTAGAGAAAGTTGAGCAACCCAGCTTTCTCTACACCCTTGAGCCATGTTCGCTCCAATTCAATCATTCCAACAGTCACATCAATCCGTCGATGCATTAGCTTCTCAGTTGCTAAATGCGAGAATTTCTCATGATCTGCGAGGTCCCAATCTTCAAACTTTAGTACAGGAACGCGCCCTAAGTGTGGCCCCTGAAAAACAATGCCATCTGGGAGCAACGGAGTTTGCAAGGAGTTCTTGCTCTCGTCTATGTCCTTCGGCACCTTAGCTTTGCCCTTACTCAGAGGAACATATTCTAGTAACCTGGTAATAGGGTCTGCACCCTGGGTTTCAACTTCCATGTCCAAATCCTCCTCATCCACTAGGATTTCTTCAGATTCTTCCTCGTATGCCTTCAGATTAATGGCCTTCCCCGTTTCCTGCAAAGTGAGCTTGGTTCTTTGTGGGTTTCTTCATGAGACGTGCATTGGGATCATAGACTGCTTATCCTTCTTTGGTCTCGGTGTTCTGAGTGATTTAGGGACTTCAACTATCACTCCAGCACTCTCTAGGGCTTCTACTACTGCAATTTCCTGCGCGGATTTCTCAGGTGTCGACATCATTCTATTTAGGAGGTCCTGCATTTCTTTTAGAAATCTCTCAAACATTGAACTTTCTCTCAAAGCCTCAAAATTTGTAAGGTCCATACACACTTGATAGCGCAACAAATGAATTTTCAAAATGCCAAGTGTTTTTCGCTGGACAGCCACCTGTGATTTATAGGGAATTTTGAATTCAAATCCGACCGTTCCCCCTACTTTTGGCCCATTAATGCTAGATTGGCACTAGATTTTCAAGAATCTAGTCCATAAAATTTCACCTTAAATGCCTGCCGCCCACTCCATTTGGCCACAAACCGACCATCAAATCGTGAACAATGACTTTAATGGTCACTTTCCAGTGGACCTGTGCGTTATTTCCATAAGTAGCGTAGCTGCCTTCATGCTATCACGGACCCTGTGACACTACGTTGCTTCGCGCAGTCCTGAAATCGCACAGCTCCCCAACCCGGGCAGTGTATTTTATAGTCTTGCGCCTCCTTTCAGCTGCCTGGAGCGCTAAGACTATGCTTCTATCACATGGTCAGATGGTCGGGCCACCTATGTATGGCTTCAATCTACTGTCGTTCACCTTTCCTGAGAAGGGATCTCCATTCAACTTGACCAACTAGACCACACCACCATCAGTAATCTCCTTAATAACATAAGGCCCTAACCAGTGCATCCTGAACTTTTCGTGGAATTTATCAAACTTACTATCATACAACAAAACCAGATCGTTTACCTTGAATGTGCGCATCTTAGTATGTCGGTCATGCCACGCTTGTTTCTTTTGGACCTGCTGATGAAATCTAGCCAAAAATCTCTCTTCTTCAAGCTCACCCAACTATGTGACCCTCTCTTCCAGGGCTCTGTGATCCATCATACCTGTGAGTGCTGCTATGCGCAGACTAGGCACGATGTATTCCATAGGAATTATGGCTTCCACACCATAGAAAAGCTTAAAAGGGGTTTGTCCCGCCAGTTTTTTGCATGTTGTTCGATAAGCCCACAATATTGCAGGTATGCGTAGGTCCCAGTCATTTCGTTGAGCATTGCAAACCTTGGTCAGTTCATTTTCAAGCACTTTGTTGAATGCCTCCACTGTGTCGTTAGCCTATGGGTGATAAGGTGTTCTCCTATGATGGTATACCTGAAATTCCTTCGTTAGTGCGTTGATCGTCTCATTCAGGAAGTGCGTACCATGATCACTCATCAAGATCCTTGGACATCAAAATCACATCAGTACATGTTCAAATAGAAACTTCGTGGTAGTCATACCCATGCAATCCTTCACCGACTGTGCTTCTGCCCAACGAGTAAAGTACTCTGTCGCAGTGATAATGTACCTCGCCCCTATCTTCTCTTGTGGCTAAATGGGTCCTACAAAATCTATTGCCCACTTTTTGAAGGGTTGCAACATAATTTTTGGATTCAAAGGCATTTCATCCCTCCACGATGGCCTGCCTATTCTTTGACATACATCACACGCCTTGCAATATGCTTTTGAATCCTGATGAAGGGTTGGCCACCATAGGCACATAGAATCTTCCGCACGGTTGCTCTCCCTGCATAATGTCCTCCCGTGGCACCCCCATGAGAATCCACGAGGATACTACTTTGTTCAAACTCAGGTACATACCGTCACAATATTTCATCAGTCCCCATCTTATATAGATGCCCAGCAATGACAGAGAAATCTGTCACGTGCACCACTAATTCCTTCTTTTGATGGACAAAGTATCCTTCCAGTGTAACTCCTGTTGTTAGGAAGTGTATTATATCCTCGAAATGACCATCCGCGATGTGCACAACAAAGAGCTATGTGTTAGGTAATCCTTCCTCCAAGTTAGTAGGTTCCTCCCCTATTTTGATGCGTGACAGATGATCTAGTCCCGCGTTCAATCGTCTAGGCTTCACAACAACTTCAAAATTGTACTCTTGGAACAATAAGAGCCATCTACAGATTCACCCCCCCAACACAGGCTTATTAACTAGTTACTTCAACACGGAGTGATCCGTATACATCTTGAAGTGGCCTCCTAGCAAGTAGTTTTGATACTTCTGGAGCGCATACACCATAACTAGCCCCATGCGCTCAGTGGTGGAATAGTTCTTCTCCGCCTTGGATAGTTTGCGGCTTCGAATGCGATAGGGTGGTCCAAGCCTTCTCCGCCATCCTGTGTTAATATTAACCCCAGCGGTATACATGATGTGTCAACATGTACATGAAACTCTTTCTTCCATTTCGAGAAGACTAGAATCGGTGCGATAACCATCTTTTCTTTCAATATATCCAGGCTTTTCTTATAGTCATCGTTCTAGCAGAATGAGACATCCTTCTTTAACAATTTTTCCATCAGCGCGGTGATCTGGGCATAGCCTTTGATAAACTTTATGTAATATCCTGTATGTCCCATAGTAGCGCACAACTATTTCACACTCCTCGAGGCTTTCAAGTTCAGAATCACCGTGATCTTCGCGGGGTCTACCATCAGCCCTTGTCTGCAAACCACTTGCCCTAATAGGTTCCCGAAAGGAATGCAAAATAGACACTTCTTGAGGTTGAGCGTGATCTGGTATCTTCGACAAGTATCCAGCATCAAATGCAAGCTCGCTACATGGCGCTTAACCAACCCAAATACAGTCCAGTCATCAAAATAGACCTCCAGGAACTTATGAATAAATTCCTTGAATGTCGCGACAACCACGCGCGAAAAGATAGCAGGCGCATTCTTCAACCCAAACAACATTATAGTGTATTGAAAACAACCCCACTCAGTCGCGAAGGTTGTCTTTCTCCTATCCTCCAGCGCAATTTTGATTTGGTGGTACCCAGAGAACCCATTAGTGAAGGAGTATAATTCCTAGCCACCTACATTGTCCAACACTTCATCCGTGAATGGAGTTGGGAAAGGATCATGCACACAAGCATCATTCAGTTTTCTAAGATCCACACATATCTTTATTTCATCCTTTTGCTTCTTCTCTTGCACCAACATTGGGATTACCAAATCGAATTCTTCCACAAGCTCAATGATGCCTGCTACTAGCATTTTGTCTAGCTCTAAGTGGACCTTCTCCTTGTATTTCGGATTTAGGCAGTAAGGCCTCTGCTTAACTGGCTTCGTGTCAAGTTTTAACATGATCTTCATCACTCCTAGGTCTCTGATTATTCCTTTTGAATCCGTAAACTTGGTAGGGAATAAGTCTTGGTATTCATGGAGCAATTCAATGACCTTATCCACCATCGCATCATCCTAGTAGTCTCCAATTTTCGTGAATTTGGGTTCTGCCTCCGTACCAAAGTTCACCTGTCTAGTTCTCACCGACGCGGTTATATCAGGGTTCTCAATCTATGGTCCTTGAACATTGCGATGGCCTTCTGTTTCTGGAATATTAATCTTCCACAGATCTTCATCCTCCTCTTTGGTAGTTACATTATAACATTCCAACGTGCAACTCAGCTAAGTAGCCCATTCAGGCTGAATCAGGTCTAAAGGATCCTGTGGTATCCTAAAGATGGCTGCTTTCACCTCTTGTAGCGCTTCATCAATACTATCAAACCCATCCTCAAAACTAAATGTCATCATGAATCCTTCGCGCAGGATATCCCATTCACCTATCCCATGGTGGAGCTCTATTTCTATATACCAATTCATTGGGATAACATCCAAGGTATGGCAGAACAGGTGCACCCACTCAGGTTGTGGCTTTTCTCCATAGGCCTACGTCCATTTGGCCAAATGCATGCATGGATCATCCTTCCCATCATACTTGTCTATCAGTCACATCTTAGGCTTCCCAAATCGTGCTCTCATCAGCCTCCTACATTCACGCCAATCATCAAATCTTCCTTTGTGTGTACCCCACCATCTTGCAGGCGTAGCATGCAGCGCCCAGTCCAAGGCCTGGAAGCGTTGCTTTTCTGGCACCCCCATTTCAAATGCATCCAAAAAGATATCTACCTCATTTATACCATCATAAATAGGCAGATTTCTTTCCTCTAATGACACACAATGCAGTGACTGGGTCATCATGTTGCAATTTAGCGTAGTTACTTCGTGTAATCGATTCTTCCAACGTTCTATTTCTTTATCGGAGTTGGAAGTGCAGGAAATCTCGCGATCCCATGTAATCCATCCATTCACGATTCACCCAGTCTTGGTCTTGTGCTGTTATCTTATAGATGCAGCCCAGATCATCATCACTCTCATAATCACGGACTAGTTCCGTATAGCGAGATCCTTCAGCAATATCCAGGGGTATTATTACGCGCAGTGATTTCTTCTCAAAGAGCATCTTTCGCTTCTTTAGATTGATTGCCCCGTTCATATCAGTAGCTCAGTCAATTCCCAGGAGTGCAGGGTAGGGATTGCTGTCATCTACTATCTCTATTACTTCAAAATCTGCCAGTGCACTCGGTCCCTCAATATCCACAGTCACCCCCTGCAGTCGCCCCATGGGTATGCTTTTTGTTGATTCGCCATCCTTAGCTGAATCAGATACCATTGCAGCGCAAGTCTCCACATTCACTCCCATGTCTGTTTTGGTAGAACATTCACATCTAACCCTGGGTCCAAAATGACTTGATCCATTTCATACTCCCCTGTTTGTGTGGTTAGTCTCATCTCCTATCCCATCCTTGTCTTATGCTTACCAATCTTTCGCACTACGTGCAGTTCACTTGGCGCGGTTCCAACACATCTATTGATGAGTTCTTGTATCCCTTTCACAGCCTTATTGTCACGCAGTAACTTCATACAGGTTTCCAAGAAAGTTGTGAGCATATATGGGTCCATCTCCGGCTCAGGCTTATCCTTTCTTTCTAAAGTGGAGGCCTCAGTGAAGCTCTTCTTAGCTTCCATGAAGGCTTCCCGAGCATGCTCCAAATCAAACTCAACCTCTTTCGTCGGGGCCTTGTGAACCCATGTACTGTCTTCTGGTTGTTTCCCCTTGTCATCTCCCATCGTGATTCCACTCCAAAGCACTATATTTACGTTTGGATCTTCCTCACGCAGCTCAAACCTCATCATCTATAGGTTCTGAGTCGAGGGAGGCAGTAGCACCCCTTTGTCACGTATCCTAGCTATCAACGTAGGACAATCTTATGCTTCATGATCAAACAGCGTGTAATACTTGCACGACGAATGCGTTGGATTAGTGAAATCACAGGCATAGTATCCTGGTCCTCCGCAATTGTAGCAAATCAACTATCCTCGACCTCTACCAAGTCCTCCTCTACTTCGGCCTCATCTGCACCCCTGAAATCCTGTCTGCGCCATCCTTGCATTCTAGTCAAGGGGTCGTGTTTCGGCCTAAACCCTGTAGGCGGGAGTTCTATCCATCTCCAATTCATTTCTCCTGCAAGTACGCTCATCATGTCCTACCGACCTACAAAAGTTGCAGAACAATTGTTGCGGTGCTTGTACATACTTTTGTAACAAGTGGCAGTTATTCGTGGCATGTTTTTTGGCTACCTGACAGGTAGCGCACCATAAGGCAGGCGCCACGCTAGGTCCTACTTGAGCTTTCAGCCTTAAAGGAATCAATCCTCCTCCTACAAGGTAATTTTCGAAGACCGGGCAGTGGTCTTTGTCATGACCCTAACTCTTGCATTTCAAGCACCATACCTCCTCGCGTACCTCTGGTTGAACCATCCTGTCCTGCTTCATACTTTGCATCTCAATGCACAGATTCTTCAGCTATGCATGAATCTGCTAGACTCCTAAATTAGGATCCTGCATCAGAGTCTCATGTAGTCTCATGGGAATCTCCGAGGTCTCTGCCTGAGTGGTTATCTTCTGCTACGACAATGCACTCCTTAATTGTGGTAGTAGCGAAGCCACAAACCACTCGCGATTTTTTCCATCTGTCAAATTCATGTTGGCTTCAAGGATCGTACATTTAAGCCTTTGATCTAGTTCCCAAGGCGTCTCACTTGGTTGCATCGTGATCTCTTTCAATCCCACAATCGACTGCGCCTCAGATTTAGGCCTGCTAAATTCCCTATTTAGTGCTTCTTGGATGTTTGCTACTCTAGCATTCGGGTTATCCTTGGAGTACTTAATATACCAGGTTAGCGCGTGACCTTGTAGGGCGCTAACTAGTGTCACTTTCTTTATCATCTGTAACACCTTAAGATTCCCATACAGCCCTTACAATGAACCAGAATTGGTCTGGGTCCTCATTTTCCAAGCCTTTGAACAGAGGCAACTTCACTGTGTTTTCCATACTAAATCGCGGTGGAGGTGGAGGTGGTACAGGTGAAGTTAGAAGCGATGGTGGTGAAGTCAGAGATGGTGTGGGCAGAGGTGGTATTCGCGGGAATCGTTGTCTTATTAACTGAATAGCTCTTTGCAAAGAAACCTTCGTTATTCCTTCTTTGTCTCTTCGCAGAGGTGAAATCAAGGGGCTATACTCTAGACCCTTATTTCCTTCGTTTCTATAAATTTTTCCGCTTCGCGTAGTCCTAGACATCAAGATAGTTGCATAACCCGTTTTTCGTACAACAATATTTTAATCCAAGTATTCAAAGATTTTATGTACTTACCTCGCGGTCCTTTGAAAAAGCGCCACTCTGCCTTGCTATAGCTGACTGAGGTGTCGACAGCGAATTCAGTAACAAATCTTCCTATGACACGATCGAGCCAATGATCGACAGTGAGGGCGATCTTATCCTCCAATGCTTCCAACCTTCGCATTAGCTCTGGGGTCCACACAATAAGACCGTCAAGTTTCCACCTTCCTTGGCTATCTGCTAGCTTCGCGATCCACTCGTATAGCTCAGTAGGAAAGGAGGTAAAAAAGATTTCATGGATCTCCATATACAAGTATCGGTCCAACCACTGTTCTTTCGACAGTCGCAGGTTTCTATTTTCTTGTGTCGTGAACTCATGGATCTTTCTATCCAACCAGTCTCCAATCTCCTTCTTAGTTGGATTCTAGTGATACGACATCGCGCATCTCTTATGCAGATTCTAGTCCTGGCAACGGAACCATTTGTTGGCTTGAGGGGACCTAACCTAGGTTCAGCATTAGTTAGCCAAACAAATCCTTACACTACTGGCCCTTTTGTCATCTACCTGCGAAGCACGGATGAAGTCTCACCCGAAGCAGTATGGGGGATGCCGGAACCAAGTTTCCGCACCCTTGAGATGGATGTGATGTCGGTTTATTCCAGCTATACCTGTCTTCGCACAAGTTGCTTAGCCCTCTGTTCCACCCTTCAGTACCCTCGTGAAAGGGTACAATTGGCTTTCATGCAGCCCTAACCTGTGGCTCGGGGACTTTCGCACTACCAGGGCAATGAACTGCGATATCTCCAAACTAGGCTAAGTGTCTTACTTATCTTATTAACTGATCTTAGTTAGCTACACGTAAACAGATGTTCTTACTTGCGTTCACTTAACCAATACATTTACATATATTCGCACATCATATAAGCATTATATGTGAAATTCATACTCAACATAACAAGATGCATAAACAGGAAATAAAATGCATAAATTATAGAATCCTTCTGTTTATTGATAATTTTGTACAATTACAAACTCGATCCACCCTGCGCACTTAGCTGCAGGGATCCGTGCACTCAGCTGCAGACTTCTAGGCCTCTACGCACTCAACTGTAGAGCCTCTACCTATGCTACGACCCAAACTTAGACTTCTACCTCAGAGCTATCTCTCATACATGTCGATGCTTCATTGAATATTGATTCTAACTACTTAGAGCTTAGCTCTATTTATACAATCCCATGGTTCGCAGACCATGGGTAGATCTTTTACAGCGGACATTACATTTCCAAAATAAGGGCGGACAACCCTATGACTCTTTAACACCTACGCACTCCGCAACCACAAAATGCGGATCCTTTACACTTGGATTACAAAATTTGACCAAAATATGGGCTTTTAGCCCCAAAACTACCCAGGGGGGATCCCGCGCCCAACAATGTAGCTCGTGGGATGATACAGTGCACAGATCATCTTCATGTGCTCTACTTCCTATCTCTTCTCGTTATCTTTGCTTATCTATGGAAGAAAATTCTCTCGAAAGAATGGAATGCCTCTTCCTCCCAGTGGTCGAGATATAACACAACTCGATAGCCTACTAGTGTTTAATTTTGACTACATCAACTCTTAACTAGAGTTACAATATAGACTCTTTTGCCTAGCCCCTCTTCCATGAATAATGGACGTTGATGCGACATCCTCTCGAACTATAGTTGTGAAATCAGGAAGGTCAACTTCTAAGTGGCATAACTTTTGCATATAGACTCTGATTGACGCGCTTCTTGCATTGTTGGAAACAAATTTGTGTGTAGAATAACATGAAATGGTGCTACATTAAAGCAACAAAGTTTTACCCCCTAAAAGCATCATTTTATGCCTCAAAATGCTCTCGGAAGCTTTCAGACCTAGTTTTGCCAAACTGGGTCTCGTCGGTAAAAATAGTCTGGTGAGCGAATTCCTCCACTTTTTTCCACTCCAAATGCATTGAGATGGATGGAAAACAATATAATTATCCAATCTAGATCATTACCTTAATTTTTTTCGTACATATTGGGCACCTTTCCATAAACAAAAAAATGATTTGGTATCCGTCATTCAAAAACAAGTTGTTGTCAATGATATGCTTCTTTGTAATAATCAGGAAAAAATTGTCCATCCCTTAAATAAATCTCTAATATCAGATAAATACTTGTCATTATAATTTTGAAGAGTCTTTCGCTAGGTAAAATATTCCATAGGGTTGGTAGACAGGCTTAGTGTGGATAATTATCAAGACCTTCTTGACCGTGGTTGGAGAAGATCTAGCAAGTTTCTTTATAAATGTAAAATGGAAAGGACTTGATGTCCTCTTACACATTCTATCTCAAGGTAGATGCATTTGTTCCAACAAAGAAGGAAAAATATGTCCAATGACAGATTCAGAGATATATGGATGGCACTAATTATGGATTGAGGACTATAAGAGATAAACAAAAGTAAATCAACATTAAGTCTAGAAGGTCATCTAGTTCTATAGAAAATATATATTTCAAATTGTTGAAATGCCACAGATTTCTCTGAAGAGTGTGAAACTAATGTGAAGTAAAAAATTGAAGGGAGTTTCTAGAGACATAGAATATATGAGCAATTGATCCAGGTGGCTCCAGACATAGGCAGAAGTCCCAGAGGACTCAGGAAGGGTCAAAAATAAAAGTGTTTGGATTATGATCGAACCAGGTTCATGTTAAAGATCTTGTCATCGTGATCACGGTGGTGTGAATGGTTCGTCAATCCGAGTCTAGATGAGGAAGATAGAGGCAGTCAAAGTTTTGGTTGACTTTTGCTGACTGGGCAGGTTAATGGAAACATAATTTAGAATTTTTCCAACGGACAGAATCCAGCGAACTCTAGCCAGATTCCAAGTGAAATTGTCGCCTCAATAAAATGTCTCCTTTGGTCCAGATTTCGAATCTTCAAAAACACCCCATTTTGTTTTAATAACAAAAAATGATTAAAAAAGGGGTGATGGGCCACCAACCCCGCCACCCCAAACCTTATCAATAGTGCATTAATGGAGGGGTGGGCCATGACCCCTAGCTCCTCCCCCCATCCCACGAAACCACCATAATGGAGCGCTGAAGTTTGGGTGGGCTGGCCCTTGGGGCACGAACCCAACCCATTTAATACAAACCACATGCATTAAAGGTGGGCCGACCCTTGGGGCGCGGACCCAACCTCAACCTTAAGAAAGGCACGACTAGGCGTTAAGTGGAGTGGGCGGGTCGCCCAAGGCGGGGCCAGCCCGATCCATTTTTTTTAAATAAATTTTTGTTATATAAAAAAAAGGGGGAGTCGGGGTTTGACCGCCCGACCTCCTCCATAATAACTGGATCTTCAAACCAACTGCGCCACAATAGATTTCTTGTGAAGTCCACCAACTTTTTATTTAAATTTAAACAAAGTTCATCAGTGCACCCAGGCAAGCATGGAGGAACCAGGAGTGGGCATGGAAATTGAGATGGAATTATTTTTTTAATTAATTTATTGTAGGTGGAACCATGACTGAGCAAAATTTCCAAAAGGGTGAAATTTTTGCAGTGTCCAAATTGGACAAACTTTATGTCGATATTACACCTCTCAGCGACACGAACCTGATGGCGCAGTCAGTTTCCTGATCTGAGAAGCATATTTTCAGAGGACCCGGAGGAGGGAATCTTTAAGGAATCTAGGGGGAATCTAAAAGATTCCTTGAACCCCAGATTTTCACTTTCTCAGAATTCATAAATTTGACAATCGATTTTTCACTATTCGACGGCACAAATCTGATGGTGTATTCTGACTTTCCATTTTCTCATTTCATTTTTCAGCCACTTTTCTAAGTGGAGTGCAGGTGTCAACATTCATGTGCGAGCAGTCATTTCCATGCGATTCGACTTCGTGAGATCGATGGTCCGCACAGCTTCAGCAGTTTGACATCCTTTTCTTTAGATGGCCCCTGGATGTGAGGTATATGCAGTATGTTCATGTACTTCTTTTGTTATGCATTGTGCTGCACAGATCCATGTTTGATGTTTGATGTGGGATCTTGTTTCTTACTTGTTTTCATGAATCCTGCTTGATGTGATGCAGAATCATTTGTGTGATGTACTTGTTATCATGATTCGTCATGTTTTATTTGAGATCCCTTTATTGTATGTTGATGGGATACTCATGTGTCACCATGTATGATTTCATTGAAATCCATTTTATGCCATGTTGGTTGGATGTTCATTATCATGCATGAGTCTATGTCATACTGATAGGAGCCCTTTTGACGGAGAGTTCCTGTAGCGGAACATCTCTTGGAGCCACTCCTGCGTGAGGGCATTTTCCTTGTATGATAGCGACATCACCTCTTATGTACATCATCACTGTTAACAGCACTTAATGCAGCGGCCTACACCATCTTGACACCGAGGCTCAAAGACGTAGTCCCTCCTGGACGAACTCTGTTATCAACATCTTATGTTTTCATGTGTTGATGATTGACATGTTCCTCTTCTTTACAGCATGCAGATGTATTCACTTATGTTCCTTTAAAAATGAAATTTAACACATCCTGAAAATAAAAGGTCTTGGAAGGGTCCTTTGTCACACCCAGACCTAGATCAAGTGGTATCAGAGTGGTTTTTGCGTGGATGTGAATTGCAAGCGTGAAAAATGGAATGTGCAGTGACAAAGGATGAAAAAGTGATGTACGATACCATGCTCAGAATTTCCCAAAGGGTGGAAATAATGTATGAAACTCTACAAAAGAGACAGAAGAAAAGGAGTGATTGCAGCTTCAGTTGCAAGCCACGAAAGAGGCCCTGGAAGAACTAAAGCGCAACAACATAATCTTCAAACAGAGAACACTGAATTGAAGATTCTTCTACATGAAGAGAAAGAGGAAAAGAAAAGTTTTCTACGACAGCTACAAGCTAAGTACGAGGCATTGGAAAAGCTGCAGCGTGACCCATGTGAGGTAAAAAGAAGTTCTAAATCTTCATGTATGTTTCCTGATGATGATTTCGCTATTTTCAAAAATCATACCACAGGAATTGGCTCCAAACTGTTGAAGAAAATGGGGTATGAAGGAAAATGCTTCGGCATTAATGGCCAAGGCATTGTCAACCCCATCAAAGTGGAGGAATTACCCCGTCAAATAGGACTTGGGTATGTCAGAAAGGAAGTTGGGGAATGCAACGAGACAGCTAGCGAACCACCAACAACAGATGATGAGCAGCCCTCATCAATTCTTTCCAAATCAACAAAGGAGGTAAAAGATGTTGATTTCCTTTCGGTTTCATCGTCACATAGTATGATTTCTGTTGCAGATGTGGAGATCCCAATTACAGGGACAAACATGAAGCTGTTTACCAAGATTAGGCACAAGGAGGAAAACGAATTTGGTGTTAATAACCAAGACATGACTCAACCATTGGAGGTTGTGTAGAGACCTCAATTTGCAGGCTTGAGATACACCAAGGGAGAATGCTCGAAGGTGTTAGATGCTTCCGAGACATCGTTGAAATCGTCAAGGAAAGAGAATGATGGGAACACATCCCCATCATCCCATGGTAGTTTCCATTGCAAGGAAAGAGCTGAGGTCAGCTCTCATCACCATACTTACACTAGAGATGGCAAGGAAATGTATAACTAGTTTCGATATTCAAATGTTCATTTCGATTATGATGTTGTTAATGGTGAACGTAAAACATGGCATCGAAAAACATGTACCTTTTTTGGATTACATAACCATACATTTTCTAAGTGTTGGAAAAGAATAGCAACACCTAAAAGGAGGAGGCATGAAAGACCCTCTCAACAGCAGGTAAAGAAACATGTTAATCAGATCTGGAGGAAGAAGATGTACTGCAGTCATTGCAACAGAGGTGGCCATAAAAGAGCCACTTGTTGGAGGCTCCATCTAGAGCAGCGTCTTAAAGACAAAGTGTCGATGCATGAACCATGTGAAGAAGTTATTCGACAAGCAAAACCACCACAGTGGGATGACCCATTCAGATCGATAAGTGAAAAATGCTTTCTAGATATGTTAGCTTGTCATGGTCGTGTTTTTGTAAATCATTTGTTGCATTTTAAAATGTAAAAGTGATGATGTGTTTCCATCACTTGTTCAACAACAATGATGTCTGATATTATTTTGAGTTGCATTTTAAACTCTAAAGGTGATGTCATGTTTCCATCACTTGTCAAAGAAAATAGTGTTTGGCCTTATATTTGTAAATCATGTGTTGCAGTGATGAAGTGTTTTCCATCACTTGTTGAAGCAACAATGATATGTTGGCCTTGTTTTCGTAGCTGGGGTATTGTGTCCATCTTAATGTAAACTTGACCACCGAGTATGTGTTATAAACTCGTGGCAAGTATGGGATGCTTGGGTCAATAGTTGGTCGTGAAAGTCAAGCATCTAATTTGAAAAACAATGTACTATAGATTGTAGAGGTTGCAGGGGTTGGCTCACCGCTTAAGACTCTGAAGAACAAAGGTGAAGGAGATGGAAGCGAGGCCTTTCAGGATGTTTGTGATGCAGACATGGTATAGAGAAGTTGCAGATTATTTTTCATGATTTTGGAGGACCAAAAGCTCCTCAGTGGGGAGGATTGATCTAGGTGGTGTAGAAATTTTGAATAATATGACACTTATTCACAAATATTATCCTGATCATGCACTATTTCGGAATACATGCACAATACATAAGCTCCTCTACGTTGATCATCAATTTAGCAGCATCAAAAACAATGAAACATCAATTGCTTGCACACATTAACACAATATGTAACCCGGGGAAAGCTTACAGCTGAAAACCCCACACTATCTGTATATTAATGATTGACAACATGTAACATTACATAGTACAATACTCCTCACAAGTATCCAGCACTATCTCCACCTGTTACACACAAAACTAGCTCAAATCTGACCAAGTCACAGGTTCAAATCTCCTCCGCTGCTTTGCCTGCCTCTATTGCACAATACTTGCTGAGAATCACTCACACTGGAAATCACGTGAGCACAGGCTATTCTACTGGGCATATACTGGGCAATTATCATGGGCATACTCAATACATTGCTTGTGCAAGATCTCATGCACAACTATAGTCACAAATAATAGCAATCTCAACCTCTAACCCCTGTCTCCACTGAACTGTACATGCACTAAGTTAACTGATGTATTCTTTAGTTGCATTACGAGTTAATAATTAGTGAATTAATTTAATCAATTAATTCACATCACTCATCACTAGTCTATTTGCAGTTAGACTAATTACAACTAGTTTAACCAAGTCAAACTGAACACAACTCCATCAACTCCACATCCAACTCCATAGAACTCACATGCATGAGTTCTAACTGATGTCCTGCATGCAATAGCTCAACTGACTCATAAGAAAAGTGTATTTCCTTCTGACAGCTGCATGTGCCACATGTGTAGCTCAAACTATAGTGCTCCAAGCGGATAAGATAAAGTTTATAGTCTAAATATTATTATGAGACAATAATATTTGACTTTTCTATTTTTGACTAGCAGTCTAAAAATAGACTCTGATCACTCCTGTTGTGATCCAAAAATAGAAGTCCATCTATTTTTCCCAACATGACCAATCATCCATAAACAGCATCCTGAAACTCATAGACCATGATCCATATGTCTAAAAATATACATAGTCTAAAAATAGACTTTGCGCCATAATTTGCTTGCGGGCCCACTTAGTGAAGGCGACTCCTTTCCACTAAGCTCCATCATCTTGTTGCATTCTCAACAGGTGGCTCCAGACATAGGCAGAAGTCCCAGAGGACTCAGGAAGGGTCAAAGATAAAAGTGTTTGGATTATGCTTCAACCAGGTTCATGTTAAAGATCTCGTCGTCGTGATTGTCGTGGTGTGAACGGTTCATCAATCTGAGTTCGGACGAGGAAGATAGAGGCAATCAAAGTTTTGGTTGACTTTCGCTCACTGGGCAAGTTAATGGAGACACAATTTAGAATTTTTCTGGCAGATGGAATCTAGCCAACTCTGGCCAGATTCTAGGTGAAATTGTCGCCTCGATAAAATGTCTCCTTTGGTCTAGATTTCGGATTTTCAAAAAACAACCCATATGTTTTAATAACAAAAAATGATTAAAAAAGGGGTGACGAGCCACCAACCCCGCCACCCCAAACCTTATCAATAGTGTATTAATGGAGGAGCAGGTCATGAACCCTAGCCCCTTCCCCATCCCACGGAACCACCATAATAGAGCGTTGAAGTTTGGGTGGGTCGGCCCTTGGGGCACGGACCCAACCCATTTAATACAAACCACATGCATAAAAGGTGGGTCGACACTTGGGGCGCGGACCCAACCTCAACCTTAATAAAGGCACGACCTGGCATTAAGTAGAGTGGGTGGGTAACTCAAGGTGGGGCCAACCCGATCCATTTTTTTTAAAACAAAATTTTGTTATATAAAAAAAGGAGGAGGCGCGGTTTGACCGCCCGACCTCCTCCATAATAACTGGATCTTCAAACCAACTGCGCCACAACGGATTTCTTGTGAAGTCCGCCAACTTTTTATTTAAACACAGTTCATCAGTGTGCCCAGGAAAGCATGGAGGAACCAGGAGTGGGCATGGAAATTGGGATGGCATTATTTTTTTAATTAATTTATTGAGGTGGAACCATGACTGAGCAAAATTTCCAGGACGGTGAAATTTTTGCAGTGTCCAAATTGGACAAACTTTATGTCGATCTTACACTTCTCAGCAACATGAACTTGATGGCCTAGTCAGTTTCCTAATATGAGAAGCATATTTTCAGAGGACACGAAGGAGAGAATCTTTAAGGAATCTAGGGGGAATCTAAAAGATTCCTTGAGCCCCAAATTTTCACTTTCTCATAATTTAGAAATTTGACAGTCAATTTTACACTATTCGACGCCACAAATCTGATGGTGTATTTAGATTTTCAGTTTTCTCATTTAATTTTTCGGCCACTTTTCTAAGTGGAGTGCAGGTGTCAGCATTCATGTGCGAGCAGTCATTTCCATGTGATTCAATGCCATGAGATCGATGGTCTGAACAGCTTCAGCAGTTTGACATCCTTTTCTTCAGATGGCCCCTGGATGTGAGGTATATGCAGTGTGTTCATGTACTTCTTTTGCTATGCATTGTGCTGCACAGATCCCTGTTTGATGTTTGATGTGGGATCTTGTTTCTTACTTGTTTTCATGATTCCTGCTTGATGTGATGCGGAATCATTTGTGTGATGTACTTGTTGTCATGATTCGTCATGTTTTATTTGAGATCCATTTGTTGTATGTTGATGGGATACTCACGTGTTGCCATGTATGATGATCCGAATTGGATACTTGAAAATTATCAGAATTCTATGACTGTTTCAAATTATGACAGACTTCAAAATCTTGTGAACAATGAGCTATCAGGAAGGACCTCTAGACAGTGGAAGTTTGTAGCCAGCATGGAACGATGAGGACCTCAGTCAAAGCGCGCTGACCGAGACCCATGGAGACCGTGCAGTGGCACAAACTAGCAATTGGGAAGTCTGGATCGGAAAACAGAGGTCATTTCTAATGCCCTCGAGAAGGAAAATGCTCGAGTGCACGGTCACAAGGAAAACCCAAAAACCGTGGGAAAAGCATTGAAATGGTAGGCGAGTCCCGTGCTCCAAAACCGGTGGAATATCAGAGGTGTTTCAGCCAGTAAGTGGTTTTGGCCGAAGACCCAGCGATTCCATACATTGATTGACGCGTGTCCGATGGATGAAAGAGAAAACCGCTCTCATTTCGAGCTAATGTTCGGGCAAGTCAACCGCGCGATAAGAGTGATAACCGTAGGATCTGGAGGCCCCAAATCTAACGGCAGAGATTGCACCCGATGGGAGACCGGATTTAGTGGAAGAATAAGCTGAGGCACATGAAGGTTTGGAGTCTGATTTGACCACTGAGCTTGCGGATGAATCATTTCACAAAGTAACTGAAATAACGAACGGTCGAGGAAAGCTGGCGCTTAGTTCGTAGAGGACAAGTGGCCACCTCCCTGTGAGACAGATTGGCTTTAAGCCATGAATAGACAAAGAGAAAAAAAACAGAACAAGGAGACAGTGAGACAGAGAGACAGAACAGAGAGTGAAGCAAGAAGCATAGAATAGAGACATCGAGTTGACCTGCAGAGCTAAGGCAGCATTGAGCAGACAGAACCAGGCTTCAGAGGTTCAAGCAATCCCTAAGAGGATATCTGTCTGGAACTGAGTACCAAATTGGACTCGTCCCATTAAGACCAGTTGAGGTCGAGACTTAGTAAAGGGGAGTCTGTGTACTCTAGTGGCTTGGGGAATCCAAGAACCACCCTACTAAGCTCATGTGTTACAGGAGACTCAAATTGAGCTCCTCATTGTAAAAACTTTGCTTTAAAGACACAATAAAGAAGGCCACCACTGGAAGCTGGACCAGGAGACGTAGCCCGAGAGGATTGGGTGAACTCCTTATTAAATTGTTGTGTTTCTGTATTTGCTTACTATGTTACTCTTATTGTTTTCCAGTGTCTGTGTATTTTTCAATTTTATCATTTCGTTGCCTAAGATAAAATGGACACACACACCAGCACATGAGTCTGTAATACCTACATTAATTAATTAACTGAGATCACTCACAAGTGATTTTCAGATCAAGTGGTATCATAGCTCTAGGCTGTTAAGGTTAGACAAGCTTGTGCTAGATTTAGCTGTTGAATGCTAACTAGATCAAAGCTCAAATTAGGAAAAGGAGAGTTGGTTGAAACTAATCTTGAAATTGGGAGAGTCTATCCTCAGAAGACAATGTCAGAGGATGGTTATGTGGGGCCAGACCCTTAATTCATAGATAGTTTCCTAGCCATAAGGTCCATGGTAGAGGAAATGTATAAGGACTTTAGAAAACACAAGGATGAAGATTCATCAGGCTCCAAACAAGATAAAGGAGAAGAAGAGTCTCTCCTCCATGACCACTCAAAAGGCAAAGGGATAGAAGAAATCTTTCTCACACCTCCTAATAGCCCTAAACATAAAAAGAAGACATATTTGATTAAACTAGATGTTAAATTTGATTTACCTATATATGATGGAGAGTTGAATGTAGAAAAGCTGGACAATTGGATCAAACAAATTGATGTTTATTGCAAAGTGCAGGGTATTGATTCAAACAAGAGCAAGATTTAGTTGGCCGGCCTACGCCTTGGAGGCACTACCTTGGTTTGGTGGGAAGGTAGGACCCAAGCTAACATGAAGAGACATGGTAAGACTATTTCTGTCTAGAGTGAATTTGTTTCTGCAATCAAAAAGTAGTTCTATCCATTGGCCTACATGTAGCAAGCCATGATGAGCTGGCAAACTCTTCGACAATTGAAAGGGAAAAGTGTACAAGGTTACACCCAAGAATTTAGGAAGAGAGCATTGATTCTAGGAATCTCATTAGACTCACCTGAGACTCTGTTGAAGTACATTGGTGGTCTACGTAGCTACATGAGGCATACTATCATAGATGAGGTATCTATTCAAGCTACTCATGTAGAAGCTAGAGGAAAGAATGGAAACCCAGAAGTTGGGGATCATCCCAACCCACTGCAAGCAAGAATAAGGAGAAAATAAAACAGAAATGGAAAGCAAGGAAGGCCAACACTGCACAGAAAAGCAAGGCTTCATGCACTCACTGTAAGAAGGATGGGCATGATGATGAGCACTGTTGGATTCTGCATCCGGAGCTGAGACCTAAGAAGTTCGAGGGCAAGAAGAAGAAGACTGCTGCAACTATTCAGAAAGATTTGGGGTCAGACTCAGGAGATGAAACAACCATTGCAGCCACAGGTATAAAAGGTAAGAATTCTGAAGCATCTACTAGTAATTCTGCACAATCCATTATTTATGAAGAAAATGAGAGAAAAAGACATGAGCTTTTCCATATTTGAGTTATTTCCAAACATCAAAATATTGATACTTTGTTTGATAGTGGCTCACAAGTAAATTTAATTTCTGAAGCAATTGTAAATAAGTTGGGATTAGTGACTACACCTCACAAGAAACCATACCCATTAGGATGGCTAAATGATAAAGCACAACTACAAGTGACTAGACAATGCAAACTCAAGTTTTCTTTTGGGTCAACATTTGTAGATGAGATTGAGTTAGACATAATTCCTCTGGATATATGTGGAATTGTTTTAGGAATTCCTTACTTGTATGACAGAAAACCTATTTTCTATAGAGCTGAGAACAAGTATCTACTTGTTAAAGATGGAATCGAATACTTTGTTAGAGCTCATAAGCTCAAAAATAATTATACTCTCATAAACTCAGGTCAGATGAAACGAATGATAAATTCATGCAAACAATTCTTACTAATGGTTGTAAAGGAAAAGAAACCTGATAAAACCAATTTATTTGAAGGCTGTAATGCTAAACAACAAGCTGATTTAGAAAAAAAAAATCAGCGTATGATATCTTGTTTCAAGAACCTAAAGGTCTACCACCTAAAAAGGAAATAGTGCATGAAATTAATTTGCAGCAAGATGCTCCATTGCCTAACATTGGAATGTACAGGTTGTCTGCTTTAGAGAATGCAAAAATCAAGAAGCAGGTGCAGGAGTTGCTCGAGAAGGGGTTCATCAGACCTAGCACATCACCATGTGGATCTCCAATCATTTTGGTGAGGAAGAAAGATGGCTCGTGGAGAATGTGCATTGATTACCGAGCACTGAATAAGATAGCAATAAAAAATCGTTATCCCCTTCCTCACATAGATGATCTATTAGATCAAATGAAAGAAGCTGTTTATTTTTCCAAGTTAGACTTGCATAGTGGATATCATCAGGTCAGGGTTGCTAAACAAGATGCATGGAAGACTGCTTTCAAAACAAAGCAGGGATTGTATGAGTGGCCGGTTATTCCTTTTGGCTTAACTAATGCTCCTACTACTTTCATGAGATTAATGAATGATGTACTTAGACCTTTTCTTGATGATTTTGCTATTGTGTATCTGGATGACATTCTGATATTTAGCAAAAAATGAGAAGAAAATTTAAAGTAGGTTAAGCAGACACTAGATGTTTTGAAAAGAGAAAAACTTTATGTTAAACTCTAAAAATGTGAATTTGGCAAAACATCTCTTAATTATTTGGGACATATAGTAGGGGGCGGTGAATTGAAGATAGATCCCTCTAAGGTGGCAGTCATTGTGAACTGGCCTAAACCCAAATCTGCTACGGAAGTTAGGAGCTTCTTAGAAGCAACACAGTATTGGAGAAAGTTCATTTCTAACTTTTCCTTAATTGCAGCTCCCTTACATGCTTTAACAAGATTGAACAAGGTGTTTCAGTGGGGAGGCAAACAGCAGAAAGCCTTTGACACCTTGAAAGAAAAGATTAGTACAACACCAGTACTAGCACTGCCTAATCTTCAAAGACCATTTGAGATCCAAACGGATGCCAATGGCTATGCCATGGGAGCAGTTTTGACACAACACGGTAAACCCATATGTTATCATTCTGAGACATTTAATTCTGCAGTAGTTAACTATCCTACATATGATAAAGAATTGTATGCATTAGTACAGAGTGTGAAAAAGTGGAAACATTACTTAATGGGAAACGAGACAGTAATATATACTGATCATCAACCACTTCAATATCTACACTCCCAAACTAAGTTGTAGCAATCAAGACACTATAGATGGATGGGTTTTCTAAAACAGTTTCATTTAGTCATCAGATATAAAAAGGGAATACACAATAAAGTTGCAGATATGTTATCTAGACCCATTATAAATGCATCTACTATACTTAAGCATAATTATGTGTTACATGAGAGCTACATTGAACAATATGCTCAAGTTATAGATTTCAAAGATGTATATGCAACTTTAAGTCAAGGCAAACGAGTAGAAGAACTGGATTATCATGTAAAGGACCGACTCCTATATCATTGTGGGAAGCTATGCATTCCACAAACTGAAAGAGTAAAGATAATTCGAGAAGCACACACTTCTCTAATATCAGGTCACTTTGGGGTAAGTAAAATAGTTGCACAGCTGCAAAGATTTTGTTATTGGCCAAAAATAAACAAGACAGTTTCTAGATATGTAAGAGGGTGTACTATGTGTGCTAAAAGCAAGCCCAGCAATAGAAAACAAGGCTTGTACACTCCATTACCAGTTCCTTCTCATCCTTGGGAAAGTGTTTCTATGGATTTTGTTAGAGGATTGCCTAAATCTAGGAAAGGTCATGATTATCTGTATGTTGTTGTGGATAGGTTCAGCAAAATGTGTATTTTGATACCTTGTAATAAACAGATTACAGTTGAACAAACTGCAAAACTGTTCTTTCAACATGTATGGGTTCATTTTGGATTACCCACTTCCATTGTATCTGATCGAGACACCCGATTTGTGGGAAAGTTTTGGTCAAGTCCGTGGGAACTGATGGACACCAAACTGAAAAAAAAAAAAAAAAAAACACAGCTTTCCATCCACAAACCGATGGCTAGACAGAAGTAGTCAACAGGACAGTGATCCAGTTGCTCAAGGGATATTGCAGCAAGCATCCTAAGCTTTGGGATGAACATTTGTGTTATGTGCAACATGCTTAAAACCAAGCAAAACATTCTTCTACACAAAGATCTCCTTTTGAGACCTGTTTTGGTTTTACACCGAGGTCACCCTTGGATTTTGTCTTTAGTAAGGACATAACAGTTGAGGGACACAACGATGTGGACAAGGAAACTAGGTTCATTGAACAAATCCAAGAGATCCACCAGGCAGTACAAGAACAACTGGAAAAGAGCCAGGCCAAATACAAGGCAAGGCATGACAAGCATTGGATGGAGCATAATTTCCAAGTTGGTGATCAAGTTTGGCTGTATATCAGCAAGGACAGAATGCAAGGTGAAGGTAAAAATCTAAAGCCTATCAAGTATGGACCTTTCAAGATACTTGAGAAGATTGGTGAGAATGTTTTTTTCCTTGATCTACCAGCCTACATGCACATCTACTCGATCGTAAATGCAGACAGCTTGAGATTGTTTGAACCTTCACTAATTGAGGATCCCGAAGGGCAAAGTCAATTGCCTTCTATTGATGACCTGTTACCTGAATATCTTAATGAGTTGCAAGAAGATACAGTTCTAGACAGGAAGGTGAGAACGACGTGCAGGGGAGATGTTGAGTACCTCAGAGTTGGGCTCAAGGGTTCAAAGCCAAACAGTGCAAAATGGATAGAGATTGGACAAGTGAGACAATTGTACCCTCACTTAGTCGATGCTTGAAAACTAACTTTTGGTGGTCCAAAAGCTTTTTCAGTGGGAAGGTCGTGATCCAAATTGGATCCTTGAAAATTATCAGAATTCTATGACTGTTTCAAATTATGACAGACTTCAAAATCTTGTGAACAATGAGTTATCAGGAAGGACCTCTGGACAGTGGCAGTTTGTAGCCAGCACGGAACGACAAGGACCTCGGTCAAAGCACGCTGACCGAGCCCCATGGAGACCGCGCAATGGCACAAACTAGAAATTGGGAAGTCCGGATCAGAAAATAGAGGCCATTTCTGATGCGCGATTAGTGCAAACCGCTAATCGCGCATCACTGGGCAAAACCCCTCGAGAAGGAAAAGCCCCGAGTTCACGGTCACAAGGAAAACCCAAAAACCATGGGAAAAGCACTGAAATGGCAGGCGGGTCCCGTGCTCCAAAACCAATAGAATATTGAAGGCGTTTCGGGTGGTAAGCGGGTTTGGTCGAAGACCCAGTGATTCCATACATTGATTGACGCGTGTCCGGTGGATGAGAGAGAAAAATTCTCTCATCGCGGGCTAACGTTCAGGCAAGTCAACCACGCGATAAGAGCGATAACCATAGGATCTAGAGGCCCCAGATCTAACAACAGAGATTGCACCCGATGGGAGATCGGATTTGGTGGAAGAATAAGCTGAGGCACATGAAGGTTTGAAGTCTGATTTGACCGCTGAGCTGGCGAATGAATAATTTCACAAAGTAACTGAAATAAACCGTCGAGGAAAGTTGGTGCTCAGTTCGTAGAGGACAAGTGGCCACCTCCCTATGAGATGTTACACAGTGGCGATGACACAGAGGTAGGGAATTCCAAACGGACAGAGGGAGGCGATTCGGAGAGGCATAAGAGTAAACGAACAGTCATGACACAGATTGGCTTTAAGCCACGAACAAACAAAGAGAAAAAAAAAAAGAATAAGGAGACAGTGAGACAGAGAAACAGAACAAAGAGCGAAGCAAGAAGCAGAGAACAGAGACATCGAGCTGACCTGCAGAGCTAAGGCAACATCAAGCAGACATAACCAGGCTTGAGAGGTTCAAGCAATCCCTAAGAGCATATCTGTCGAGAACTGAGTACCAAATTGGACTCGTCCCATTAATACCAATTGAGGTCGAGACTTAGTAAGGGGGAGTCTGTGTACTCTAGTGGCTTGGGGAATCCAAGAACCACCCTGCTAAGCTCATCTGTTACAGGAGACTCAAATTGATCTTATCATTGTAAAAACTCTGCTTTAAAGACACAATAAAGAAGGCCACCACTAAAAGTTGGACCAGAAGACGTATCCCAGGAGGATTGGGTGAACTCCTTATCAAATTTTTGTGTTTTTTTATTTGCTTATTGTGTTACTCTTACTATTTTCCAGTGTCTGTGTATTTTGCAATCTTATCGATCCATTACCTAAGATAACATGGACACACACACCAGCACATGAGTCTGTAATACCTACATTAATTAATTAACCGAGATCATTCACAAGTGATTTTCAAATCATATGATTGCATTGAAATCCCTTTTATGCCATGTTGGCGGAATGTTCTCTTGGAGCCACTCCTGCATGAGGGAATTTTCCTTGTATGATAGCGACATCACCTCTTATGTACATCATCACTATTAACAACACTTAATGTAGTGGCCTACACCATGTTGACACCAAGGCCCCGAGACGTAGTCCCTCCTGGATGAACTCCATTATCAACGTCTTATGTTTTCATGTGTTGATGATTGACATGTTACTCTTCTTTACAGCATGTAGATGTATTCACTTATGTTCCTTTAAAAATGAAATTTAACACATCACAAAAGTAAAAGGTCTTCGAAGGGTCGTTTGTCAAACCCGAACCTGGATCACTAATATAGCATTTCAAATTGAAATTATCCTAAGGTGCAAGTTGGTGCCAGTAAACATAAAGAGTGCATGTGATGTTTCATTGGATGTCAAAGGTCACAAAGAAATATCAGAACAACTTTCTCCCATGGTAATAGCAGAGAAATTGGCTTCCAAGCTAGAAACATCTGGACTTTCTGGTTTCCTTGTACAAGCGTGCAATGGCCATCTCAATTTCATGTCTGTCAGTGTATCAGAGGATTCGATGCAGAGTTTTCGTTGTGAAAAAATTCCAACAATGGGATGTGATCTACCATCTCCAAGGAAAACTGGAGGTAATTGTAAAAGAGACAAGGATTTTGATGATAATAAAAATTTTCAGCATCATGAAAAACACAAGCTGGAGATTCGTATGAAAAGATCAACATTTGATCCTGAAGAGTTTGCCTTGTACAAGAAGTATCAAATAAGGGTGCATAACGATAGACCGAAGGAAGTGCGGGAGAGTTCTTACAAAAGATTTCTTGTGGAAACTCCACTTATTTTTGTTCCACCAGGGAATGACAACTCTGCTCCTCCTTGTGGCTTTGGCTCATTTCACCAGCAGTACTTGATTGATGGTAGATTGGTTGCTGTCGGTGTGGTTGATATATTACCTAGATGTCTTTCAAGTAAGTACATGTTTTGGGATCCCGATTTGGTTTTTTATCACTTGGGAAGTATTCAGCTCTAGAGGAAATAAAATGGGTGCAAGAGACACACAAGAACTGCCTTTCTCTTTATTAATACCTTTGATCTAGCTTGATAGATATGATGGCGCAAGAGGGTATATTTCCAAACCAAACCTTGAGGTGTAGATCCATTCAATGAGGGATTTGGAGATCCAACTTTGGTTTATTTCATCACTTTTGAAAGGTATCTTAGTTCTTGGAGATCACCTACTTTGTATCCCTTTTATTCTTAGTGCATCAGGAGGGGAGTTAAAATTCTAGAATAAACTCATCATCGGATGACCATACAATTTGTGGAACCATTTACTTCATAATATGCTTCTTCTAACTGGCAAGCAATGTTGGCTTGAAGGTTTGCTTCTTTATTTTTTCCTCTGAGAATATGGAAAAATATTTATGGGGTAATGTCTCTAGAATGCCATGGATTCTTCGGAGGAGGAGAGCAAGCTGATTGTTCTTAGGCAACAAACTGGAATGGAGGATTTGGATGATGATAAGGGAATCTCTCAAAATTGGAATGGAAGAGATGTTGTGACCTTTTTCTAGTTGAAGACCAAGGAATAGACCATACATCTTTGTCAAATTATTCGTTCTATGGACCAATCCCCATGTGAATTTTGATTTCATTTCTCCTTTGGTATTAATGAGAATCCCTCCCCCTCCTACCACTACTTATTATTAATTATTATTAATATGAGTATATGTTTACAATTACAATGTGTGATTTAGGAAAGGAGAGAAAATGTTATTTGTCTAGATACATTAATTTGCCATAAGCTATATATTAATCAATTGTTAATTTAAAAAAAATTGATTTTAATTAAATCATTTATGGTTGCTCCTTTTGGATGTGCCTGTAATAATATGCTTCTTAAACCTATGATCTTATCCTGTATTTTAAAATTTGTTTGAAATTTCATCTTAACATCTAATTTCAAATTTATGGGAACATGTTTACTTAATAAAATTGAAGGAATATGATATGCATTGTTTTAATGGTGGTGCATCCATATTTGGGTCTACCCATTGATGAGGTGCAAATAGATGCAACAATAGCCAAAAAAGTTACAACATTTTTAGGCAGCATCTCTCTCCAGGAATACATAAACAGGGCTTGCAGCACAGCTTGCCCACTTTTTCCCACTATAGGGAAAAGGGTAGGATTTCTACTGGGATGGTGTCCCCAAGGGTAAAATGGAATTAATTAGTCATTTTTGTAACAAATTTTGTAAGAGATGTAAAGTCTCTGAAAAATGTGGATCTGGAGCGCACAGTTAGATAGAGTCAAAGGGGCCTTATCCCCTTGTTTTTAGTCGGATTTTAGATTATCCCACGGTCTGCGGACCATGGTATTGTATAAATAAATGAGTCTTAGTGATTCTTAGAGGGAGGAAGTAATTTTTGATAGAAAATTGGGTTCATTGAAGAGTTTTGGACATGAGCTAAGGTAGGAAGGCTCTGCTTCTTGCACTTAGGTAGAGAAGGGAAGGCTCCATAGCTGAGTGCATGGAGGCCTGGGTAGAGTCCGCAGTTGAGTGCGCAGACCCCTGTAGCTGTGTGCATAGGGTAGTTTGAGTCTGTAATCAGTGAATTGAAGATCAATAAAGACAATTTTCCAGAGAATTGTTGAGTATTTCCAATTGTATATGTTTATGTTATATGTTGCCGATGAATGACATGTTTTATAAAATAATGATTAAATGCTATGTGAATGTCATGAATCTTTCTTAATAATGTATCAAATGAATTCTTAACCACTTCCATGAAGTTTCAAATCATTTCTCTTATGTTCCCTGATGAATAAAGTAGATCTACGCGAACTCCAATCTACGGTTACTTTTCAATGCGCGTAAGTAGGTAAATCGATTGTTAAGGGTTTGCAAGTACTAATCGCGGACCTTCACAAAGGTCTGAAGGATGCTTTAACTGAGTTGTAGTAATGCTCCCTAGAAGTTTATTGATCTGCATGGAGGCAGATCCAAGATACTGGAAGACATCACACTAGTCTCTGGATGCAGAAACTTGGTTCTTGCATCCCTCCATACTACTTCGGGTGAGACTACAGCCTTCGCTACGTGAGTTGTTTCCGAAAGGGCCAGTAGTGTAGGGTTTTATTGGTTGGTGCAACTAAATTTGAACCTGGGTCAGGACCCCCTAAGCCAACAAATGGTTCCGTTGTCGAGATAGGATCTTCTTAAATAGATGTGTGATGTCACATCATTGGAATCCGACTAAGAAAGAAATTGAAAAGTGGTTGGATCGGAAGATTCATGAGTTCGCGGCACAAGAAAATATGAATTCACGCATGTCAAAGGAAGATTGGTTGAATAGATATCTATATACATAGATACACGAAATCTTCTTCTGCACCTTCCCAATTGAACTGTACGAGTGGTTAGCTAAATTGACTAACAGTCAAGGAAGGTGGAAGCTTAATAGTCCCATAGTGTGGACTACAGAATTAGTGCAACCACTAGAAGCCTCTAAAAACAAGATCACGCGGGCTGTCAATCATTGGCTCGATTGAATTCTGGGAGGACTTGTTACAGAATTTGTAGTTGATACCTCAGCCAACTATAGAGAAGTGGAGTGAAGATTCTTCAAAGGACCGTGAGGTAAGTATTTGAGATCATTGAATACTTGGATTAAAATGCTATTATGTAAAAAAAGGGTAATGACATTACCTTGATGTTCGGAGCTACTCAAAGTGGAATATTCTTTAGAAATCGTTAAGGATCAAGGCCAAAGTATAGTCCATTGATTGGACCTCCTTCGAGCAACAACGAAGGGGTAGGGCAGACTACGCCGCAAAGTGTTGTTCAGCTAATCACTCAGGTAATTCCTAGAACAAATCACCCATCCACTCCACCTCCACTGCATACACCTTCGCCCACACCTCCACCTCCACCGCATACACCTTCGCCCACACCTCCACCTCCACTGCATACACCTTCGCCCACACCTACACCTCCACCACCACCATTCAACATGGTGAATTCAATGAAGATGTCGATCTTCAAAGGGATAAGAAGCGAAGACCCAGAGCAGTTCTGGTTTGTTGCAAATGTTGTATGGACAACGCAGCAAATCACCGATGATAATATAAAGAAGGCGCAGTTGGTTACTACTTTGCAGGATCGCGCGCTAACATGGTACATTAAGTATTGTGTTGATAATCCTCATGCAACGTTTGTAGAGACTAAGACGGTTTTGAACAAATAGTTTAGTAAGCCTAAATCTAACTCATAGTCGATGATTAAACTTAAAGAGATCATGATGAAGGTTGAGGAGACACCTTGGGACTTTGATCAAAGGTTTAAGTACCCCATCAGATAGGCTAACATGTAGATCTCAGATAGCCAGCATCACGACTAGTTTATAGCGTCACTTTTGTCCCATTTGAGAATTGCACTATCACAACAGAAGATAGCTACACATGCAGAAGCCTTGGAGATCGCAATGAGGCTGCACGCATCACCTATTCAAGACACAAACCTAGGGGTGCAACAGATCCACTCACAATTAGCAAGCCTACACCTAGAATTACAGAATTTTAAGAAAGACAAGGAGACTAAGCCTGACATGCGCAAAAGTTTGGTGTTTGAAGTGCAAGGGCCACAAGCACGATAAGGATCATTGTCATGTGTTTGCGAATTACATTACAAGGGGGGCCAATTCCCTTGAGGCCAGATGCCCCAATAGGGCCAAGCACGGGGGTCACGCTATGGTGTGCCATCTGTCAAGTTACTGGGCAACATGCGATGGATAACTGCCACTTGCTTAAGAAGTTTATTCAAACACCTCAGTAGTTATTCTATAATTTCTACAAATCGGTGGGCCAAGATGAGAACCACTATCGAAGCTATGAGCTGATGATGGAAAGAACCCATGCTTACCATATGCAAGTAGAGACTTGGCCTCCAGATCAAGGCGTCGAAGGAGCACGTAGAGGTTTTCAAGGCTGAGGAGGAGGACCTGGTAGAGGACGCAATCAGATTATCTACTACAACTACAGACAGTCGGGGCACTATGCGTGAGAATGCCATAATCCTACACACCCGTCATTTCAATACTGCAGACAGTTCGAACACACCATACAAGAATGCCCAGTGTTAATAGACAAGATGCAAGAGAAGAAAACCCAGCCTCAGCAGCCTATGCAGAATTTACAAATGATGCTGGCTGAGCCCCACAAGGAAGATCAAAGCGTTAATATTGTGTTGAGAAGTGGAATGACAACTGGTGCTGATAAGAGTAAACATCCTCAAGAAGATGGATGGGTTTGCAAAGCTCTGAAGAAATAAGTTGGCTTTGATCTGGATCACGCTAAGGAAACATTTATGGAAGCCAAGAAGGGCTTCACTAAGGCCTCCACCTCAGGAATCTAGGACAAGATGCAAGAAATCAGCGTGCCTGTAGAGGTTGACCCTTCTGTACTCACTACATTTTTGGAGACCTGCATGAAGTTGTTGCATGATAGCAAGGCTATGGAAGGACCCCGGGAGTTAATAAATAAATGTGCCAGCAATGAAAAGGCGCCTGATGAACACCGTGTGGTTAGAAAGGTTGGTAAGTATAAGGCACAAACAGGGCAAGAGATGCATCTAACAGTGTAGATAGGTGATTATGAAATGGACCAGTTCATCTTAGATCTGGGGTCCAATGTGAATGTTCTACCGAAATAGACATGGGAAAGGATGGGGAGACCTGCACTGCAGTGGTCTCCGATTCAGCTCAGGATGGCGAATCAGCAGAAAATCATCCCCATGGGATGGTTATATGGAGTAACAGTTGATATTGAAGGTGCAAGTGTAGTAGCAGACTTTGAAGTTATAGAAATTTTTGATGACAGTAATCCTTACCCCGCGCTCCTAGGAATCGATTGGGCTATTGATATGAATGGGGTCATTAATTTGAAGAAAAGGACAATGTCGTTTGAAAGAAAATTGCTTCGAGTTATAGTGTCGTTGGATCCTGTAGAAGGAGCGCGCTATACTGAACCAGTCCGCGACTATGAAGAAAGTGACAACAAGCTGGATCAAATCTACAAGATAATAGTGCGAGATCAAGACTAGATCAATCCAACGGAAGATGGAAGGATCACATGGGACCGGGAAATTTCCTGCACCTATGATTTAGACGAAGAATTAGAGCATTGGCAAAAACGATTACATGAAGTTTCTACATTGCGATGCAATATGATGACAAAGTCGTCGTGTTGTGTTTCATCGAAGGTAAGAAAGTTACCTTATCATGATGGTTTAACTAATGTAGATTTTTTTTTAGATAACTTTGAGCATGAAGTCCCTGAGGAGCACCTCTTTCAAGCATTGGAGTTGGCGTTGCGTGCTACGCTTGCACAATGGTGGGGTATGCATAATGATAGTTTTGCTGGATGGCGAGATTATAGAAGAATGATGAAGCTACGGTTTTTGCGTGCTAATACCAGAATGACTAAGAAGTATAATGGGAAGGATGATATGTGCGATCACCTGGCGAAATGGACTGAGGCATGGGGAACAAAACCACAGCTAGAATGGGTGCACATATTTTGTCATACCTTGGATACAATCCCCATGAGTTGGTATCTTGAAACAGAGCTCCGCCATGGCACTGCGGAATGGGATGTATTAAAGGAAGGTTTCTTATTGACTTTCAGCTTTGAAGATGGAATTGAAAGTATCGATGAAGCACCGCAAGAGATTAATGCGGTCATCTTCAGAACACCGAAGGAACTTATAGACTGGACCCAACCGAACTAGAGCACCCAACTATGCCATGCATTGGAATGCTATAATGTGACCGTTGAAGAGGAGGAAGAAGACCTGAGGAATATCAATATTCTGGAGGTAGAAGGGCATCGTGAAGTCGAAGGAGCACAAATAGATTAGAAGGATCTGCGCGAGCTGCATATCCAGGAGAACATAATTCAGGCGTATGTCAGGAAGGCAAGTGGCACACAAACAAGCCTAACACAAGGCAGGAGTGCAGTATCAGAGATTGACTGGCCGCAGGATGTCAGAATCTTTCCATTACCTGAAGGGCTAGCCCGTGTGGAGTCGGATGAGGCTCGCACGGTGCTTCACACAGTCAAATATATGGGGCTAAACCTTGTCGTGCTACTACTCGAGTCTCTTCATGTGCTACATCAGGGGATTGTTGATGAGCTAAAGATCAGAGAACAACACACACTCACTTCTGTTAGTAAGTTCAAAGTCAACAACCAACATCTTTTCACAGAAAAGACTTAGGCCCTTAAGAAGCAGGAGGAGTTGCAGAAACAACGTCAAAACGTGGTCACAGTGATTGAGTAGGCCTGCAAATATGTTCCTGAGTTGGGAACACCCAATGATGCAGAGGATTCAACCAAGGTAATAAAATTGGTTGTTGTAGTGCGCACTTCAAAGGAGAAGGTTGACAAGGTGACTTTTGACCTACAAATGCATAGAGTTGAGTTGCAGTTGAAGTTGCAGCCGACCACATTGCCATAGGTTCAGGAATAAAGAGGTGCAGTGATTAAAGCATCCATGGCTCAATTAGATGCCATCGTTCAAGGGTGCGAAAATCTCTTCACTCAGGCACTAGGCCTATGGGATACACTGCAGGAGGATCCTACGCTGCAATAGTTGAGCACAGAACTCAGGGAAGCGCAGCAGCAGTACGATGAGATCAGCACGACAGCGTGGAGGTTGGCACCAGTCCTGCATTTCGCACGCTTACATGAAGGAAAAGAAAAATTGTTGGAGATAGAGGAATTGTAGAAGAAGAAGTTTGTGCTCAGTGCACGGCTTGAGTCTTGGATAGAGGAGGCCAGCCAGTTTTCCTAGACCATTCTTGAAAAGTTGAAGGCAATGCAGTAAACATAGCGGACTACGCAACTAGCAGTAGAGGGGCCAACCACCGAGAAACTAGTCCAAGAAGTATAGCAAGAAACTATCGCGGAGCTACAAGCATTAACCAAGGCATTCAACGAACTCCACCAGAAAGTAGAACAACTAGCTGAGTGACTCGAGGGCGAGTCATGATATTTGTGTTGGGGGCCTGTTGGGATGGGGTCCCTAGGGGCAGAATGGAATTAATTAGTCATTTTTTGTAACAAATTTTGTAAAAGATGTAAAGTCTCCGCAAAATGTGGACATGGAGCGCGTAGTTAGATAGAGTCCAAGGGGCCTTAGCCCCTTGTTTTTCGTCAGCTTTTGGATTCTCCCATGGTCCGCGGACCATGGTATTGTATAAAGAAATAGTATAAATAAATGAGTCTTAGCGAGTCTTAGAGGGAGGAAGTAAGTTTTGATAGAAAATTGGGTTCATTGAAGAGTTTTGGATAGGAGCTAAGGTAGGAAGGCTCTGCTTCCTGCACTTAGGTAGAGAAGGGAAGGCTCCGCAGCTGAGTGCGTGGAGGCCTGGGTAGAGTCTGCAACTGAGTGCACGGACCCCTGCAACTGTGTGCGCAGGGTAGTTTGAGTTTGTAATCAGTGAATTGAAGATCAATAAAGATAGTTTTCCAGAGAATTGCTGAGTATTTCCATTTGTATCTGTTTATGTTATATGTTGCCGATGAATGACATGTTTTATGAAATAATGATTAAATGCTACGCGAATGTCTTGAATTTGTCTTAATAATGTATGAAATGAATGCTTAACCACTTCCGCGAAGTTTCATATCATTTCTCTTATGTTTTCTGACGAATAAAGTATATCTACGCGAACTCCAATCTAGGGTTACTTTTTGATGCGCGTAAGTAGGTAAATTGACTGTTAAGGGTCTACAAGGACTAATTGTGGACCTTCGCGAAGGTCTGAAGGCCGCTTTAACTGAGTTGCAATAACGTGCCCTAGAAGCTTATCGATATGCGCGGAAGCATATCCAAGATATTGTAAGACGTCACACTAGTCTCTGGATGTAGAAACTTGGTTCTTGCATCCCCCCATACTAATTTGAGTGAGACAGCAGCCTGCGTACACGGGTTGTTGCCGAAAGGGCCAGCAGTATAGGGTTTTGTTAGTTGGCGCAACTAATGCTCAACCTAGGTCAGGACCCCCTAAGCCAACAATTTCTTGGATAGATCTTGTTAGTGGACTAATTAGAGCAACATGAGTTGAGCATGGACCAGTAGCAGCATAGAAGACTTGTTCTATACATAGGTGTCCATGCATTCAATTATTTCCATGAGATCGAATGGCGGGAGATCATGAGTTGGTATCCTATTGATGGACGATATTTTTATTCAGGGATATAGTGTACTAAGAGCCCTTAGGTGTGAGGGATCCTACATGTTTCAATAAGCAATGGGATGTAGGTCGTCTTCTCATTAGCATTCTAGCACAACATCAGTATAGATGGATTGACCTCGGTTTATGCCATGGGTTGGACTAGAGAGAGGTGATGAGTTCGTATTCTATTAGTGGAGTAGCATCTACAATCAGAGACAATGCACAGCTCGAGCCATGGGGGATGGACAAGGATGATTGGTTATGGTGTTCTTGGGATCCAGATGGAGGATTGAGTCAGTGGTTTGTTTGGGATCTGGGTATTGAGGGACCCATTCATGTTTGGTTGGCTTGGAGGCATGGCGTGGTACAGTGGTTCATTTGGGATCCTCGTATCAGTTTACATATGCCTCTGTGGTGGACAAATACGGATTGCTTGATGGAAAGCAATCTTGGGGCGAGAGGATTTGTCATGTCCCCATTTTTATTTTCCTTTATAATACAACCAGGGTGTATTTCCAGTGCAAGGGATGGCTAGGTCATGGGAGCAAGTTTATCTCATCAGGGGTTTCAGGGAGTTTTGAGGAGTTTTTACGGGGTCTGATGGCATTCACTTGGCATATTATATCATCCGCACAACTTGATTTTCGTTTCATTGCATTATCACAACTTTAAGAAAATTGGGTTATTATTGAGCCTGACTTAATTAATTTCACTTGAGGTGGCAATCTGAGAGAAATAATTGATGGAATACCTCAACATAGTAGCTTGTTGGAAATGGGATGACAAGATCTATAGGATGGGATGTTGAGAAGTGACTTTCAATGGCCAGAGAGAGTATGGTGAGAGATTTACCATTTTCCTTGATTAAAAATGGATTTAATTAGTCATTTAATTAAGGAAAAATAATTAACTGGAGGAAAAAGGCCAAAAGTGATTTAAGTGAAATAAAATAAAATTAAAAGATTGCTTAAGATAAATTAAATGAAGGAGCTTCTAGAATAATAATAAAATGATAAAATGAGATGCTTCTAGAGGCTTGAAGATTTATCTATGGAGATCTATAAAAGAGGAGGAAAACATTTGGAGACATCTTGGAGTTGAGTTTTCTTTCTTGTGTAGAGGTTTGGAGAACCAGTAGTTCCCAACTTCTGCAATAGCCCCAGGACGAAAACCCTCGAGTGATTCAATGAGAGTGGGCGAAAACCATTCTCTCTCCTTGGTGAATTTATCCAAAATTCACAAGTTGTATTCAGCAGATCAGTTATTTTTGGAGGTTAGTTTCAGTTTATAGCAGATATTTGTGGGAGGCCATTCCCTCAGCCATTTTTAGTTCTTGTATCACCATACCCTATAATAATAAAATAAGGGTGAGATGTTATGCATGTCTTTCTTGTCTATTCTCCAGTTGCAGATTGCATTTTCTATTTTTCCGTTAAAACTATATTTTCTAAAGCAATTTCTAGTGAAAATTTTGATTTGGGACATTACAGACAGCATGTGTAATTTTTCAATATTGAAATTGCAATTTGGAATGCATAAATGGATGCAATAGCTTTAAAATCCCCTTAGACACTTGTGTAGACTACACAATTTAAATTTGCAATTCCAACAAACTTTCGCCAGATTTTAGTCAAAATTGACTAAAAAATATAGTTCAAAGTTGAGTAGTCTTTAAGTGCTACTTTTTGGAAAGGTTTTCAGTTTATTTTTCGATCTAATTTTTCTAGAATTTGGCAAGGATTCATTGAAATCACAAGTTTGACAGGTGAACTTTTCACAATATAAGTGCCCCATGGGTTTTTTAGGGTGTTGAATCCATAAATGCAGTCAAAAACCAATTTAAACAACACAAATAAAGATATGGCCACAAATTTTGTCACCGAATTTTGGCCAAAAATCTGCCAGAAACTTCTAAAAGTCACACTTAAAGACTACTTCGTTGAAAATGACCTAAATGTAAAATTGTAAGACTACTTGAAATGTTTTAACAATACAAATTTTTTTTATTTTTAATTGATTTATATAATATATACATATATGAATAGTGGACATTCAAATATTTTACTTAACATGGCAATTGCAAATATTTTATTTATGAACCATATTGTCTATATTAAAATATTTTTTTGTTATTAATGTATTTTTAAATACATCTCAATATTACTTAACATGGAATATTTTATTTATCATGCACATTGAATTTTTTTAAATTAATATTCTTAAATGTCATAATCAATTTTATATTAAGAATTGAATGAATTACACATATCCCTCTTATTAGGAGATAGCTAAATTTTCTTTTAATTGCTTCTTCTTTCTTGGCATTGAAATATTTTACTAAGGTCAACATTGAAATTCATATTGAAATGCATTCATTAAAGTGGATATTCCAATAGTTTGTTTAAGTCCTCTACTTAAATATATATTTCTAAATTATGTTATTTAACATAGACATCAGAATATTTTATTTAGTGAAAGTGATTTTTTTTTACCACATCTTGTTGTAATATTAGCTAGCCTACATCCATCTTAACTCACTCTAAAGAGGTTTTCACTTCATGAGATTTGATTCAATCTAGGCTAGTTTCATAGTTATATATATATTCACTTGGTAAAATATTTTCCAGCATAGAATTCTTATGGAAAAATACTAAAAAAAAAAAAAAGCAGGAAGCCTTTTAACTAGAGACAATTCAAGATTTGGCAAAAATTTAGATTGAAAATACGCAAAAGCCTATTAAATTTTGAAAATATTAGCATATTTTCCAATTTTATTGAAATATTAATTAATATGTACTTGGCATGCATTTTGTGATGTTGAATCTCTTCTAGCAACTCCAATGTATTTGATATTATACTAGGAGCCCTAAAATAAGCCACTTAGGTTTACAAGTTCTATAGCAGGAGTTTCAAGGATGGAGACTTTTGGGAGCACCTTATAGAAGGTTCCTTTGAATATAATCCTTGAATGCCAGTGTGTTGGAAATAATACTGAGAGGGGGGGTGAATTAGTATTATTAAGTCAAATGTTCCTTTTTCAAAATCAAATGATATACGCTACTTCAGTTAATTGAACCCGCGTATATACGCAACTATGCAGAAGAAAACCCGCGTATATAATGCAAAATTTTTAATTTACTTTATATTTCTGATGTTGATTGTTAATCTGTGATTCAGAAGCAAATAACTAGTAACCAGAACCAGTAGAACAGAGAAAAAGTACAATCGCACACAAGAACACAAGATATAAGGTGGAAACCCAATGTGGGTGAAAACCACCTGCTGCAATTCGTCTCTATCTTCTCTTTAATTAGAAACTTCTTTTTACAATTTATCTGGTGCAGTCCTTTACCAGTACGCAGGCTGCAACCTGCAGAGAGCTACAACCCTCTCTCGTTTTCCAGCTTCTCCTGGAAGGGAGCTACAACCCCCTTAGCTCTTGCACTAGCCAAGATACTAGTACGTAGGTGCTGGCCTACAGAAGGCTACAACCTTCTCTGTCTTTCAGGGACCCCGTTTCATAAATTTTCAGACTGGATCCACAAATAACATCAGTCAAGAATTTCTGCATCAACCAATCACCTTTTCACCAATCAAAACTAAATCAACATAAACACTTCTCTGACTACTGTACCCAGATCACAGTAACAGTACCACACACCAAATCTGAACCCAGAATAAGAGATACCAATGTTCAAGCCTTGGGATTTTGATCCATCAATAGTCCTTATCCTTCTTGCGCTCAGGTTCCTCCTTCATTCAGATCTAGATCTGCACCATAACCCAATCACCAGTATTCCAGATCTAGAACAATATCAAATATTCAATAAATCAGATCGTGTCTTGCCACATGATCTCCTTCCTCTTTTATATTTTTAGGCCTTCCACAATACCACGGTCCAAAACCATAATAAACAATACCAAGGGCCCAATACCTGGGGTCAACACTTCTGACGAGATACCATGGTCCAAAACCATAGGTTCAAATTCCAAGGACTAACGACCATGGACCAAAAATAAGTTTCCCACCATGTACGCGCTTTTATGTGCGTGAAAGTGCGTGTATACGCATACGCAACTTTTGAACGTCTAACCCACGTGTATACGTGTCTTCGGCAAGGTGAACCTGCGTATACAAGATTTCCTTCATCCTAAGAGCCTGAACTGAGATCTGTCACCAAAGTGAGTTGCCATCAAGGACAACACCTGTACCATAGCAACACACCTGTGCCATAATGCTAACAATCTCCCCCTTTGGACTTGATGGCAACCCAAGATCCTCATTCTCCCCCTTTGTCATCAAGGGCAAAGGGTTGTGCTCCCCCTGAGTACATGCTGATATCTCTGCTGTGCTGTGCTGAACATGCTCCCCCTGACTGTAGGCAAGATCTATAAAAAGAATCATGACTTACATATCATAAATGACCTTCCTATCACCAAAGGACTCGATACATACATCCATCGCCCAACCAAGTGGGGATCATCCACCCAACCAAGTGGGGATACATCAGAAATTTACATATGATAACCAATTACGTTGCATCAATCATCCCAAGCATAGTGGGGAAACCAAAATAGTCTATTACATGACCTTGATAAAGAGAATATATACATGACATAGAGACGAAATATCAAGACTATGCAAATCACCAATAACTACTATCAAGAGCATCTGACAATAGCAGCAACCATGTTCTCCTTTTGTTCTCCTTTCTGCAGCTGATCCACCTAAACCAAACAGCTTGAGTACTTGAACCAAGAGCTTCTAAGGTAATGCCAACAATGCATTATTAGAAGATTATCTGCTCCCCCTGAACCTGTGCCAGATCAACTCTGACAAACCCATATCAGACTCTCTACAACCAGAGTCTGTCCCTACTGATTTCCTTCAGAAACTCCATATACGCGACTGCACCTACATAAATCGGTGTATGTACGCGGATACCCCTCATCCAACTCGCGTACACCAATTTTTCTTTGAAACAGACAAGCTTCAACAGCAGGATGAAGCATCAACTACTCCCAGCTTCTGTCTGAGGTATTCAAAAGTTTCCCTGGGCAGTGGTTTGGTGAGTATATCAGCAACTTGTTCCTTAGAAGGAACATACTCCAACTTGACCTTTTGCTCAAGCACTTGTTCCCGAAGAAAATGATACTTGATGGGTATGTGCTTGGTCTTTGAATGCATGACAGGATTTTTTGAAATGTTGATTGCACTTGTATTATCACATAAGATAGAGACAGGTGGAGTACAAGTGATTTGAAAATCCTGCAAGATTTGCATCATCCAAAGGAGTTGTGTGCAACAAGATGCAGCAGCCACATATTCTGCTTCAGCTGTAGATAAAGCAATCGAACTCTGTTTCTTGCTGAACCAAGATACTAATCTGGACCCCATAAAGAATGCACCACCACTTGTGCTCTTCCTGTCATCCACGCTTCCGGCCCAATCTGCATCTGTGTAAGCATGAAGTGTGAGATCTGTATCTCTAGGATACCATAAGCCATAGTTTTGAGTTCCTTGAAGGTACTTGAAGATTCTCTTAACTGCCTGAAGATGAGTTTCCTTTGGATTTGCCTGAAATCTTCCAACTATTCCCACTGCATGCATGATGTCTAGTTGGGTACCTGTCAAATAAAGTAGACTTCCAATCATGGATCTGTAGGTTGGTTGATGCACTGCTGCTGATTCATCATTTGCACTGAGACTGCATCCTGTAACCATGGGGGTACATACTAGTTTTGCATCTTCCATGCCATATTTCTTCAAGATCTGCTTGAGATACTTGGTTTGAGATAAAAAGATACCGCCTTTATTTTGTTGGATTTGCAATCCAAGAAAATATGTCAGTTCTCCAAGCAAGGACATTTCGAATTCTTTTTGCATCACCAAGGCAAAGCTTTGACTCATAGCCTCTTCATTGCTGCCAAAGATAATATCATCTACATACACAACAAGTATTAGCAATTTGTCATTTTCAATTTTTATATAAAGATTTCTATCTGCTAATCCTTTTGAAAAACCTTGTTGATGAAGATATTTGTCCAAACGGTAGTACCAAGCGCTTGGAGCTTGTTTAAGACCATATAGAGCCTTTTTAATTCCGCATACAAGATTTGGATCATTCCCAAGAATGAAACCATCTGGTTGCTCGACGTATACTTCTTCTTCTAAGTCTCCATTCAGAAAGGCTGACTTCACATCCATTTGAAATACTTTGAACTTCTGAAAGCTTGAGAGAGCAAGGAACATTCAGATGGCCTCAAGTCTAGTAACGGGAGCAAAAGCTTCTTCGAAGTCTATTCCTTCTTGTTGAGCATACCCTTTACACACAAGTCTGGCCTTGTTTCTAATTACTTCCCCATTTTCATTCAACTTATTTTTGAAGATCCATTTTGTCCCTATGACATTCTTATCTTTTGGTCTAGGAACCAACTCCCAAGTGTTGTTCTTTTCGATCTGCTCAAGTTCTTCATCCATCACCTTGACCCAACATTCATCTTTGCATGCCTCTCTTACATTTTTTGGTTCAGTGGAGGAGAGCAATGCCAAATAGCTTGAGGCTTCTACAATTGTTCTTCTTGTTTGTACACCTTCTTCTTTCTGCCCCAAAATCTGAGATTCTGGATGATTCTTTTGAACGTACCTAGATGGAGTCTTCTCTTCTATCCTTATTTGCTCCTCAGGTGCCTCTTGAGGTTCTTCTTCGTCATCTGTCTGATTTGGAGAGTAGTCTTCATCCTCTTCGATATTTTCATGATTTACTTGCCTAGGGATGTATCCTTTTTCATCAACCACTACATCAATGTTGTCAACAATTCCTCCAAGTCTTTTATTGTAACACTTATATGCTTTGTTGTGGGGAGAATAACCAAAGAGGATGCCTTCATCTGCTCTAGGTTCAAGTTTGCCAAGTTGTTCATCAGTGTTCTTAATATAGCATTTGCTCCCAAAAATTTTGAAATGCTTTACCGAAGGAGTCTCACCATACCAGAGCTCATGAGGAGTTTGAGTGTTGTTCACTCGGACATTTGTTTTTTTGAGAATAACAACCGCAGCATATGCAGCTTCACCCCAGAAGGTTGCGGGAGTTCCGGACTCATCAAGCATAGCATGAGCCATTTGTTGGACTATTCTGTTCATCCTTTCCACCACTCCATTTTGCTAAGGAGTCCTAGTTGTAGAGAATTCCCTTCTTATTCCATGTTCTTCACAGAAATCGAAAAATTCATTTGAGGTAAACTCCCCACCTCTGTCGGACCTGAGGCACTTAATTTTGTAATCTGATTCATTTTCAGCCAAGGCTTTGAAGGATTTGAATTTTTCAAATGCTTCGTCTTTGTGCTTCATAAGTCCTAACCAAACAAACCTGGAGAAGTCGTCAATGAATAATATCAAGTATTCTTCTCCTCGAGGTGACCTTGTCCTAAATGGACCACATACATCTGTATGAACTAGTTCAAGAGGCCTGCTAGCTGATCCTTCCTTCTCACGAAAGTTAGTTCTAGTTTTCTTACCAAACTGACATGATTTGCATATGGTGTTATCTGGAATTTTGATATCTGGAAGACCACGAACTACCTGGTATTTGCATGCTTTCCTTATTTGTGAAAAGCTTAGATGCCCCAACCTCCGGTGCCATAACCAGTGTTCATCATCCTTGCTCAAATAGCATTGTTGTTGTCTTTCTTCAAATATGTATAGATTATTTGGAGTTCTTCTGCCTTTGATCACTGTTTTTCCCATATCAAGATCACGAACACTACATCCATTTGATCAAAAAACTACCTCGGTTCCTTGATCGCACATCTGACTAACACTTAGTAGATTATGCTTCAAGCCATCAACATACAAAACATTTCCAGCTTTGACCTTTTCTTTCAACTGAGCAGTGCCTTTTCCTTTTATGGTTGCAGGGGTATCGTTTCCAAAAGAAACCTTCTTTCCCTTTTCTAATGCAGTATATGATTCAAGTTTTCCTTTATCACCTGTCATATGCTTCGAACATCTGCGTCGATATACCATAGATTTTCCTGTCCTTCTGCATAAAAGGTTATCCCACATCTTTCTGGTTGTGGTTCCTTCATTCTCCATGTTCTGGCACTTGAGGTTTGTTCCTTCTGAGTTGTCTTCCAAAACCTGCTCCTGCATTCAGAATCTTCATGACCAAATTTATTACAAATAGAACATTCAACTTCATTTTCAAGGGCTAAAAAGTTGTTATAAGTCCTTTTCGTGATCCCAGTCATTTTCCTTTGTTTTTGAGCTTCTCTAGTCATGATTGTCTTATAGGCAACACATTTGGGTTGCTTTGTGACCAAAGTTATGGTAAGAGAAGCATTGGCCATTGAAGAAACTCCTGCGATTATCAAATCTATCATCCAACCGATTGTAGTTTCTACTGACATCCATTCTTGAGGCAAATTGGGAAGATTTTACATGTGGCTGATTGTAGCTTCTATTTGTCCTTAAGGTAGCTTGCCCCCGATTTTCTTGATAGTCTTTGTTCTTTCTTGAGGTTAAATGTCCCTGATTTACCTGATGATTTCTATTAGGCCTTTGCTCGCTCCTCCTTGCTGCATCAAGATAACTTTTGGAGGTGGATGCTTGAGATGTTTCTCCATTATATCCCAGACCTGTCTTGATTAGTGGAGAACGCTGCACATTGATAATCTCATCCAAAGTTTCAGATCCTTTAACAAATTTAAGATTAATAGCTTTTGTTTTCTCAATCTCCTTTCTAAGACCAACAATTTCACATTCCAATTTTTCAAGATGTTTTTCCCTTTCAGCCAGTTGACATTGCAGAGAATCAACAATCGCATTTTTCTCTTCTAAGCAAATTTTGAGAGTAGACATCTCTTCATAAAAACCTTCTACATCTATAGCATCCATGTAGTCATCATCTTCAAAAGCCATTAAAAGTTTATACTCATTACCTCGTTCATCTTCGCCACTATTTGATAGGCCATCACTGTCTTCATGAGTGTAGTAACCTTTCTTAGTTGCATTCTGTTTCTTGTTCCATCTAACAGGTTCCTTCCCTTTGTTAATCTTATCCTTGTGAGGACATTTGGCAGCATAGTGACCGACTTTTCCACAAGCAAAGCATTTGAAAGGTAACTTACCTCAGAACTGTCCAGTACCCCATTGAAGATTTCTGACAAAATTTGATTCTTCTTCTTCTTCAGACACGTGTCCTTACTCGTAGTACTCGCCTTTGCCTGAAGCCTTGAAGGCAGCTTCTCTCCTGTCTGATGGACCTCCTTTCCTCATTTCATAAGTGGTTAGAATTTCGTGCAGCTGTGACATTTTAAGGCTTTGTAGATTCTCTTTTTCTTCTATTGCAAAAACTTTAGATTCAAACCTAGGGGACAAAGATCTTAGAACTTTTTCAACCACAACAGCCTCTTTTATTTCTTCACCCAAATTTTTCATACAATTAACAATCTCATCTACACGAAGAAAATAGTTAGCCACACTTTCATCATTATATATCCTGAGATTTTCATACTGAATCCTAAGGGTTTGAAGTTTTGCTCGTTTTACCTGATCATCTCCTTCATAGCTCAGAACAATCTTGTCCCATATCTCTTTTCCAGATTTAAACTGCATTACCTTGACAAATTCTGATTGAGATAGGCATCCTAATAGAGTATTGACCGCCTTTGCATTTGTTTCATATTTCTTCTTCTCAGTCGGATCTGTAGGAGTTGCTGATGGAAAAGTATACCCTGTATCTATGATATCCCAGACTTCTGTACCAAGAGATTGAAGATAAGCAGTAACTCTTACCTTCCAATAACGAAGTTTGTCCCATCAAAAATCGGTGGCCTGATTGATGCTTCCCTCTCGTAGTTGCTCATGATGCAAGATATTTCTTCAAGCGATCAAGCTTCTTCTGAAGAACTTGCTCTGATACCAATTGTTGGAAATAATACTGAGAGGGGGGGTGAATCAGTATTATTAAGTCAAATGTTCCTTTTTCAAAATCAAATGATATACACTACTTCAGTTAATTGAACCCGCGTATATACGCAACTATGCAGAAGAAAACCCGAGTATATAATGCAAAATTTTTAATTTACTTTATCTTTCTGAAGTTGATTATTAATCTATGATTCAGAAGCAAAAAACCAGTAACTAGAACCAGTAGAACAAAGCAAAATGACAATCGCACACAAGAACACAAGATATAAGGTGGAAACCCAATGTGGGTGAAAACCACCTGCTGCAATTCGTCTCTATCTTCTCTTTAATTAGAAACTTCTTTTTACAATTTATCTGGTGCAGTCCTTTACCAGTACGCAGGCTGCAACCTGCAGAGAGCTACAACCCTCTCTCATTTTCCAGCTTCTCCTGGAAGGGAGCTACAACCCCCTTAGCTCTTGCACTAGCCAAGATACTAGTACGTAGGTGCTGGCCTACAGAAGGCTACAACCTTATCTGTCTTTCAGGGACCATGTTTCATAAATTTTCAGACTGGATCCACAAATAACATCAATCAAGAATTTATGCATCAACCAATCACCTTTTCACCAATCAAAACTGAATCAACATAAACACTTCTCTGACTATTGTACCCAGATCACAGTAACAGTACCACACACCAAATCTGAACCCAGAATAAGAGATACCAACGTTCAAGCCTTGAGATTTTGATCCATCAATAGTCCTTATCCTTTTTGCGCTCAGGTTCCTCCTTCATTCAGATCTAGATCTGCACCATAACCCAATCACCAGTATTCCAGATCTAGAACAATATCAGATATTCAATAAATCAGATCGTGTCTTGCCACATGATCTCCTTCCTCTTTTATAGTTTTAGACCTTCCACAATACCACGGTCCAAAACCATAGGTTCAAATTCCAAGGACTAACGACCACGAACCAAAAATAAGTTTCCCACCATGTACGCGCTTTTATGTGCGTGAAAGTGCGTGTATACGCATACGCGACTTTTGAACGTCTAACCCGCGTGTATACGTGTCTTCGGCAAGGTGAACCTACGTATACAAGATTTCCTTCATCCTGAGAGCCTGAACTGAGATCTATCACCAAAGTGAGTTGCCATCAATGACAACACCTATACCATAGCGCCACACCTGTGCCATAATGCCAACACAGTGATGGATTAATGGCTTGCAACTATATTCCACCTTTCCTCTAGAGAGAGCTCAATAGGGTGAGTAAATGGTAAAAACTAAGAGAAAGTTTAAGGATAGAATATTAAATATTATTAGAATTGGACTAGTTATCGAATCAGCGAATCCAAGGAATTATAATTAAAATAAAATTGGTTAACTAAAAAATATAGAAAATATTCAAATTTTGAAATACACACACACACACACAGAAAAAGAGAGATCCTAAATAATAATAAAATTAAAACTGAAAATATACACTCCATATACATGTTTTCAATTTTTTATTGCTAAGTTTTTTAGCAAACACAAAAAATATATTTTATTTTTTGTTAAATTGTTTATCATAATTTTTCATTATATATAATATAACATTTAAGTCATGTCCACTGTGTCTTGGATGGACCGTGATCAGGGGCATTGTTAAAGCACTCCTAGATGTTAAGTCACGGATTCAATTCCCCGCCCTATGCAAGTGTTATTCTTGGAAATGACCATGGGGTAGCCTCACCGTTGCTGAACTAAGAAAAAAAAACAAAAAAAAATGAGAAATTATATTATTAAAAGGTTATAGAAAATCTAAAATAACATTATTATAGAGTACTTAATTTTTAATGATTCCAAATGAAATTCACATTTATTTTTCCTATATTATTAAATTAATAAAATAAATGAATTGAATAGTAATAAATAAAATAATGGGTCATAATAAAAAAATGGAAGTAATTAATGTAATGCTCCCTCTTACCCCTTTAGACTCTCCAAACTAAATATGAGGTATTACTTTCAATTAACCCAAACTATATGGTCTCATTATGGAAATGGGTTACAAAATTCATCATTTTCTCAAGTTAGTGGAATTAACCTTGGTTAAGACCATTGTGTTCATCTCATCGAGATATTTCTGGCGATGTAAATTTAATCTCGATTTGATACCTGGATCAAAAATTATGTTCATTTAAAGTTTATCCATTTAAACATTGCCACATCTCCAAATGTTTTACATGTGGCATCCACGTGTAACCCGCATGAACCTGCCACATAATTTGTTACACCTACGTGATCTCAATGACACCTCCATAGTGTCTACCACCTCAACTTCCTTTATGGATCCCACTAGCTCATCACCTCGTGAAATTCACGCTTTCCCTTTTATATATGGGACTCGATATCTCTAAGTGTGCAAGTAATTTGCGTTTGGAAACCTTGTTGGGTCTCTGGATCCCAAAATTAATATGACACAATGACATTCCATTACACTTAGTGTGCAAATCTATTGATTTGCATTACATCTAGATTATAACAAAATTCAGTGTGCCCACAATTTATCACTTTGGAAAAAGTCCCAGACTACCACACCTCTAAAGTAACTCCCCTCTATAAGCACATTGAGGGTTGGCCCACATACAGGCCTCTTGGGCATGCTTCCATGTGCTCACATCTAGATGCCCTAGACTTCCAAATGCAACTGCTATCAAACCTGAAGTCTGATCCTACCACACTTTTGTTAAAGGGGCTTTGCACTAGATATAACTTGTCTAGATTATTTAACATTCAGACGTTTTTGGATTTAGCCCAACTAGTCCCCACCCCAAATATATATGACTCATCTCCTCTCCAACTTTATCTAACCCATCGATATAAAAGTACACTGCTACATTCCACCTTGTCATATTTTGCAGATATTTAGTCTCCTGGATGTATCCAGATAACATGAATATGACCCAAATACAAAGGTGATTTCTGGCTTATTAGCTCAAAATGATTTTATGGGTTTTCTTCAAGTGTTTAAGGGATTTAACAAAGGTTATTTTGAGATCTTGGTTTTTTTTGTAAACATGTAGAATCACGTAATATATCCTTACATCATCTCAATGAAATCAAGTGATAACCATAATGAAATACATTCACAAAGATGCAAATATGCCTTCCATTCAAACATTAAATCAAGCCCAAACCATGGCTACTGTACTCTATAATTCTAACTACAGTAGTATCAAACCCTCCTGAGATTGGATCTGAACAACTCCATCAAATCTATGCATACAATGAATTATTTCATTCATTTCCTCGTGAGTAAGGAAAACAATAGTCAATCATACATTGCAGTGATCCATGTTCATTCATGACAAGCCACATACAACTCTTTCAACAAAAAAATCTTTAATATGCAAGCATACGTACTATGTCATAGTTATAGTACTAAACCGCAGATGTTCACACGCCATAGCAGTCTAACTAGATTCATAAGTAGCCAAAAATAGCCATGAAGGTAGTTTTGCAAATAAGGAAGTATATCAACAACTTCAAGGATCTGCAAGTCCCTCATACCATGAGAACAATCACATGACCCATCTCATTGTAAATACATAAGATACACATTCATCCTTAATCAAGGTTGATACACATGTTATCATGCAATAACATTATTCATCATTTACATTGCACAAGTATATACAGAGTTACAAGTAAGTAACTTATCTTATCAATTAAATGACCAGTAACTAAGAGAGGGACTTCAACTCTCTTCCCAACCATAGGCCAATTGCATTGTTCTTATTTCTTGTAGTTAACCAACCCCAAGCTAGATTCAAATCCTAATAAGTGAAGTGCTTAAGGGAAACTCACACCGATCAAAACACATGAGAATCTAGAGCACATATTACCTCCACCTAACACCTGGGAGTCCATAGAGCACAATGTCTCCACCCAAACAACACTTCAGGGAATCCAGAGCATGCAATGCTCCACCCAACAGACACTACAAGGAATCCACAACATATAGTGCTCCACCCAACAATCAATCCAGAATCTAGAGCCCATGATGTCTCCACCCATTTAACACTATAGGAATCCAAAGCCCATAGTGCCTCCATCTGCATTACACCAGGAATCCCTAAATTATGAATTAAACAATAGTAATGGATTAAATCTTAGGGCCAAATTAGATGGAACTTTAAGAAGAAAGCATTGACATGATTGTATGTCAATTTTTTGGACATTGTAATTAGTATACATGAATTCAACAAAAATTGCTAAAGGCTCCCAATCCTTCGAAGATAGTTGAGCATGGAAAGAAGATGTTAATCAAATATTTTTATGATACTAGTACATGATTGTTGAACTACCTAAGATTCAAAAAGAGAGGCAGACAAATTCCTTTCTTACAAAGGCACACTATAGAGGGGTGCAGAGGCATCCACGGGGGGAGTTTGTAACATATATTCATCTTCACAAGAAGCATGGATGTAGCTTGGAACATTTGAGACAATAGAATAAATGGCCTTGGTTTACGACAAAGCCTCTCTAAAAATGAGGTGTTAGAGGCCCTCTCACGAGAACTCAAAAACCAACTATGCCGAAGTCCTTACTTATAACTTCTTAACTCCTTGACAGGTCAAATGATGGTACATCAATGTATAAGAAAAGACCCAACAAATTGTTTTAGGAAACATTACAGCTATGTCCAAAATAGATTAATTTGCAAAGGTGTGGATTGGATAGGTACATAATCAACGTATATTTGTTTGGCCCATGAATGGTAAGAAGATAGGTGGATAGTTTGATAGATGGAAGTTGGAGACAAAGTGGATTCCAAGCGTTTATGGATAGATGAAGAATTCTGAATAAAACCATTCCCATTAGAAAATGCATTTAGCGTAATTAATTTTCCTCATTTATTTTTGTTAAAAGTAATAATAAAATTTCCATATTCAAAGTATCTTTATATATTTTCTTTACAACAAAAGCATTCGTATAACTCCTATGTAACTTTTCTTACATTTTCTTAACCAAAATTGAAATGGGAAGTGGTTGACCAACTTCCATGAAAGACATAAACATAACTCATCATTTTAAATAGATTAATCATGACATGTATTTGAAATATTTTAATTATTTAATTAAAAAAATATTATTGTATCAAATGAAAAAGCCATAGTTAAAGGAATCATTTCAATTACATATAACAAATGCATATATACAATTCCTTAGCTTAAAATCTAATTTCTACATTTAATGATGGATGAAATGTTTAATCATGACATGTCAAGAAGTATTTTCTTTACTTAATTAAAGAAATGTTGGTGATATCAAATGAGAAAGGAAGAATGACACAATCCATTTCAAATGCATATATATGATCGATAAAGCTAAAATCTAATTCATACAATGATTAATGGACAAAATAAGGATTCCTCCATTCCAAAATGGGTTTGAAGTTGAATTTTTTTCATATATTTCAACTTGATATCTATTTATTGTCATGGAAGAACAAAGTATATATCTTGCGAATTGTACAAATATAAGTGCATGTTTTGATAGATTGGTGGGACACATGATAAACTCCAAGTTGATATGGACAAATAAAGAAGGCTTGAATAGAATGGATCCATTAAAAATGCCTTCAACATAATTAAACACCACCTAACACTCAACATGTTTAAAACTGGTTGTTGTAGTTTGGGACAATCTCCAACATACAAATTCTGCAACGACATACAGTGTTGGATGCCTTCCATCTCTTCTAAATTGGAACACCCACTAATGCACAGTCATTGAAGTTGTGACAGTTACCCCAATCCCCATATTCTGTTCAACCTCACACACCCACTTATGTTGAAATGCCTCAAAGATAGCAATGATTCCATATGTGGCAACTCCTCCAATTTCTTGCAATGAACAATTTCCATCTTTTGAAGTTTTGGAAGACAACAAATCATATGTATTTTTGTCAAATTATCACAAAACATAAATGATAAATATACAAGTGTAGTTGGAAATGTTCTAACCTCCTCAAAATTATTACAATAAGACATTATAAGATCATGAAGTTTGAAGAAAACACCTTTAGTGAATGATACCTTTGGTATCCTTGTCCCCACAACCTCTAATAGTTGGAGCCATAGAAGTATGTAGGTGTCAATGGAAGATTCCAAATCGTTTAATGTTTCTCATTCTTTTCACCTCCTCCAATGAAAAATCATGTATAAACGTACAATTAATTACCGTCAACTCGGTCAACTGGACGAACATTCCAAGAGGAGGTAAACATTTCAATTCCTTTCATTTATTAGGTTGCAATTCCTTCAGGTTCTTTAAGTCACCCAATGAAGCTAGCAGACATTTCAATTCCTTACATACATAGAGCTACAATTTCTTCAAGTTATTTAAGTTACATATGGTAGTGTGTCAAACCAAGTGCCCACATCCAAAACTTCCAAATCACTTAGCTCTCCAATTGCAGTTGGAAGTTATTTTAAATTTGTACCTCTCATATATAACATTTTAAGCAACCTCTAATGTGCCACCTGCAGAAGGCACACTTCAATTTTCTTATAGTCACATAGATTTATATACTCAAGTGTTTTTATATTTCCTATTGTTTCAATTGACATTCCTAAATTAGTGCAAGGCTACAAATTGAGATGTCCAAGTTTAATTATTTTACAAAAGGAATATGGTAACTTGTTGACGGTGTTGGATCTGCCAACATTTAGGGGATCTCCCCGATATGAGGTCCCAATTAGACCTCAGACAATTTGGTGTAGGAGTACCATCTGGTATGATGGCCTGGTTTCCAAATACTTAAAGATTTTCCTCGACTCTGGCTTTCAGGACAAGAGAGTAGTGCAATGGTACCTTTGAAAAGCAAGGTGAGTGTGCTTGGTGAGTGTGCAACATAATTGTGTCTAGGTTCTCTTACTACAAAAGGGGGGAGAAAAGTGAGCCTCTAAGTGAGAGGTAATAGTACCACCCAGGAAGAGACACACATGAACCAGGAATACCTATCCAACATCCAGCGGAATAGTCCACAGTGGATGCGGCAATCGTTAAAACCAAAGAACAAGGACATATCTGTCTACCATCTAGTGGAATAGTCTACAACAGATGTGACGGTTATTATAACTGATGAGAAAGGAAAGGTCTATCTAGTATATTCTGATGTATTCCACAAGGATGATACAGTAGTGACAACCATTACAACACATTCCCAACAAGATAATCACTAAAACAACCGAAATAGTTCAACTATCTTAGTACATGAGAAACAAACATGAAACATAAATGCTCACAGAATAGTATTACAAAAATCCATAAGTCATGCATGGAAAAGTGTTGGCCTGAAAAGGCTTTTGTATTAAGAAAAATTTCCAAGACACATGTTTACATCATATATCACTGGCCCTAGTAGTGGGACATTGGAGCCCCTCCTTTCTCCTCAAAGAACTAACTGAAACTCTCTATGCTTAGCGATAGGATCCAAGGTGAAAATTCCTTTTCTCATACAATGAGGGGGTGTATATAACCAAGGGGTGATGCTTGACCCTTGTGACTCTTTGACTACTCTCATGATTGTTCAACGTCCTATGACTTTTCAGCTGACATGAATCTTCACATTCATGTGTGTCTATTGGACTTCCACTTTATATTACAATATACATGGATCATAATAGTGATGTGGCCTTTGAAAACTCATGACACAACTTGACATGACACTGTTGACATGGACTAGCTTGTTGAGGTGGAAATGTCAAGCCGTTGTTGTTGCTAAGTGATAGATGTGTTCTTGGATGTGCTTTCTCTTCTTCTTCGCATAGCTTGATGATGCAGGGTCTTCAAGATCTTCGGTCTTGAGAGATGGTTGCATGCATGTATTCCCTTTGCTTGTTCTTGATAAGCTTCTTTGTCTATCCAGTTGTAAGTGAGTCTTCTAGCATTTTCACTCCTTCTTCTCCTCCTTCATCGTCTCACCATGATCTAACAGTGTACTTGTTCCTGCAATTCACTCATGGTGGGACAACATCAAATCCAAAAACTCCCTAGTCTAAGATGAAACAATGTTATCCATAAAATGGGCATGGGACAGATGACAGGATGGGAAATAGGCCCCAATAACTGCACATTGCGTAGTTCCAAGTGACAGGATGGGAAATAGGCCCCAGTAACTGCGCATTGTGTAGTTCCAGGTGACAGGGAGGGATGCTGGTCACTGAGACTACGCAAAGCACAACCCAGGCTTGGTTGAGGAACTCCTAAGCACAGTCCTCACTATCGGGAAAAATTGCACAAAATCCACAGGGAGACAGGATTTCCTAGTTGAGATAGTAAATGGTTGATGCAGGACGGGACCCTGGGAGGTAGGTCTGCGCAGTTTTCAAAGGCAACGTAGGACTGGGCAACAGAGGGGCTTGGGAAGACACGTTTGCATATTTCTTGAGATCAGTGAGTCCTGGATGAGGGAGGAAACTGGGGAGACAATTCTGTGTAGTTCTAGGAGGCTAGGCAAGCTTGGTCCTCTACAAATTGCAGGTTTCCAACAAGCAGGGAAGAAGTGTTATGCTATTGACCTACAAGAAGATACCAGAATACCAAATATGTGAATAAATATACCCAAAACATAGAAAAATAAGAAATAATAGCAAGTATTTTATCATTCAGAAAGGAAAGCAATGTTCACTTGCCTCTTCGAGGGGGCAACCTCCAATAGAGCTGGGCTTAATTACAAGATAAGATACAATGCTCCTCGAGGGGAGTCTCTATCCTTTATATAGGATTCATACATGCAATACCATGGGTCAATACCATGGTTCTTATTAATACCATCTATCTAATACCATGGCCCATTTGCAACTAACTGTGGTCCCTTCTTTAAATGCGGGTTAACCACTTACAATTATTAATATGGGCTTTATTGACTCTTTACTTAACTATAACTATGACTTGATCCTATTACATAAATAAGGGGGTTAGGGTTGGACCCTAACATTCCCTCCCCCACAAGAATAGCCTTGTCCTCAAGGCTGAAGCTGCGGAAACTGCTGAAGGATAGTGGCTAGTTCCCAAGTCGCATCTTTTGGAGAGGTGTCTTTCCACTTGACGAGGACTTCCTTGATCGTGCGGCCGCACAGGTGCCATTCTCGTGTGTCAATAACCTGTTCAGGTTGGAGCCAGATTGACCCTTCTTCATCCAATTCAGGTAGACTGGTTTGAATTTGGCAATGGTTCCCAATCACTTTCTTGAGGCATGAGACATGGAAGACTGGATGGATTTTTGCAGTGGGTGGCAAAGCTAGCTTGTAGGAAACTTCTCCAATGCGCTGAAGTACTTGATACAGTTCGTAGAATTTTGGAGTTAATTTCTGACAAACCTTGTCTTTGAGTGAGGTTTGCTTATATGGTTGCATCCTCAAAAATAGCTGATCCCCTTCTTGAAACTGGTGTTCGGAACGATGTTGATCTGCCTATTGCTTCATGTGGTTTTGAGCTTGATGGAGATTCTCTCTGAGGTGGGCCAGCATGGTTGTGCAGTTTTGTAGGAGTTGATCCACTGCTTGTACCTTCGATCATCCCTTGATATAAGAAGTAGGTGAAGGAGGGAGTTGACCATAAACTACTTCATATGGAGTCATTTTGGTGGTGGCATGATAGTTGGTGTTATACCACCATTCAGCTAGAGGTAACCACTGTACCCATAGATGTTTCTTTTCTGAAGTGAAACACCTAAGGTAGGTCTCCATACATTTGTTGACTGCTTTAGTTTGACCATCAGTTTGGGGATGATAGGAAATACTCAGTTGTAGTTGGGTACCATGTAGCTTGAAGAGTTCCTGCCAAAAGATACTAGTGAAGATCGGGTCACAATCAGACACAATGGAAGTGGGCATGCCATGCAATTTGAAGATCTGGTCCATGAAAGATTGAGCTACTAAAGTCGGTGTAAAAGGGTGGGGTAGGGCACAAAAATGAGCATACTTAGAAAGTCTGTCCACAACCACCATGATGAATGACTTGTTTCCTGACTTTGGAAGACCCGTAATGAAATCCATAGAAACCTTCGTCCAGATTGAGGCCAGGATGGGCAATGGATGTAATGTGCCTGGCGATTTGACTATTTCTCCTTTGTGGCACTGACATATATTGCACTCAGCTACAAAAGTAAGAATGTCATTTTTCATGCATGTCCAAAAGAATGAACGTCGAGTGCGAGCATAAGTCTTCTGAAAGCCTGAATGGCCTGCAATGAGAGATGAGTGCAGCTCCACCAAAATGTGGCTTTTGAGGGTGGATGTTGGTGATATCATGACTCTGTCCTTGTAGCGAAGAATCTCATCCTGCCAAGAGTAGCCCGCTGTGGAATTTGGATCCGCCTGCAATTGATTAATGAGTTGGGAGAGCAAAAGATGTGAAAACCATTCCTTACGAGCCTCTTCAATCCATTCTGGAATGGGAAGGGAGATTGTGAGTAGGGTGCTTTTCCCCTCAAATTGGCGTGATAACGCATCTGCTACGACATTTTCGCACCCTTTCTTGTAAATTATCTCATAATCATATCCCAACATTTTGGCGAGCCATTTATTTTGTTGTGGCGAGGATAGGTGTTGCTCCAAAAAATATTTAAGGCTTTGATGGTCTATACAGATTTGGAAACGTTGCCCCAATAAGTATGGTGGCCAAGTAACTACTGCATGTAAGATGGCCATCATCTCCTTCTCATCGGTAGATTGTCCCAGATTTGTCCCACTTAGTTGTTAGCTAGTGAAGGCCAAGGGTCGACCTTCCTGCATTAAGACCGCCCCAATACCCGTACCTGAAGCATCACATTCAATCACAAAATATTTGGTGAAGTCGAGTAGTGCTAATACGGCAGTGGAACACATGGCATGTTTGAGAGTTACAAATGCCTGTTGCGCTTCATCATTCCAGAGAAATGAATTTTTCTTGAGGAGGTGAGTGAGGAGTCTAGCAATGTGACCATAATTGTGGAAAAATTTGTGATAGTAGCCTGTGAGACCCAAAAATCCTCTCAAGCTCTTCAAGGTCTTTGGTTGAGGCCAATCCTGCATTGCCTGGATCTTTTTGGGGTCCACCCTGACACCTTCACACCCCACAATGTGGCCCAAATACTCAACTTCTTCCATGCCAAAAGAGCACTTGGACATCTTGACAAATAATTTATGCTTCCAGAGCAGTTGCAAGAGCAGATCTACATGCTGAAGATGTGTGGCCCAGGTGCAGCTGTAGATGAGGATGTCATCAAAGAAAACAAGGACAAATTTTTTGAGATATGGTTTGAGCAGGTGGTTCATGAGGCTCTGAAAAGTGGATGGGGCATTACAAAGACCAAATGGTATGACCAGGAACTCATAATGGCCTTCATGAGTTTGGAAAGCAGTCTTTGGAATGTCTACTTCTTTCATGCGAATTTGGTGATAGCTCGAGCGAAGGTCAAGCTTAGTAAAGAATTGAGCCCCATTTACTTCATCCAGCAAATCATCGACAACCGAGATGGGAAATTTATCTTTGACTGTCAACTTGTTGAGGGCCCTAAAGTCTGGACACATACGCCATTCCCCATATTTCTTGAGCACCATGACCACAGGTGATGAATAAGGACTAATGCTAGGACGAATGACACCTGCTTCCAAGAGTTCCTTGATGATTTTTTCAATTTCATTCTTTTGGGCGAACAGATATCTATATGGGCGCACATTTGGTGGTTGTGCCCTTGGGACCAAAGTAATGCTATGATCATGTTCCCCTCTCGAGGGTGGAAGCTCATGAAGCTCGTTAAAGATTGGCAGATGGTTGTTTAAGATCTATTACATCTCAGGATGAATATGAAGAGAAGTGGGTTCAAAGGCCTGGATGGCATTAAATTGGGCTATAACTCCATGGTGGCCCTTTTTTAACAATTTTTCCATCCTATGTGAGCTGATGATAGAGGGATCACCCGCCTGGAGTCCACGGAGGGTATGTGTGTGGTTGTTCTGCTTAAAGCTCATATATAACTCCTGGAAATCCATTGTGATTGGGCCAAGTGTGTGGAGCCATTCAGCACCCAAGACAATGTCACACCCTCCCATGTGTATGGCAAACATGTGGGTCTTTAACTGATAATCCCCCATTTGAAGTTTGACATTTTCACAGCGGCCTTCACATTTCATTGTCCCCCCATCAACAATTTGGACCTGGAAGTTAGAGACTGCTCTGACAAAACAATGCACTACTTTCGTGACTCTTTGATGGATAAAGTTATGCGTACTGCCACTATCAATCAAGACTACTACAGGGCGATGCTTAATAAAACCTCTGATTTTGAGAGTTTGGGGAGAAGAAATCCCTGCCAAAGCATGAAGCGAGATAACTGGTTCTTCAGGTACATTGTCCGGCTGGTTGTCCTCATCTTCCTCCTCTGGTTCCTCAAGTGGTGGGGCTTCCTCCGATGAACTGTGATCAGTAGCATCAATTTGAAAGAATTTGGGCTCCTTGCATTTATGCCCGGGGAAGTATTTCTCATCACAGTAGTAACACAATCCTTGCTTTCTTCTTTTCGCCATTTCCGCTGGTGACACCTTTTGAACCTTGAGTGTTTGGGTAGTGCTTTGAGCCTGGGTGGGGCGACCCTTGGCTATGAAATTTGGGCAATTGGACTGGGCCGCTAATGCACGTTCTACTTCATGAGCTATCTTGCAAGCATCCAACCATGAGGTTGGGTGTTGCAGTCGGACGTGGGCTTGTATGGCTTCTTTGAGACCACTGACAAAACATTCCAAGTATAACTGATCGTGTAGAACTCTTGTGTAGAAGGCTAAGGCGTCAAAGGCTGTAATATATTCATTCACTGTTCCTGTCTGTCAAAGCTTAGTGAGACGACCCAAAAAGTTAGATTCATGGTCAAAGCGATCCGTAAGAGATTTTGCAAATGTCTGCCAAGTCATGGGCCTTCCATAACAATGTTGATTCCACTGCCACCATTGCCATCTTTCATTGTCCAAGTACATGCTACCCACACTAAGCTGAGTTGCATCATCTCTGATGTGATTTAGTGTGAAATATTGCTCCATTTGTGCTAGCCATGTGGCCGGATGAGAGCCATCAAATTTATACATGTCCAACTTGGGTGGTCGCGTCTGGGACTGTTGGTGGTTGCCAAAGAGGTGAAGAGAATGGCTAGACTCACCCTCAATGTTTTCATTGAAATCATATGCCTCTGCGTGTTCCTCTGACTTGCCCTTTGTGAGAGTGTCAGCTAAGGTCTCAAGCGACGACAGTACTGCATCCAACTTTGTTTCAAGGGATTCGATCTTCTCATTGGCCATAGCTTGAGCTCTAGTTTGTACCATGCACCGATCTGGTGCACTTAAAATTGGGGACCGTCCGAAATTTTTGACGCTAACAAGTGAATGGTACCACCTTGCTCAGCTCGTCGACCTGATTCTTATGGGCTAAGTCTCCTATAAGTGTCCCGGGAGGGTCTTAGACTCGTATATATATATATATATATATATATACATATATACATATATATATATATAGACATATATATATATATATATATATATATATATATATACATATATATATATATATATATATGTCTATATATATATATAGACATATATATATATATGTATATATATATATATATATATATATACATATATATGTATATATATATATACATATATATATATATATATATACATATATATATATATACATATATGTATATATATGTATATATGTATATACATATATATATACATATATATATATATATATATATATATATATATATATGTATATATATGTATATATGTATATACATATATATATATATATGTATATACATATATACATATATATACATATATATGTATATATATACATATATATATATACATATATATATACATATATACATATATATATATATATATATGTATATACATATATATATATATATATATATATATATATATATATATATATATATATATACATATATATATATATATACATATATATATATATATACATATGTATATATATATGTATGTATATTGTTATTTTTTATTTTTTTAACTCCAAAAGGAATTTTACTCCTCGCTTAGGAATACTGCAGTAGCCGAATCCCAGAAAAGTCAATTATGCCCAATGTCCTGCAAGAATCACGCCCAGGTATAGGGGCCCACACAAATAGTCTGATCTATCGGCTAACCCTCAACTGCAGAGTATGAGTAGGAATGTGGCAGTGATCGAACCCCTACTGTTGGATCTGAGTGTGGCAACTGCTACCGAACCCAATGGCTAGATCTGAATGGCGGATCTGATAAATCTGATTGGCGAATCAGATAGATCTGAATGGTGGAACTGATTGTTGCAGCTGTGATAGAACCCCACCTGCTATATCTGATCTGGCAAAGATGATGCGTGATCTAGAGCGAGACCCGGGAACTATGGTCTAAGGAGTGTCAGGTGCTATAGGTCGCAATATACATAAGGGTCTGACAGTAGTACTCGGCCCAATCTTTCAGGGCACTAACCAAGGAGGATCAACCATACCCTTAGCCGTACAACCTGACTACCCTATTGTACGCGCGAGTAATCTCCCCGAGTGTTGTTCTTGGTGTACTGTAGCAACAAGACGGCCGAGGGTTTATCTATGGTGAGGTTTCAAGAGAGCCTAGGGGGCTTCCGATATACCCATAGGGTACTTGGAAAAAGTCTGTGCGCAGTTCTGTCTCATGCGCTACTACTCGAAGGGGTACCCACAGGGGTTACAAGGAAGTCCAACAAGCGTGACCACCTCTTGTATTTCTTGCGTGCATGCCTCCCCAAATCTGCAGGTTTATACGCTCAACGACAAATCCCGTGGTTTAAAAATGTCGGAACACGTCTCTAGCCAAAAAAAAAAAATTGCTAAAAATGGAGATCCCACTAGCCCTGGAAAGTGCTCTAATACCACTTGTTATGCTCTTAACCTACAAGAAGATACCAGAATACCAAATATGCGAATAAATATACCCAGAACACAAAATAATAAGAAATAATAGCAAGTATTTTATTATTTAGAAAGGAAAGCAATGTTCACTTGCCTCTTCAAGGGGGCAACCTCCAATAGAGCTGGGATCAATTACAAGATAAGACACGATGCTCCTCAAGGGGAGTCTCTATCCTTTATATAGGATTCATACATGCAATACCATGGGTCAATACCATGGTTCTTATTAATACCATCTATCTAATACCATGGCCCATTTGCAACTAACTGTGGTCCCTTCTTTAAATGCGGGTCAACCACTTACAATTATTAATATGGGCTTTATTGACTCCTTACTTAACTATAACTTTGACTCGATCCTATTACATAAATAGGGGGGTTAGGGTTGGACCCTAACAAGAAGCTTGATGATTGATCTTGTGAAATGTGCACTTTATGTTAGGCTGGGAGAAGTTATTGTGCAATTCTCGGGATGAAGGGAGGCTTCTTAGCTCTGGAATTGCGCAGTGCAACTTCCCTGGGGGGGCAATGATTGTGCACTGCGTAGTTCTAGGCAACAAGGTTGCATCATTGAGGGTTGAGACAATGCAGTGCTCAGTTCATTCAGGGTCCAGTGAAAGTGAGTTTCCTGGTTGGAAGGATTTTCGGAGAAATGGCTAAGTGCGGGAGGAAATTGAACTTGTGAAGAACTTGAACTTGTGATCACACACTTAGCATACTTCGATGACACGATAACATAGACCACCAGAACAACAAGACAAAGCATTACCCTTTGTGAGACTTGTCTTAGAACAAAAAGCAACAAGTGCGGCACTTGAGATGGACTTTGGACGACCGTGATGACACTTGTGCGATAGTGCTTAAAACTTTGTGTATGAGTGTGAACGGATCTTTGCATAGCTAGGACAACCTGAATACACAAAGACCAACCTTCGAAATCACCAGAAAAAGACTGCAATATTGGTAAAACAATCAAACATGCCAAAAGATGACAGTTGATCAAACAAGTGAAAGGGGTGAAAAGACTCTAAGAAAGCTCATGAAATGATCTCAAGTGTTTGAAAAAATAGAGGGAAATACCAAGGAAGGTTGTGAAATTTAAGTGAAAGCCAAAATTTTGGAGGGTGTTGCAGCCGCTACAACACTTGGAGACACACTAGTTGAATACCAGCTTCTTTGTCATGGTTCATTTTTTAGTGCATGGCCTTGGTCCTTCAAGGAGTATTGATTCATCATGCAAATTACTTTGGCTTCCCCACTTACCCCATGGGTAGACATGGTTTCCTTTGTGCCTTCTCAATTGAACACAACATAAGATTCAGCCATATCACATTGTTTCGAAATGGGAAGGGTAGTTTAGCTCGCGAGCTTAAGATTTTTAGTATATTTTTTCATCTCTAGTTTTGCTCCACTACCAGCAAGCCTGGACAGTACCTCGACGGAGTCACGCCGGAACACAAGCATTGCTCCACTTCCAACGAGCCTGGATAGTACCCCGGTGGAGTATCATGCTTCACCTCTCTCCATAGGAAGACTTTCTCTTCTTTTGCCTTTATTTATTTATTTAAAGTGAATTGTGCATCAACACTTTTTTATTTTAGGGCGGAAGAGGGATCCCGACTTATTGAGAGTAGGAGAGGTTGTTCCTTCAAAGAATCACATAAATACCTTTGATTTAGGTTTGCTCATTTAGATTTTCCCCTTCTCCATTTCTACTAGTTAAATAACCTTGAAAACATCAAAGCAAAAAATTGACTATAGGCATGAGGTTTCCAAACTGGACACAGGTTCATGGTTGGACCAAAACTCTCCTTATGGATGGATCGTATTTTCCGTCATAATTTCATCAGCCAAAAGTTACAACCAATACAAAGAAGGTAGACACAGGACTGGCCAAGGGCTGCAGTGTCACAAGACTCTTTGAATTTCAGCCACACACACACTTGGAAGCCACAAATAAGTAAGGTAAAACACTTATTTACATAATAAAAACAACAAAAAACCAAAGGAAACATAACATCAAACAACAAAATACTATGTAAATAGTGCGGGGCACAGTCCCAGATCTTCATTGAAAGTAATATTTTAAGTCTTGGCCATTGACAGGGAGAGAGTCAATCTTCCCATCAAGTGATTGAAGGCGATACATGTATTGGCCAAGATTTTCATGGACTATGTATGGTCCAATCCACAAGGATTGAAACTTAGTGTGCTTTCCTTTGTCTTCATGGGATTTGTCCCACTTCAAGGCTAAGTCACCCACACAGAAGCTAGTCTTCCCAACAGACTTTATGTCAAACCATCTTTGATACGGTTCTGATGAAGAGAAAAAGTTTCTTTTGCCTTCAGCCTTTCTTCCTATAGCTTGTGAAATGTGTCCATCCTACACTGAACTAAGAGACATGGCTTGCCCTAGGATTCTTGGAACAATTGGAGAGCAGGCAAGCAGATATTCTATGGGAGGATGACTTCCTTTCCATACATCTGGAAGTACGAGGAGGTATTTATGGAATTTTTAGGTGTGACTCGGTCAACCCATAAAGCATTCACCAAAGCGGAGTGCTAGTTTTGCTGCTTAGAGAATATGGTCTTTTTGATGATGTGAATTAGGTTCTTGGTTGTGGATTTGGAAATACCATTCCCTTGTGGATAATAGTATTGGAATTATGATACAAGTGTTTTCCTTGATGGAAACTCATTCACAGGTCAATTCAGTTTTGATGAAAGGAAACCCACAGTGTAACAGATCCATTCAGATGTAACAGGGCATTGGTACAAACGAACAGGAATATGGAACTAAAGTCTACTAATTAGAATGAAGAAGTTGAAGGTAAATGATGGTGAAAAGCAGTTTAATATGTATACGCAAGTCCACCTGGTCAAAACAGTGTATACACGCAGGTCCACAGAACAAAAAGTTCATATATGTATACATGCACTCTCGCAAGAGGAAAAGTGCGTACAGGTTGGAAAATCAAGGAATTTCAATATTAGAGAATACCAGGGGTCAATAAAATGGGATTAGCCCACAATATTGAGTGGAGTAATGACTATTTGATCCCGCCCAAGAATACTATGGGTCCTAAGTGGTTTTGGTCTGAGGTATTTAGAAAGGCCTAAAACTATATAAGGAGGAGAAGATCATAAGGCCAAAGTGTGCAAGTGAAAAGGGTTTCTAATGAATACTTCCATCTGAAGTATATTTTATGTTTCAGGGGCTATTTTGGTGATTTGATCTGAAATATTTTGTGCACCTTGAATTCAAAGTTGGATCAGGATCATGAGACCTGAAATGACTTATCATTGAATGATCTGATATTGGTTGGGCAAGATCTAATTGTGTACACCTGTTTTATTCTTTGAATGTCATGATCTGGGTTTGTCTGAAATCCGAAATAGAAATGAAGTTATGAGTTAATATTTTTAGATCTATATATTGTTTTGCTTTGCTGAAGTTGCAAATACATGTCGGTTCGGCTCTTCCAAGTAGAGTATGCAAAAGAAAAGTATGTTGTTCAGAGATGACTGATATATTTGATCATTATTTTTGTTTTATTGTTGTCTGTCAATGAAGTCTTCTTAGATCTGAATGTAAAATTGAATGCATAAGGAGTTTGATATCTGATTGATTAATTGTATAAGTGAGAAGGGTGATCTCTGCTACTGCTTGTGTAAGGCTCTGTAAATTGACAGTAGATGTTGGTTGGTACAGACTTGATTCAAAAGTTTTATGTTTCAGTAGTTTTGAAGGTCTACAAGGGTTTGATTAAAGGAAGTAGCATATACATGCAGGTTGGGTTCAGTAAAGTAGTGTATACATTCTAATGCATGATTTTTGAGGTTGCGACAGGTTCTGAATGATGGTGCAGTTTTTTGGGTTCAGCACAGTGTTCTAGTGACAGTGATTTGATTGTTCAGATTAACTAATTGTTGGTTGATGCATTTTGAGTTTCAAAGTTTCTAATGGGTCCAGTATAAAAATTTGATGAAATGAGGCCTTCATGTGTATTGTTGTGTACCAGGAGTATCCAGTCTGAAATTTTATGAAACGTGGCCCCTAGAGGAAGAGAGAAGGTCATAGCCTTCTGTAGTTCGGCACCTACGTATTAGTAAACACATTGGCTACTAAAAGAGCTAGGGGGTTGTAGCTCCCTTCTAGTAGAAGTTGGAAAACGAGAGAAGGTTGTAGCCTTCTGCAGGTGGGTGCCTACGTACTGGTATGAGTCTGCACCAATACAATATTGTAAACAGATTTTCTTGTTATTAAAATAAGACAGAGACGACAACAGCAGTATTATTTCCAACAATTGGTATCAGAGTAGGTCCTTCAAAAGAAGCTTGATCACTTGAAGGAAGATCTTTCAAGATGAATAATCACGAAGGCATGGGATCCATCAGACCACCAATCTTCAATGGGAGAAACTTAGTATATTGGAAAAGGTTAAAGTTGGAAATGTCATGTATGTAGATGGTTTAAAGCATAACCTGTTGAGTCTCAATCAAATGTGTGATCAAGGAAATGAAGTTGTGTTTCGATCAAATGGATGTGTGGTTCGTGAGCTTGATACAAGAAATACCATGATCAAAGGAACAAGAACTCCAAAAAACTTATACATACTCAAAGGAGGACAACAACAATGCTATCTAAGTGAAACCGATGAAAAGTGGCTATGGCATAGAAGATTGGGACATCTAAGCTTTTCTCAAATAAGAAAAGCATGCAAGCTTAAGGCATTTTGTGATCCTCCAAATATCAGTGTCCTAGAAAATACCATATGCAAACCATGTCAAGTAAGCAAACCATAGTTCACTTCAATGAAAAAGAAGGATCAGCAAGTAAGCCTCCTGAACTCATCCATATTGATTTATGTGGACCAACAAGGAAAAACTCACCTCGTGGAGAAGAATACATTATTTTATTTATTGATGATTTTTCCAGGATGTGTTGGATAGGTCTACTAAAGCATAAACATGAAGAATTTGAAAAGTTTAAAGCCTTCAAAGCTTTAGGTGAAAATCAATCAGATTGAAAAATAAAAAGTCTCAGATCTGATCGAGGGGGATAATTCATATCAGATGAATTTTTTGACTTTTGTGAACAACATGCAATAAAGAGGAAATTCTTCGTCACGAGAACTCCTCAGCAAAATGGTGTGGTGGAAAGAATGAACAGAACAGTTCAACAAATGGATCGAGCAGTGATTGATGAATCTAGAACTCCTGCAACCTTCTGGGGTGAAGCTGCATTTGATGCCGTGAATATTCTCAACAAAGAAAATGTTCGGATAAATAGCAATCAAAATCCATATGAACTTTGGTATGGTAAGCCTCCTACTGTAAAACACTTTAGAGTATTTGGAAGCAAATGTTTCATCAAAAGGACTGAGGAAAAACTTGGTAAGTTCGAACCCAGAGAAAACAAAGGAATTCTTCTTGGTTACTTATCCAGAAGTAAAGGATATAAATGTTATAATAAAAGACTTCGGAAAATTGTTGAAAGCATTGATGTTGTAATTGATGAAGAATGAAGAAATCTGGAATAAATGAAATCAAGAGAGGAATATGAAAATGAGGAAGTTGGGGAATGCTTTCCCGCATCAAATCAAAATGATATAGAAGAAGAAACCAATGAAGCACCAGAAGAAGATACAACAGACAGGGAAAAGACTCCATCCAGGTATGTTCAGAAGAATCATCCAGAATCTCAAATTCTAGGAGAAAAGGGGGTTGGTGTACAGACAAGAAGAACTCTTACAGGGACCTCAAGCTATCTAGCATTACTATCCTCCACCGAACCTCAGAATGTAAATGAAGCCTGCAAAGATGAATGTTGGGTCAAGGCCATGGATGAAGAACTTGACCAAATTGAAAAGAATGATACTTGGGAGTTAGTTCCTAGACCTCATGATAAAAATGTTATAGGAACAAAATGGATATTTAAGAACAAGCTAAATGAAAATGGAGAAGTTATTAGAAACAAGGCTAGACTTGTTTGTAAAGGGTATGCTCAACAAGAAGGTATAGATTTTGAAGAAACTTTTGCATATCTTGCCAGACTTGAAGCCATAAGTATGTTTCTTTCTCCTTCTAGTTTTCAAAAATTCAAAGTATATCAAATGGATGTAAAATCAGCATTCCTTAATGGAGATTTAGAAGAAGAAGTTTATATTGAACAGCGAGAATGATTCATTCTTGGAAATGATGCAAAACTCGTATGCAAGCTTAAAAAGGCTCTCTATGGTCTGAAACAGGCTCCAAGGGCTTGGTATTACCGCCTTGACAAATATCTACAACAACAAGGTTTCGCAAAAGGTTCTGTAGATAGCAATTCATACACAAAGGTTGAAAATGATCAACTACTAATTATTGTTGTTTATGTTGATGATATCGTCTTTCATATCAATGAAGAATCCATGAGTCGGAATTTTGCTTCAGTAATGCAGCAAGAATTTAAAATTTCCTTACTTGGTGAACTTACTTATTTTCTTGGTCTACAAGTACATCAAACAAAAGATGGTATCTTTCTTTCACAAACCAAATATTTCAAGCAGATCTTGAAGAAGTACGGAATGGAAGATTCTAAACCAATATGTACTCTAACGGTAACAGGATGCAGTCTCAGTTCTAACGATGAATCACCAACAGTAAACCAACCAACTTACATATCTATGATTGGAAGTTCGCTTTATCTAACAGGTACCAAACCTGATATCATGCATGCAGTAGGAATTTTTGGAATGTTCCAAGCAAATCCAAAGGAATCACATCTCCAGGTAGTCAAAATAATTTTTAAATATCTTCAAGGAACTCAAGACTTTGGACTATGGTATCCTAAAGATACAGACCTTACTCTTCATGCATATACAGATGCAGATTGGGTAGGAAATGTTGATGATCGAAAGAGCACTAGTGGAGGTGCATTCTATATGGGTTCTCGGTTAGTGTCATGGTTCAGAAAGAAACAAAGTTTGATTTCCTTATCTACAGCTGAAGCAGAATATGTGGCCATTGCATCTTGCTGCACACAACTACTTTGAATGATGCAAATAGCAAAACATTCATATCACATGCACTCCACCCATCTCCATTCTATGTGATAATACAAGTGCCATCATTATTTCAAAAAATCTTGTCATGCACTCCAAGACCAAGAACATACCCATTAAGTACCATTTTCTACGAGAACAAGTGCTTGAAAAAAAGGTTAAATTGGAGTATGTTCCCTCCAAAGAACAGGTTGTTGATATATTCACTAAACCACTTCCCAGAGAAACATTTGAATATCTCAGACAAAAGCTGGGAGTAGTTGTTGCATCATCCTGCTGTTAAATCCAGTTTTCAGAGGAAGGTTATTATACGCGGGTTTCATGAAGTATAGTCGCGTATACACGTGGGTTTCTGTGGCTGAAGGAGCGTATATGTTTTTTTGACAGAAAAACGATAGCATAGGTTCAGGGAGAGCATTAGCCTTCACTCACATTCAACATTGTTGGCATCATGGTTGTTGATTTCAGCTATGGCTTCAGATACTTATATGATATGATATGACTTCTTCTGTCATGGTCTATATTTCAATGAGTCATATTGGACATATGATGTAATTTGTATCCCCACTTTGCATGGGATGGATGATGTAATAATTGTTGTATTTCTGTCATGTATTAACAATTGGTATATCCCCACTTAGTTGGGTGGATGACTCAAGTATGGTGTATCCCCACTTGGTTGGGTGGATGACTCAAATATGGTGTATCTCCACTTGGTTGGGTGATTGATGTATGTATGAGTAATTGGTCATAGGGAGGTCATATTCACTTAGTTGAGTTATAGATTCATGTTATTCTTTTGAAACATATCTCTGTAGACTCGGCATGTACTTAGGGGGGGCATGGAAAACATAATGTATATCAAAGGGGTAGAATAACTTGGTCTGCCATTTTCCCTTGATGTCAAAGGGGGAGAGTATTTTGGTGTTGCTTGTTATCTCTAGCAGTTTCTACAGCTTGCAGTAATCAACATCAGCACAGTTGCCATCAAGTCCAAAGGGGGATATTGTTGGCATTATGATACAGTGTTGTCCTTGATGGCAACTCACTCACAGGTCAGTTCAGTTTTGATGAAAAGCAACCCACAATGTAACAAATCCATTCAGATGTAACAGGGCATTGGTACAGAAAAATAGGAAGATGGAACTAAAGTCTACTAATCAGAATGAAGAAGTTGAAGGTAAAGGATGGTGAAAAGCATTTTAAGATGTAAACACAGGTCCACTTAGTCAAAAAAGCGTATACATGCAGGTCCACAAAACAAAAAGCGATTATACGTATACACACAATCCCGCAAGAGAAAAAATGCGTATAGGTTGGAAAATCAAGGAGTTTCAAGAGTAGAAAATACCAGGGGTCGGTACCATGGTATTAGCCCACAATATTGAGTGGAGTAACAACTATTTGATCCTGCCCAAGAATACCACGGGTCTTAAGTGGTTTTGGTCTGAGATATTGACAAAGGCCTAAAACTATATAAGGAGGAGAAGATCATAAGGCCAAAGTGTGCAAGTGAAAAGGGTTTCTAAGGAATACCTCCTTCTGAATTATATTTTATGTTGCAGGGGCTATGTTGGTGATTTGATCTGAAATATTTTGTGCACCTTGAATTCAATGTTGGATCAGGATCATGAGACCTGAAATGACTTATCATTGAATGATCTGATATTGGTTGGGCCATATCTAATTGTGTACACCTGTTTTATTCTTTGAATGTCATGATCTGGGTTTGTCTGAAGTCCAAAATAGCAGCGAAGTTATGAGTTAATATTTGCAGATCTATACGCTGGTTCGCTTTGGTGAAGTTGCGTATACACATCGGTTCGGCTCTTCCAAGTAGCGTATGCAAAAGAAAAGTATGTTGTTCAGAGATGACTGATCTATTTGATTAGTACTGTTGTTTGTCAATGAAGTCTTCTTAGATCTAAATGTAAAACTGAATGCATAAGGAGTTTGATATCTAATTGATTGATTGTATAAGTGAGAAGGGTGATCTTTGCTACTGCCTATGTAAGGCTCTGTAAATTGACAGTAGATGTTCAGTATATTGCTGGTTGGTATAGACTTGATTTAGAAATTTTATGTTTCATTAGTTTTGAAGGTATACGCAGGTTTTATTAAAGGAGGTAGTGTATGTTAGCGCTTGAATTTGGCCTCAGGCTGAAAAAGACAAAATCCAAGGCAACATCAAACCACTTAGCCTCGTAGCTAGCCCTACGGGGCAGGAGAGGGCTCTCTCCGGGTCTATCTCGACAAAAGATCTTCAAAGGGCGGAGATGACCAATAAGAACACTGATTTTAGGCTAGTAAACTGATTGAGAAGGTTTGATTTCAGATTTTTAGGGTTTTGGTGGAAAACAGGGGGAGAGCAATTTTGGGTGCGGAGATGGGACACAGCTTTTGCAGAGGTCTTTTTGGGGCAAGGTAGGAGATTGTCTTGATGCCTTTGATTTAAGGGAATGGATAGGAATGACCGGTGAGGAGCTAAAGAGAGCAAGAAACCATCGATAGTTCTCTTTAGACAGAGGAAAACATAGATATTAAGCAAACTTAAAGGCAGAGCATATAAATTATGAATTCTACCTTAACACTTAATTTACTTAATGTGCAGAAAAGAGAAATAGGAAATTGATACACATAACAAATCTTACAAGTACATGAGAGAACACACCATCAACACAAATAACCACAGGAAACCCAAATAGTGCTGCAAAACCCTGGTCTTTCCTTTGCCAAAATTGCAGAGATACAAAGTGTAATACAATAGAAGCTAATCCCTCCAGAGTCCAACCTCTCCAACCATGAAAATGATTGAGAAAATACATAATGTAGACCATGCCAACCCATTCCCTAGCCTCTAGGGATCGAGCTCATCCTTCTAGGAGCTGTTTCAACCAATTCTAAACTGAGCACTAAAATCTAGGCAGTCAAAACAACTTGCCTCTATAACCTAGGAAACCAATTCATTCATTAAATTTTTGACTTTTTATGAATGAATCTTATAGAAGAGATAAATAAGTGCCATGACATCATAAAATTACATCAATTACATCAAGGAGGATGAAAAACCACTCCAAAGAGTCAAAACTAGTCAAATCTTCGTTTTGCTGAGCTGTAGGTGAAAATCTGGCAAACTTCCCTGATGCGTAGCGCGCCAAATCTCAACGCGTAGCGCCTTTGAGCCCACTTTTGGGGCACTTCCCGGCATCCAAATGAGGCAAAAGTAGGCTTGTTGGAATGGTCTAGATGTCTAATTTCCAACCCAAGTCGAATTTCTAAATTTGGTGGTCATTTGCCCCTCCAAAATTGCAATCTCCCAAGACTGCTCCCTGTGTGTCCAAAAAGTGGCAGAAAGTCATTTTTTGCATGTTTTTTGACCTTTTGAGGGCTCAAAACCTGATGAAATGTCTTGGTAATTGCTGAGAAAGTGTAATTTGTCATGAAAAATCCAAAAATGCTGAGTTTTTGAGAAATGGACTTGCCCATCTTCAGGGTAGCGCGCGGCGCGCTACGCGTTGAGGGCAAAAACCTGTTTTTTGACCAAAAATTTCAAAATTGACAAAAACTTCTCCAAATTTTTTGAAATTTGAGCTGGGGGTGTGTCATCAAGTACCATGCTCCTTCAAAGAGGCTTCGGCCAAAATTTGGAGTGGATCGGGCCTTTTTCTCCGTTTTAGTGCTTTGCTCAACCTCCTTGGATCTGGCGATTGTATTTTTGACATTTCTCTAAAACCATGACACCTGTGTAAAAAGTGAAGGAGGTTTTTCTTCTTTGGCATGTTGTGGACAAAAACCTCTCTCATTTTTCCAAAATTCATCTTTGATTTCTCTGAAACATCTTTTGAGTGAAACTTATCCCGATGTGTGAAACAAGGAATTTTGTGGAAATGAAGCGAAATGAAGGGGATAAGAGGCTTCTAAATTCTTGGGGAAATTTTTGGAAGTAGGGATGGATGTTAGGAAGCAAGGGAAACTGGAATCGCGAAGATCGAGTGAGGAGAAGGGGTCCAAAAGGGCAAAACACAAGCCCAACCTAGAAAATTGCCAGGTTGTAGCAAGAAACTAGGGTTTGTGGGAAAATGAGGAATTTGGGGGATCTTAGTGATGGGAAGTGTTTGATAAGGTACATGAAATATAGGGGAAGGTGTATGAACATCTGGATACAAGTTTTGCTAGTGATTTGACCATCCAAGAGAAATTAGCTTTCAAAACCCTAGGAGAGGGAAATGACCTTGCCTAGGCGCAACTGAAGCATGAACAAGGTGTAAAATGACTCATTAGACACTGACATGATAATGAAAACCCTATGAATGATGATAGACTCAGCAGAATGATGACATGGACCGACATTTGGACAACTTTAGAAGGAGTGAAAGCAAACCCTAGACCTAATGCCTAGTGACCAAATTTTGCTTGAAAACTCTTTGAAATGACAAAATTTGACCTGGACACTCTGAGACCACTTTGTAAGAGCATATTTGATCACTGGAGGAAGGCTGGAAAGACTGACACTAACATTGGCTCCAATGGGGATGGTAGCTCCTTGGAGGTGCCAAGAACCGCAGATCTTTGTAAGAGCTAGACAGTGCCTTCATCCATTGGGCAACGGAGTCAAAAACTCAAACTAAAATGCATGACTAAAAACTGATGACTTGACAACACAAATTGACTCTCACTCAACTAAAAACTGACTCGATACTTAAACACAACCGACAAACTGAAATGATGCTCAAGTTTGAGCTTATTCATCAAAACCTACTCTAACAGTTTCATTCATCACCTGATCAAGTGAAATGAAACAACTAATGCAACCAAGTAAGTATTCCATCTGCTGTTCGAATTTTCTGCAAGTGCTCACTTATGAACAACAAGAGAGAACTAATGAACGGAAACTCCCATGATAGCTTAGAAATAGATCCATTGAATGATATGAATTTTCTATCCGCCTCCAAAAACACTGCATAAGGATCTTGAAGTTCATGCACACTGGGACTTAGCTCATCCAATGGATTACTTCTCTTCTCCTCATACCATGAATGCAAACTTTGATCTGAGCCTTGTGACAAGACCTCTGCTGAAAATGAGAAAGAAACCGGTTGCCGGATCAAATTCATATCAGCACATGTTTCAAGCTCACATGTAGTCAATGGAGAAAGACTTTGACTGCAAACCTCATCCAAAACATCAGCTATTGGATCATGAAAAACTTGAAAAGACTGTTGTAATGTATCCATTGAAAATGTATGACATCCTTCTAGCTGTTCATCTTTTTCTTGAGAGATTTTATGAAGATTCTGCCTTATAAACTGAAATGCTTCGAAACAAAAGGGTATAGAATCTTCCTGCATCATCAAATCATGTATTTTGTCTTCCACAGCTTCATCTGTAATCTGCCCTTCAATTGCATTTGGTGGTTGCAAATCTGATGCTACAGGCTGCTCAAGAATTTTGTTATCTGTCTCACCCTCAACATTAACACTGAGAGATTGTTGATTTGTTATAGGTTGTTCATTTGAAGATTCACTATGCAATCTACCCTTCAAAAACTGAAATGATTCAAAACAGAACGGTATGGAGTCACCTTGAATCATTAAATCATGTGTGTCCACTTCCAAGTCTTCAGCTGCAACTTGACAATCAATGACTTTCAGGGGTTGCAAATCTGAATATGAGAAGTCTTGAACAAAATTTTCATTGCTCTCAAGATGATTCAAATCAAGACTTGTTGACATTTGATTTCTGATTGCATGGTAGTTATCTCTGATGAACTGAAACGAATCAAAACAAAAAGGCAAAGATCCTTCACTTACTTCAAAATTTGCTACACTTTCCTCGTCATTGTCATAGCTGATATGCATCGGTTGATCACTGTATTTGAGCTGCTGAAAATGAACTTCTTCCTCCCACAAACTAGCTGCTTGTTTGATTGCAAGATTAGCTTCTGTTTGGAGAACATAATCATCATCATACTGATCAAACTGAGGCAATTCATCATCAAACATACACATCATATCGACAGCTCTCTCTTCTTCACAATGATCTATAAAACAATCACTATGACAACTGGGATCAGAAACAAAATGTTTTGGGTCAGCAACTTGTTCTTCTTCAATCAGCGAGCCATGAGCTTGAACATCATAATCATTCCTTGCGTTGATCTTGTCCATCATCTTTTCTACTGCACTTACCAAAATGTCAAGCTTCACCTCTAGAGATGTTGATTCAGCCGGATCTATGTTTTTCATCTCTTCTTCTTTCAACCTTGCCCTTCGGATCAGCAGATGTGCCTCTACATTTACTGCACTGTTCTACATCTCGTGAAGTGTTGCAATATTCCTTTCTCTCAGCTGAAACTCCATCTCTGGATCAAAGGCACCCGGATAGTGCAAGAGAGCAGATCTAGGAGAAGGTCTTATATCAACTGGCATCGAATAATAAACTTGGTTAAATCTGGCAGAAAATTGTTGTACTGTCTCCCCTGGCATTCTTTTCAGTTGGTTATACTCTTCTATAATCAGGAAAAGGTTCTGCCCGATCATCCATCTGTCAAGAAAGACTTTGACGAACTGCCGGAAATCTGAGATGCTCGCATCAGGCAGGGCTTTGAACCAACTCTTCACTTTGCCTTGCAAAGAAAGAGCAAAAATCCTTATACTGACATCTTCTTCATTAACTTAAAAAAGATCTAGAAAATTCTCAACATTCTGCACATGTTGCTCAGCGTTGACATTCTTACTTTCACCGTCAAACCTCGGCAAGTATAGATCATAGTTTTTGGGGAAAGCATGGAGAACAGAAGGTAAAACAAGAGGTTTATACCGATCTGGAATTTTACAAGGTGTAGGGGTATGTACAGCAGGTATAGAATCGGTCTTGGTCTTTTGAGGTTCATCAATCTGAAGATGGTCATCACAAAATTTAGAAGAAAGGTCTTGATCAAGCTCAAAGGCATGCAAATCTTTGGTATTCACGATCTTCAAAGGGAAAGAATCAACTGCAGGCCGAGGATCTCTTCTCAAATACAATATACTTTGCAAAGTCTTCTTGACATTCTTGGGAAAAGAGAAGAAATAATTTATGACAAAGAACAAAATGTCTTGGATGAAATTCCAACTTGAATACATGATCTGTCCATATTGTCCCTTCATGTTTCTGCTGGTCAGGATCATCCTCTAGTGGAGTCTTTGGATCTGATCTCAAAACTGATTTAGAGTCGCCAGGTGAATGATTTCAGCCTTGCCAGTGTCTGATCGTTGTCCACCATCAACAATCAGATCTGAACTTGATACATGTACTGGGGCAATTAACAAGTTAGATGTCACGATTACAAGCTAGACCAGAGATTGACTGAAGCAGCGTTTATCTACTTCCGCTAATGCAAAGAAAAAGCGTTTCGAAGGCTACCTGGCATAACTTCAGGCTCCGTCTGTAGCTTATAAACAAATGACATCAACAAGCAAACCATTTGTTCTTCCCCAGTATGGTCGCCAATATGTTAGCGCTTGAAATTGGCCTCAGGCTGAAAAAGACAAAATCCAAGGCAACATCAAACCACTTAGCCTCGTAGCTAGCCCTACGGGGCAGGAGAGGGCTCTCTCCGGGTCTATCTCGACAAAAGATCTTCAAAGGGCAGAGATGACCAATAAGAACACTGATTTTAGGCTAGTAAACTGATTGAGAAGGTTTGATTTCAGATTTTTAGGGTTTTGGTGGAAAACAGGGGGAGAGCAATTTTGGGTGCGGGGATGGGACACAGCTTTTGCAGAGGTCTTTTTGGGGCAAGGTAGGAGATTGTCTTGATGCCTTTGATTTAAGGGAATGGATAGGAATGACCGGTGAGGAGCTAAAGAGAGCAAGAAACCATCGAGAGTTCTCTTTAGACAGAGGAAAACATAGATATTAAGCAAACTTAAAGGCAGAGCATATAAATTATGAATTCTACCTTAACACTTCATTTACTTAATGTGCAGAAAAGAGAAATAGGAAATTGATACACATAACAAATATTACAAGTACATGAGAGAACACACCATCAACACAAATAACCACAGGAATCCCAAATAGTGCTGCAAAACCCTGGTCTTTCCTTTGCCAAAATTGCAAAGATACAAAGTGTAATACAATAGAAGCTAATCCCTCCAGAGTCCAACCTCTCCAACCATGAAAATGATTGAGAAAATACATAATATAGACCATGCCAACCCATTCCCTAGCCTCTAGGGGTAGAGATCATCCTTCTAGGAGATGTTTCAACCAATTCTAAACTGAGCACTAAAATCTAGGCAGTCAAAACAACTTGCCTCTATAAGCTAGGAAACCAATTCATTCATTAAATTTTTGACTTTTTATGAATGAATCTTCTAGAAGAGATAAATAAGTGCCATGACATCATAAAATTACATCAATTACATCAAGGAGGATGAAAAACCACTCCAAAAAGTCAAAACTAGTCAAATCTGCGTTTTGTTGAGCTGTAGGTGAAAATCTGGCAAACTTCCCTGATGCGTAGCGCGCCAAATCTCAACGCGTAGTGCGCCTTTGAGCCCACTTTTGGGGCACTTCCCGGCATCCAAATGAGTAAAAAGTAGGCTTTTTGGAAAGGTCTGGATGTCTACTTTCCAACCCAAGTGGAATTTCTCAATTTGGTGGTCATTTTTCGCTCCAAAATTGCAATCTCCCAAGACTGCTCCCTGTGTGTCCAAAAAGTGGCAGAAAGTCATTTTTTGCATGTTTTTTGACCTTCTGAGGGCTCAAAACCTGATGAAATGTCTTGGTAATTGCTGAGAAAGTGTAATTTGTCATGAAAAATCCAAAAATTCTGAGTTTTTGAGAAATGGACTTGCCCATCTTCAGGGTAGCGCGCGGCGCGCTACGCGTTGAGGGCAAAAACCTGTTTTTTGACCAAAAATTTCAAAATTGACAAAAACTTCTCCAAATTTTTTGAAATTTGAGCTGGGGGTGTGTCATCAAGTACCATGCTCCTTCAAAGAGGCTTCGGCCAAAATTTGGAGTGGATCGGGCCTTTTTCTCCGTTTTAGTGCTTTGCTCAACCTCCTTGGATCTGGCGATTGTATTTTTGACATTTCTCTAAAACCATGACACCTGTGTAAAAAGTGAAGGAGGTTTTTCTTCTTTGGCATGTTGTGGACAAAAACCTCTCTCAGTTTTCTAAAATTCATCTTTGATTGCTCTGAAACATCTTTTGAGTGAAACTTATCCCGATGTGTGAAACAAGGAATTTTGTGGAAATGAAGCGAAATGAAGGGGATAAGAGGCTTCTAAATTCTTGGGGAAATTTTTGGAAGTAGGGATGGATGTTAGGAAGTAGGGGAAAGTGGAATTGTGGAGATCGAGTGAGGGGAAGGGGTCCAAAAGGGCAAAACACAGGCCCAACCTAGAAAATTGCCAGGTTGTAGCAAGAAACTAAGGTTTGTGGAAAAATGAGGAATTTGGGGGATCTCAGTGATGGGAAGTGTTTGATAAGGTACATTAAAGATAGGGGAAGGTGTATGAACATCTGGATACAAGTTTTGCTAGTGATTTGACCATCCAAGAGAAATTAGCTTTCAAAACCCTAGGAGAGGGAAATGACCTTGCCTAGGCGCAACTGAAGCATGAACAAGGTGTAAAATGACTCATTAGACACTGACATGATAATGAAAACCCTATGAATGATGATAGACTCAGCAGAATGATGACATGGACCGACATTTGGACAACTTTAGAAGGAGTGAAAGCAAACCCTAGACCTAATGCCTAGTGACCAAATTTTGCTTGAAAACTCTTTGAAATGACAAAATTTGACCTAGACACTCTGAGACCACTTTGTAAGAGCATATTTGATCACTGGATGAAGGTTGGAAAGACTGACACTAACAGTGTATACACGCAGGTTGGGTACAGTAAAGTAGTGTATACATTCTAATGCATGATTTTTTAGGTTGCAGCAGGTTCTGAATGATGATGCAGGCTTCTGGGTTCAACACAGTGTTCTGGTGACATTGATCTAATTGTTCAGATTAACTGATTGTTAGTTGATGTAGTTTGAGTTTCAAAGTTTCTGATGGGTCCAGTATGAAAATTTGATGAAACGAGGCCTTCATGTGTATTTTTGTGTACCAGGAGCATCCAGTCTAAAAATTTATGAAACGTGGTCCCTGGAGGAAGAGAGAAGTTCGTAGCCTTCTGTAGGTCGGTGCCTATGTACTAGTAAACACATTGGCTAGTACAAGAGCTAGGGGGTTCTAGCTCCCTTCCAGTAGAAGCTGGAAAACAAGAGAAGGTTGTAGCCTTCTACAGGTGGGTGCCTACGTATTGGTAAGAGTCTGCACTAGTACAAGATTGTAAACATATTTTCTTGTTATTAAAAGAAGACAGAGACGACAACAGTAGTATTATTTCTAGCAAATAGTTGGAAAAAATTTTCAAGAAAATACAATTTTCCAATGCAAAGTCATAAACATTTAACGAAGAAAAGTGCATTGCATTGTCAAAAACAAGTGACGTAGGAACGTTGAACCTAGAAATGATATTATGTTGCAGAAATTTGATGACTTCCTTATCGTTCACTTGTTTCAGCGAAACTGCCTCTATCCACCGCGTGAAATAATATGTAGAAGTCAAAATATAGTGGTGTTGCTTCGATGAATGTGGGAAAAATTCCATGATGATATCCAAGCCTAACTATTGGAATGGTTCTTCCACTGAAACAGGTTACAGTGGGGTTGCTAACTTCTTATTTCTATTGGTGCACCTTTGACAGACCAAACACTTGCAGGCGTAGGCATGAGCATCCTTGAACAATGTAGGCCAGTAGAAACCGGCCTGTATGACCTTGTGTGTTGTGGTGTTACATGTGAAGTGTCCCCCTATTGGTCCATCATGGAGATCATGTACAACCTTGTCTAAATCTTGTACCTCCAGGCACCTGACAAAGATCCCATTATGTTTCTTTCTATATAGCACCCCATGCACCAGCTGGTATGATAATTCTTTGAATCAGAGTTCCCTCTTCTATCGCATAAAAAAGTGAGAAGGCACGGTGCCATGCTCGGGGTATCAGCGCACATCTTCGTACCAAGATTTTCCATTTAAAGTGGGAGAGGCTTGCTCGACATTATACATTTCTATTTATTGTTCCCAACCTGCGAGATCTTCTTCTTCCTCTTGTGCATTGATTGCTTTCGTTGCTAAATTACAAATACCATGACCCTTGATGGTGTGAATTAGTTTGATTTCAAGATCGTATTCTTGTAATTCGGTCATCCAATTCGCCCTTCTCTCACCCAGCTCTTGCTGAACTAGAAGTGATCTGACTATTAGGTGTGGGACAAAGATAATACAATGGTTTTTTAACAAATAGGGTTTGAATTATTTCACCACCTTGTACACTGTATAAGCTTGTTTGTCCACGGTGGGATAATTGAGCTATGGTCCTTGCAGGCTTGCGCTCATGAAGGAGATGGATCACTTATTGTTCAACTCGTCCTTCTGAGTGAGCAAAGCAGCGAGAGAAGTGTTGGAAGCAAAATTTTAGAGCAAGAAGTATTTTCTAAAGTTTGGGTTGTACAATGCTAGTGCTTATGCTATTTCTTTATACGTGTGAACACATCATTTTCCCTTTTTCCCCAACTGTAGGTTTCATCCTTCTTTATCATATCTTGTATAGGCTTGACGATCTAAGCATAGTCGAAGATGAAATTTCTGAGGAAGTTGATCTTCCCCAAGAAATATTGCATGCCTTTCTTGTTAATGGGGTGGGGAATCTACGTGATAGTCCGAACCCTGTCCGGATCTAACTTGATCCCACTTTTAGCAACAATGTGTCCAAGCAGGTTACCCTCGAACACTGCGAAGATGCTCTTCTTGGGATTCAAGGATATCTCATATTTTCGGCATCACTCAAAAATTTGCTTGAGGTGCACTAGTGGTCTGACCTCTATCTTGAGAACATTGCTACATCATCGAGGTAGACCACTACGCTCTATCCAATAAACCCACAGAAATCAATGTCCAATGCATGTTAAAACATTGCACCTGCATTAACCAGCCCAAACATCATTCAGTGGAACGTGAACATACCCCACTTGGTATGAAATTTAATCTTTAGTTTTTCAGGCTCTACTACCAGAACTTGGTTGTAACCTGAGAAATCGTCTAACAAAGAAAACATCCCTGCCCCAGATATTTTCTACAATATGTGCTCCATGGATAGCATTGGGTAATTTTCTTTATCCTAGGCGTGATTGAGGTTGTGGAAATCTACGCACAAGCGGATCTCCCCAGACTTCTTCCTTACAGGTACTAAGTTAGACACCCATGTCAAGTGTCGCACTTTGTAAATGATCTGAGCATCCAGTAACTTTGTCAATTCTTTCTATATGAGGGGATCAAGTGTTGGGTGAACTTTCCTCGGTTTCTGTTGAAAAGGTTTGGCCCCTTCTTTGATCAATATCATGTTTTGGATTTTTCGTGTGGCATATGTCTTAAGCTCATCATACGTCACAGTACTTCTTGAAGAGGCGGGTAAAATCTTGTCGCTCATGTGTTGTACAGCAAGTACCGAGATTCACATACTTCGAATCTTTTTCTGTTCCCAGATTGATCTTCTCATGTGACAATGTAGAGCTATGGGTCTTAGCATTCATAAGTCCCTGAAAACAGTTTTGTAGGTCATACATCTTTTTCGATGATACCACACCCTTGGGGATGAGGTTTCCTTTGCTTATACTAGTTGCGTCCTACAAAGACTGTTCGTGCTCATCCTCGTCTATCACTACATCTTTGAATATGTCACCATTATCCATGAAATGTAGAATTTGTTGATCATCATAAAAAACACATAAATTAGTTATGTTGTGTGGGATGTATGGTTTATACAAATTTTCAATAGTAAAATTATCCCATAACAGTAACATCCTAGCAGTTGTATTTGTCAAGGCATTCGCAACTGCATTATGCATTCTTGGCATTGAAGTAATATTGAAAGCTATGAAATGAGAAATGAGTCACCATACCTCTTGTTGATAACTCTTAAGACAAGGTGACACACGGTGTATAGTGTTACATACCTGACGCACCACTATTTTGGAGTCACCTTCCACTTTTAGGACAACAATCTTGAGGTCAATGGCTTTCTGTAAGCCCAATGCTTCATACTCTGCGATGTTGTTCATGCACTTGAATTCCAAGCAACTATATATTAAATGTTTCCTCTGCATCGGGTCTATTAAAACACAATCAGCTCCAGAACCGTCCAGTGTTTTGGACCCGTCAAAGTACATGGTCCATATATTGTCTATACAGGGACCGCTTACCACACTGGTACTACTGCTACTACTACTACTACTACTACTTACTGTACAAGTTTCATTTCTACCAATTGAACATGGAAGGATGTCCAATTGTGTGTCTAGTGGGACATGGGATGGCTTTGCAAGATAGCACCCCTACTGTGTCTCTAAAAAACAATTGTCGAAAGCTAGTTCCGCAAAATCCAATGGCTTGTTATGTCCATTCAAGGGAGTCACGTTGTGCTTCATGTATCTCTCTGATAGTACTCAGATCTGGCTTATCTTGCCCTTATGTGGAAGCCATAAGTGTGACCAGTCAGTGGAAAAGTATCCCTACAGCTTGCTTGACCAATCTCTTCTCAGCAATACTATGTATGCTTCTAGGATGTCCACAACTATAATATTGATGTATTGATGAACTCATTCATCAGATAATAGAAGATGATCACATCCCTGAGTTCACCAATTGTTGGCACACAAGTTCTATCTAGTTGGATGATCTGTGCATTTGTCTTACTCCATTGAGCATTGATTTTCTTGGCCACAAAGAGTGGCATGACATTAACCGATGCACCGAAATCAACCAAGCAGTTTTGAACATTGAAGTTAAAGATTTTGAATGACAACAAGAATGGTGGGTAGAGTGATTTTTCCTCCTCCATGTGGAGTGCGTTAAGCACAGATGCGAGAGCATTAGGAGACTTACTAGATCCCTTGCTTGAAGAGGTGGCATCACCAGTAGAGTTTTTCCCAAGTGCTCGTAGAAGAATGTCTCATTGGTTCATGATTTTTGTAAGTTCAAACAGAGAAATATTTACACGAGCCTTCTTCATGTCTTCTACAATGTTGTACTCTATTGCGGTGAGACTCACCGAGGTGTCCGAGGGTGGAACCGAATTCATGGTTTCCGTTGGGATGGTTCTGTCTTTACTGCTTATGGAAACACTTTTCATTGAAATTGTCTTCTGAGACTTGCTCTGAGTGTTCTATGTTGAGTCGACTGGAGGACCATTTTCCTTAACATATTTTCTCTAAATTTTTGTTTCGGTACCTCAATCACAGTGTTGGCCCCTTGAATCCTCAATTTGTATCAGTTATTTTTCTTCCGGGCTAGACCGTCACGCAGAGGCTCCTTATTGGTGGTGGTCTTCTAGGCTACAAGACCATACTGATACATATTTACTACATGCCCAATGCTTGGAGCTTCATCAGTTGTAGCAGCTTCTTCGTCTTCATTAGGCTCTGGTAGTTCATCAACCATGACCTTTTCATACAACTGTGTAACAAGGCTACTCATTCCATGGTTCCATTCTGGGCACGTTTTTTCTGAATGATGTTCATGGTGGAACGTGCAGTATGAATCTGTAGCGATTTTCTCAATGTTCAGAACCATGTTGGAGCTCTATGCAGATTTGGTTAGTTGGCTACTGCTGCTGTTGGAAGCCACATTATTCTTTTTTGGGTACCTAGGGGGCCTGCTGCTCACTGTAGTCTCACTTGTCCTTTGTTTAAGTTCATCCATTTCAGTGGTCAAGGACTTCACAAGATGAGTAAGGTTCTCAATATTGCTCGTTTCCTTTTCCTTGGCCTTTCTCACAAAGGTATGAGACCTCTTACCCATGTCTTTCAATTTATTAGTGGTTTCACCATATACAATGACTCCAATAGCACACAGGTCCTTCTCTACGGAAATATCCTCTTCATAGTTTTCTGTTAAATTTGGTTTCGTAGCTCGCTTGCTGAACTGCACAATACTGGTCGGCAAGGCAGAAGTGTAGTAGTCGATAGTGATGGAGTCGTGAGGTTTAGTGTCATCCAAGAACTATAGTTGAACCTCTGATTAAAATCTTTGACCTTTTCTTTCTGCTCCATCTTGAGACTACCCAACTCCTTCAATAACATGGCAGGGGTCTTTTCTTCAACAAATTTCTCAAGAAATATCCTTTTGAATACCCTCCAATTTTGGATGGAGTTTGGGGGAATTTTGTGGTACCATATAGTTACTCTTCCATCCAAGGTACATGAAAAAATCTACATGCAATGTCATCATAACGTACCTCGAGCACCTGCAGATGTAGGTAGAAAGTGTCTAAGTGATCTTTTGTCTTAATTGTCTTGTCAGTGTCATATTTCGTTAAGAGCTTCTCCACGTGTCTTTGCATCTTGTACAGGACACCCAGAAATGCTAATGGGCCCTGAGTCATCCAATCCATATTTTGGTATTCCATGTTGTCTTCTTCATTGTCTTCCTCTTCTGAATCTGAAGATTCCTCCTCTTCTTCTCCTCCTCCTTCGTTTCCTTCCCCTCTGCCTCCTTTGTCAAAACTTGAACCCGAGAGTAAGGGGTTGCCTTCTTCTTCTCCTTGAAAGATCAGAGGTTCTTCTTCTTTCTCTGCAACTTCTACTAGCTCTTCAAAAGTGGCAAATATCGATTCTTCAACATATGTAACTACTGCTCTTGTGGGGGTGGTATTGTTCTTCTTTTGAGAATATGGAAGGGCATACACTCCCAGAATCAGTCCAACAGCTTTTGAAAATTGACAGGTGATGGGATGGATAGCTCGTATTTGATGGTACGGGACTTCATGTTCAGGCCTGGGAGGTGAGGAATTACAAACTTCAAAATTGTGAGTAGAGGAGAGGGAGTGAATGTCACTACCTTGACCAAAAAATGGATGAGTGGGGTTGGTGGGACAATCAGCCATAAACTACTGGCGACCCTCCTTCTAGTGCCAAAAATGTTGTGTTAGAAATTATATATTATGGAGCAATGGAACACATAAAATATTGCAGAAATATAAACACAGAAAACGCATAAAACAAGAGAGACATTGATATACGTGGTTCACCCAGTTTGGGCTACGTCCACCCCGAACAGCTAGTCCTTCCTTTCTATTATCCAGCAAAATGAAGAGACACAACCTACAGTAGATCCGCTGTAATATCCTCTGTTTTCTCTCACAATCTCACCTCTCTATTTCCCACTCACAGAATACACATCTATCACACAGCCTCAAATACAGTGCCCTCATACATAGAGAGTGGTTGCCTTCTAGGGCAAAAAACCCTAAACTAAACATAGGTTCTACCGTCAGATCATCTGCCTAATGAACGGCCCAGATTGACTAGAAATTACTATACTTTTACAAGGCAATTTTATAGTTGTTTTTAGCTTCGGGGGAGCTGCCCCTGAAACCCCCCGCCAGGGGGGGGCTCCCAAAGGTCACAGCCGCCCCCTCCTGGACCCCCCCTGCAGCGAATATTTTACGGGCAGCATTTCCGCCCACATTTCGAACTGGGGTCCAATGTGGCGATACCTTTGAATATAGAAGATAATCAGGCTCCACACCCAACATGTTGCAGTGCTGGATCAGCCAACATTCAGGGATCTCCCTGATATGAGGTCCCAATCAAACCTCACATCATTTGGTGTAGGAGTCCCATCTGGTATGATGGCCCAGTTGCAAATACTTAGAGATTTTCCTTGGCTCTAGCTTTCATCACAAGGGAGTGTTTCAATGGTACCTTCGAAAATCAAGGTGAGTGTGCCTAGTGAGTGTGCAATGTAACTATGTCTAGGTTCTCTTACTGCAAAAGGGGGAGAAAAGTTAGCCTCTAAGTGAGAGGTAATAGTACCACCCAGGAAGAGACACACGTAAACTAGGAAGACCTATCCAACATCCAGCAAAATAGTCCACAACAGATGCGGCAATCATTAAAACCAAAGAATAGGGAAATATCTGTCTACCATCCACCAGAATAGTCCACAACAGAAGTGACGGTCATTATAACTGATGAGCAGGGAAAGGTTTGTCTAGTATCCTGTGGAGTAGTCCACAAGGATGAGACAACAGTGATAACCATTACAGCACATTCCCAACAAGATAATCACTAAAACAACCAAAATAGTTCAATTATCTTAGTACATGAGAAACAAACATGAAATATAAATGCTCACATAATAGTCTTACAAACATCCATAATTCATGCATGGAAAAGTGATGGCCTGAGAAGGTTTTGTATTAAGAAAAAGTTCCAAGACACATGTTTACATCATACGTCACTAGCCCCAGTAGTGAGACATTGGAGCCACTCCTTGCTCCTCAAATAACTGACTAAAACTCTTTATTCATTGTAGTAGGAGCCAAGGTGAAAAGTCCTTTTCTCATATAATGAGGGGGTATAAATAACCAAGGGGTGATGCTTGACCCTTGTGACTCTTTGACTACCCTCATGATTATTCAACTTCCTATGACTTTTCAACTGACATGACTCTTCACATTCATGTGTGTCCATTGGACTTTCACTTTACATTACAATATACATGGCTCATAATAGTGATGTGACCTTTGACAACTCATGACACGACTTGACATGACACTGCTGACATGGACTAGCTTGTTGAGGTCTCAATGTCAAGTCATTGTTGTTGTTGAGTGATAGATGTGTTCTTGGATGTGTTTTCTCTTCTCCTCCGCATAGCTTGATGATGCGAGGTCTTCAATGATATTCGCTCTTTAGAGGTGTTTTCATGCATGTATTCCCTTCGCTTGTTCTTGATAAACTTATTTTTCCATCCAGTTGTAAGTGAGTCTTCTAGCATGTTCACTCCTTATTCTCCTTCTTCGTTGTCTCACCATGATCTAACAGTGTATCTCTTCCTAGAATTCACTCATGACGGGATGACATCAAATCCGAAAACTCCCTAATCTAAGATGAAACATTGTTATCCATGGATTGGGCCCAGGACAGGTGACAGGCTGGGAAAGAGGCCCCAGTAACTATGCATTATATAGTTCCAGGTGACAGGGAGGGAGGTTGGTCACTAAGACTACGTAGAGCATAGCTTGGGCTTGGATGAGGAACTTCTGAGCACAATCCTCACTGCTGGGTAAAACTATGGAGAAGCCACTGGCAGACAGGGTTGTGCAGTTGAGACAGTTAGTGGTTGGTGCAGGATGGGACCCTAAGAGGTAAGTCTGCGTATATTTCAAAGGCAAGGCAAGACTAGGAAATAGAGGGTCATGGGAGGACAAGTTTGCACAGTTCTTGAGATCAGTGAGTCTCGGCTTAGGGAGGACATTGAGGAGACACTTCTGCACAGTTTTGGGAGGCAAGGCGGGCTTGGTCCTCTACACATTACGAGGTTCCAGAATGCAGGGAAGAAGCTTGATGACTGATCTTGTGAAATGTGCAGTTCAGGTTAGGCTCGAAGAAGTTACTGTGCAATTCTCGGGATGAAGGAAGGTTGTTCAGCTCTGGAATTGTGCAGTGCAACTTCCCTGGGGGGCAGTGATTGCACACTGTGCAGTTCCAGGTAGCAAGGTTGCATCACTGAGGGTTGAGATTGTGCAATGCATAGTTCAGTCGGGGTCCAGTGAAAGTGAGTTGCCCGGTCAGAAGGATTTTTGAAGAAATGGCTAATTCTGGGAGGAAAGTGAAATTGTGAATAACTTGAACTTGTGATCACACACTTAACATACTTCAATGGCACGACAACATAGACCACCAGAGCAACAAGACAAATCGTTACCCTCTGTGAGATTTGTCTTAAAACGAAAAGCAACAAGTGTGACACTTGAGATGGACTTTGGACGACCATGACAACACTTGTGCTAGGACAACCCGAATACACAAATACCAACCTTTGAAATCATCAAAAAAGGACCGCAAGGTTGTTAAAACAATCAAACATGCCAAAATATGACAGTTGATCAAACAAGTGAAAGGGGTGAAAAGACTCTAACAAATTTCATGAAATGAGCTCAAGTGTTTGCAACAATAGAGGGAAGGGTAAAGGAAGTCTCTGAAATTTAAGTGCAAGCCAAAATTTTGGAGGGTGTTGTAGCCGCTACAACATAACATTTCTAAAGAGAGGCACTAGGACAGCTTGATTTGTAGGAGGTTGGTTAAATTACAAAATATTTCGGAAGCCTCTTTAAAGTTGGGAAATTAGATAATGATATTTGTTGGAGTTTGGTTAAAGTAGAGAAGGAACCTACTAGGATCTCAAAATTTTGGCATGTAATCAGTTGAATCTATTGGAGCTTGTTTAACTTACTAAAGGAATTTGGAAGTGTCTTCAAGCTTGCACTCAAATAGCTCAATCTGTTGGAGATTGTTTAAATTACCAAAAGAATCTAGAAATGTATCCAATTTATTGCACTTTTTCAAGACGATGTGTTGTAGATTGTTTAAATTACCAAAAGAATCTAGCAATGTATCCAATTTATTGCACTTTTTCAAGACAATGTGTTGGAGATTGGCTTATTTACCAAAGCACAGAGGTAGTGACTTCATTTTTTATCATCTTCTTAAGTCCAATTCTCTCAATGAATTCATAAGGAAAACTTCGTATGGAAATTTTATTTGATTGGCCTTGTACTACTTGAATAAATATTCAATAGCATGACCAATCATAATCCTTTGTAAGTGCTCCAGCTTCCTTATAGATTTTGGAATGCTAGAATGTTTTATTATCATAGATGCTTGAATGTTTTATTATCATAGATGTTCTCATATTAGTTAAATTCCTTTATGTGCCATATATGACTATTAAATTAAAAATACTACAACTACATCGGTCCCTATCCAATTGGTTTTGGTATATTCCTTTAAATACCATCTTGACTCTTTGCTATTTTTTGTTAATCTTTTTGAATTGCTTCATCGATCTCTCTCAGTCGAAACATGCCCCATCTTCGATCTGATGGCATGTCTATTTTTATTTATATATATACTTATAATGGAGATAAAACGAGAGTTTCAATACAACATCTTCATAGATCACAAGTGAATTGATGTCAAGAAGGGCCTTGCCAACATCATCTATAATCTATTCAAAATTAATGATTCCAGACTATAGGTCTTCCTCAATCAAAAGGAGATTTATTGTGGAGTTGATGTCTCGATTGCAATTGAAGTAGCCATTAAAAGTTCCTACATTAACATTACCATTTTTTTGGAGCACTACATTGAATTGAAATGGTGCTTAGATGAATTGGTTTCCATTTTGGGTTCCAAACAGAAGGTTACTCTGGTGTTCTATGACTTTGAACCTATGGATCTTTGTTAAATTAACAATGGATGTTATTGGAAAGCCTTTAAAAAACACAAATGGAGATCCATAGTAGAAAAGAATGAAAAATGGAAGAAATCCCTCTTGGGTGCCTCACTTCTTAAAGGTGAACTATGAAAAATGAAAGAATAATAAATACATGCTTAACTCATTTCTCATTAATGTGCTTGATGTATAATTTTTTTATTTTTTATTTTTCTTAACCAGAATGAGTTTGTTTGTTCTTTTCAATGACCTATCGGAATTTTTGCAAAAAATTGTGGATATTTTATTAAAGGAATTTAAACAAGAATCATTCATTGTCACAAAAGAGTAGGCGACAAAGGATTTCCCTATCAGTGCAAGTGAATTAGATGATTTCAAATTTATTAAGGAATTAAAAATAGAAGAATTCACACTCACACATGAGCCACGTGAGGATATGCCAGATCTAAGCATGTTATTGAAGGTGGATGAGGAAAAGCCAAATCTACATGATCTATTTGAGGTAGATGAGGATGAGGCAGCTCGGAGTGAGCTCCTTGAGATTGATAAGGATGACTCGACTCTAAGTGAGCTAACTAAGGAGTATGAGGATTGATCAGCCATAAGCAAGTTTCTTAAGACGGATAATGATAGGATGGCATTATTCAAACCACTTGAGCATGAATCGATGGAGAAGGATAGGCTGGTTATAATAGAGTTGTTTAAATAGGCTTAGAATGGAATGAATCTGAGTGACTTGTTTGAGGAAGGATCAGCTCTAAATGAGCCATTTGAGATCGATTTAGATGAGGTGAGATAGGTTGCGGATTCACGGTGAATTCCTTCTTCATATTGTGAGGGTTTCCCACAATGGGAAGCTAGCAGTGAAAGGTTGGTAAACTTAGAAGGCACTTGGCTAGTTGTGAGTTATCTTTGATAGAAAATGAAGGTTAGTGAGGATTTTTCACGTTAAAGAATGCCTTCGACATAATTAGTTATCATGGATATCGAAATAGTTTACTTAAGTCATATAGTTAAATATTTTTAAAAAGTATAAGAATTATACATCTTCGCCATACTCAAAAGAGCATATATATATATGGATCTATATATATATATATATATATATATATATATATATATATATATATATATATATATATATATATATATATATATATATATATATATATATATATATATATATATATATATATATATAGATATAGATATAGATATATATATATATATCTTTTATTACTTTATATTTTTAAAAGTTGATATAAAATTATGTTATTTCAAATTAATATCTAAATATTTTATTTATGGTTGAGAGTGAGAGTGAAAATTTCTATGTTGTTGTTGTTGTCTATCATATTTTTGTACAGGTGTCAATTTGCATTAAACACCTCTAGTTTAAAAAATAGATGAATTGCGCTGGTAGATAAGCTTGGGCCCTGGTGATACACTAAGAGCCTCTATTGCCAGAGCCTGTAGCTATGGTATGCTTCATCAAGCAAGCGCAGCAGGGTAAGGGAAGAAATTAGCAAAGGAACAGCGTTTTGGTTGAAGGTCAAGAAGGTTTTAGAGCAGATTGTCGTCCATCTCTGCCCAGCTGGTCCTCATAGACACTTTGGGGGGGTAATTAGCACAATAAATAAGCTGACACTACCTCCCGAAGTTGAATAGTCAGCGGGGCAGGATCCACTGACCACGGCCTAGATTGATTATGGGGGGTTGCAGTAGGATCCCGCCCCCCATTCTTTCACCCGAGAGAGGAAGGTGAGGACCACCTGCCACGTCACGAACCTGCCAATGTTTTTGAAAATTGAGAAATGAAGGTACAACGGTAAAATCCTCCCTCTGCTCTCGTCCACCTGTCACCTATCACTTCCCCAATCATTTTCCACCATGTGTCCCCTTGTGAAGTCATCTGACATCAGATAATCGTTGCCCCATTTGCCTATAAAAACCCTTCCCAGTTCAGTCATCTGATTTTAAGTTTGTTTTCCTATTGGAAATTCCCCCCATCATTCGACTGCTCTGTAACGTTGTTCATCCACCAAGCTGATCAGAAGCTTCTACCAACACATTTTTTTAGCCATCACCTGGTCAATCGGGTAACATGTTGGTCTCCCAACCTGCAACTTGTTTCTATATATGATAAAAAAAGAAGAAAGTGGCCCCCAAAACCTGGGAAGTCAAACCTTTCTCCAATGTTGAGTTGTTGATGGACACAGAGGCATAGATTTCATACCCCCCCCCATCCTTACCACCTATCGGACCTCTGGCTTGACATGTATGTCCACCATGTCAAAGGAGAAGACCCATTGCGAGTAGTTGTATCTGGGTTATACTATCAAATTTCACCCTCTATGTATTACTTCCCTGAGTTAATTTCTTGGCTAGTCGCTTTGTATGTTGAGGAGAAAAACTACTTCATAATGAATACAGAAGTGAAAATCTAGTACCCTCTCAGCTGGAGAGCAGCAATATTTTCTACAAATGGTCCTTGCCCCATCTTGCAGTCTTTGCCTATCTCTGACAGTTTTGCTGATATCTATATTTATAGAGTTTGTGTAGCCCATTCTGTGAATAATTTCTCATATATTTGGGGATGATAATTCCAGTATGGCCAATAAATCCTCCCTAGGGTTTCTGAGGGATATGTTGCAGCCTGATCACTTGTTTAACATACCCTCCTTCTTGGCAGAGTCCATAAAATTCCAATTTCACCATTTCCCAATCACCTCATATTTCATATTCTATTCATTACTATTCTATTTGTTTTTGTACACCCAAGTAGATGAGTTTGAGTACGTGGGTCCCAATCTCATGGCCCCAAACAAGCAAAGGAAATCTGTTTTTGATTGGATTGTTGTTGTTAGGAGGATACTAGACAATGATGGTTATTCCCAATTCATATCTTCTTACATGGCCATTGCTTACAAAATCATTCACAATATCCCCCCCCACAAGAATCCTGCCTCAAGAAAAAGTGATCCTCCAACTCAGCAAGGATACCAGGGTGGGAGACTGGTATTTGTTTGAGGAATATATAGAGATTAGGGTTTATGGGTGTGAGCTTCCTCCTTATTGTTTTCCTGTGTTCAATCCAATGAGGATATTCACCCTGGAATTCATTACACAGAGTCTCAATGTGGACCAAGTCCATTTTCTCCCTACTAAAAAGGGGTACATGTTCAAGTTGGGTAAGTCTATAGGCCCCTTCACTATTAACTCCAGACAGGCCTTTCAGGCAGCTGAGGAATTACTGTAACAAATGAATTTTAATATGGTAGATGTTTTGCATTATGACCCTCATTGTGTCATTTAAAAGAATAGGAAAAGCATAAATTCTTCAGCTTATGATCATGAATATAGGCATGAGATTGAATGGAAGGCTAAATTTGATTTGTGGCCAATTAACACAGAGATGGATATAGAGACTCTAGTTGCGAAAGGTAAAGCGCAAAAAAGGATTGTAGATGAAACAAGGGATGTGGAGATGGGGGATGTCCATACCAGTAAGAAAGCCAAGACTCAAGAAACTGAGGAAGAATAAATAGAAATTAGGTTGGTGGAGACAAAGCCAGACCAACCAGGATTCTAAGTGACCCTGTAAGACCCACTGCAAGTTGTTGCCTCACCATCCTCAGAGGTAGCCATTATGAGTTTAGCAGGGAGTAAAATGATGATTGAGACCATTTTTCCTATAGGGAAAGAAATTGAAGAAAGTAATAAGAAAATTAGGGAAGATATGCAGCAGAAAATGACATCACATTCGGTCCCATATCAAACCAGACTCCTGGCTATTATGGACCTAGAGAGAAACCAAATGAAATTCTTATCACACCACCCATTGGAAAAATCACTACCATTAGGCTCCCATTTCAAGGCTCTGGATGTGTCTTTATACCTAAAAAATGTCCATATACCTGACAAGATCAACTTCCACAGGCGGGTGGGGGAAATGTTGTACAGTGAACTAAATCAGAATGCCATGATCATAAGCAATGCAAAGAAGCTATTGGAGAAGTTTGCAGCCAAACTAAAGCAGGAGAGGGATAATTATATATCTCTACACATGCAAAATAAGAATTTCAAATAATTTATTGTGAAGCTCAAAGTGAACCCAGAGGACAAAGCCGCATTTGAGACACTTCTTCAAATTTCACAAGCAGAGATTCAGGAGTTGAGGCACAAGCTAAATATTCTAGCCAGTGAACATGTGAAGTCCAAAGAACTTATAGAGGTGGAGGAAGAGAAATATATCTTGGCCAAAGAGCTAACTGATAGGAAAAATGAGGTGGTAGCTCTCAAGCAACAGGTATCGAAGCTTCAGCATAGGATAGACACTCACATTCGTGCAGTACTTGTTCCTGAGAACCCTCAGAATCCCACAGAATAGTTCACAATGACCATCACCAAGCTCCATCTCTCATAAGGGGAACTTAAGAAGGTGAAAATGGACTTAGACACTTCCCATCCAGCCCTGGCATAAAAGGAAAAAGAACTTTAGACCACCAAGACCAATGTAGAACTGATAAAAGGAACATGTAAGCAAATAATCAGGAGATCTCTAAACTTAAAGAAAGACTGAAAGGAAATATGTCCCTCCTACAAGATAAAAAATTGATCTGAGATGAGATAATAGCAAAGATGAAGAAAAACTAGGAACACCTAACTCTGATGGATGAGCAGAATATTGTGATCAAAGGCTATGAGTTCTTCATCCTAGCTGCCAAATAAGAGGGTGAAAATAATGCCCAGACTACCAATAAATTCATCGAATATGTGAATGAGAAGCCACTCATTGAGTCAAGGGTTATAGATGTGGTGGATAGGGTGTCTTCAATCATGGATATTTCCAAAGTAATCCAGAAGGAGGAGGCTAAAGCTAAAGCTAAAGAATTCCTAGAAGTAGTGTTGAAGGGTGTGGCTACCTTTAACTCAGAGTTTGAGGAGAGAGTTCGAGAAAGGATGCCTAGATGTTGGGATTTCATGGGACTGTTGATCCTATGGGAGAAATATAGTCAGATGCTGGTAGAGGCCAAAATCAAGGTTGATTCTTCCCATGATAGGACTTCTATCTTGAAGGGTAAAACTATGGTAAACTACTTGAGAAGATATTTTCAACTATTGGGGTTAGTGAAGACCTTTGTAACACCCTCCTCCCACATCTACCCAAGTAACTATCCAACTAAGGTAAACATGCAATGAGAGGCTATTATGATTGGATTCGACCTCCTATGTGACATTAAGGAAGTGGAATCGATGGAAAAATCACACACAGTCATCCAACATCAGCTTCGGGACCCACAGAAACCAATCCAACACTTCAGATAGCTTGCCCTTGGGTCCTACTAAAGTTTTGACCATATTAGGCCTCAGTTGCTCTCATGCTATAGGCATGATAGTGTCCTGAAACCCCAAGTCACTCTCATGGTCTTATGTGCCAGCGTCCAGGGACCCAATTTTCCAGTTCTATGCCAGAGACCCCAGGATTTAAGCCACTTTTTCAGGCCCAAAGCCCAAGTCACTACCCAGAATGGAGTGATATCTTAAGACCAGTAAAATAACATGAAAACAATGATGCCAAATCAATAAGTTGAACAAGACCTTAACCAGACCCATACTAGCCATGACAAGCATTTCATCAAACATATCATCAACATGTAACCTATAAGAGTAAACAATAGAATTAAGTGTAGGGATCTCATATTTATCTGAGAATCGCTATGAACCATTGTTCCCTCATGTCATTTGTTGCATTATAATATATTAGGACATAGATAAATTATCCATTCATTTACAAGTAAAAACATTCTGAGATCCATACATAGTTGTTGTCATAAAACATACATATAACCAACATAATATGGACAGACATATCGTAAACATATCGACCATAAAATCCACATATACATCAGTACATTTACACATGAAAATCAAGGGAATTAATTTCTCACTAATGAATGCAATAAACCAACTAGAGATGGGACTACCACGTTCCACCCGACCATAGATTGGTTGAGCCAAGTCTCTCTTCAGCCAATCACCCCCATGCCATATTCCAAGCATGAATGGGGGACTCATAAAACACAAACAAACATGGATGCCACTGGAGTTCTCTGCATACACCGTGAGGAATTTGAGTGCCTCCTAGTCTCTCAGGGTTTACCGTAATCCACAGTCTAATCCAAGGATCAGTAGGCCCTACACTGAGATACAATCTCCAGGCTTTACCATACATCTCATCCTGAGACTACTAGGCCCAACGAAGAGAAATCCACCTCTTGGCTTTACTATATATCCTACCATTCAATGGCAAGGAACCCACAGTTTGGTTCAGGGGTTACTAGGCCAGTGGCTTTACCGTGATCCACAATCTGGTTCAGGTACCACTAGGCCATGTGTTTGTTAGTTTAGAGATCCACCCCACTCAGCTTCGAATCCATCCGACCATCCCACATTAACTGAATATGAGAAACCCATCTCATCAAAGCTATCAAGAAATGGAAAGGCTAGGCTGAAGAACACTGTCACACCTAGAAAAACCCATTCCATGATAGAAAAGAACCACATGTAGTACCATGCATTTCAAATATAGAAAGGAAGATACACATGCAAGTTGATACCTACAATGAAGCTTGTTGTAGTTGATTGATCTTTCCTTTCCCTCCTTGATCTTTACTTCCTCTTGCCTTCTTTGCCTTTCTTGCTCCAATACCAAAGTGCTCCAAGAAATTCCAAGTGTCCAAGAGTGAGAGAGAGAGAAAGAATAATGAGAGAGCTCCAAAGCTAAACTAAAAAAAGGTTACCAATTGATCCTCATAAGCCTTTTTATGAATGAGGCCTCTATTTTCTTCATTTTCCATTATTTTCCTTCATTTTCCTCCTCACATGCAACCGGTGACCTTTCACCTCCTTTTTCTCCTAATTTCCATTATTTTCATAAATAATTATGCCAAAAATGCCATTTTTCCTTTCCAAACCCTTGGCCATTTCCTTTTCCAATTTCCTTATCCATAAACAACCAAATTAACACCCCCTAGGATGTCTTTCCCAACATTCATCTTGGAATAAGTGTCCCATCAAGCGTGGTTATTGTTTTTAACTTATATTACATGGAATTTTCACCAGGGTTGTTACATACTTATTCTACCCTAGGATGAACTATGGAGGGTTTACTAGTCTTAAATTTTCCTGTCAGGTGTTCTTTCACGCTCCTCTACCAAGTCTAGCATTGTGGCAATGATGCAATCAATTCATTAATCCTCCACATCTCCAGATCATGAATCCAACAACGTTGCCTCCTAAACCAGCCCATAAAGATTGAATATACTGTTGATTATGGAAATCATGTTACTTTTCTATTTTATGTTTTATGTAAATATTTTATTTTCAAATACTCAATTCCAGTTAGTTAGGATCTGACCTGTACAGTTGTGCCACTAAGCACAATGGTATCTTTTTGTTATGATGATGCACTGTAAAATCAAGAAAGGATATTTTGTAAGGGTGATCTTCCTGAGGCCCTATAAAAAATAGCTTATGATATAGAACCATAGGTTCCGAATTTTGTTTCAAGAGGAAAGCTCTACAATTGTGAATGAAATGTATGTCTTGTTCAAAGATTAATGAAATATTTTGGTGATTTTGGCTCACATGAAACTGTAGTGTGTATTCTCTTTTGTGTTTATTCCATGTACCTTCACTCTTCTTCTTAGATTACATTTAATAGTAGTTTTTGGGTGTGTATTTTATGAAATCATGGATTCATTTATGTCTAATTCTGATTTAAGATGCATGTGACTAATAAAACTTAACATCCTTAATATGTGCTCCATGTAATTTAACATGTCATTTAAGTGTTTCTTTCATCTGTTTCATGTTGAAGTCTAATGCATTGGATTCTTAACTAAGCCCTGTGTATTTAGTTTCATTCCTTTATAATTATTCTCTCTAATTCACTGCAACGACTGATAAAATTACATGCTCACGTAATGTTGGCCACCGAAGTCGAGCCTTAATTCTTCTATGAGTATTACTTTGATGCCAGATTTTCATTTCTCTTCTTAAAGAAGATTCTGAACCAGTTTGTCTTAAAATATGTTAACATTGAGTGTGAGTAAACAATTCCAGCAAATCCTGCAAACACTCATCAAGATGTCCTAGGCACTATTTTTTCCTCAACCCAGGGTTGTCTCTAGGAGCTACAACATCTTTTGGCATTGTTTTCAAGGACGAATCAGAATATTTTCCCTGGGTATGATACTTGTACACCCTTTAGTTAGGTGAGTAAGAAGGGGTGTGGATTGAAGATTTCTCACCTTGGTGACTCCACTGTCTAAATCCCTGTTTGAGCACCCTAGCTTTCAAACGACCCCATACTCAGGCTGACACTTCACAACAGAGAACTCCCCCTGTGTTTGACCTTGAAAATATCATATCCAAAAGGGTTTGGAAAGAAATAACTCTTATAACTCTAGATCATGTGACCTCTTTTCCTAAAGTTTCAACCTCCAGTTCTCAAAATGTTGTGATAAATTGTTCTAAATCTTCCTCCAAAGCCTTGGAATGTTCTAAAGAAAATTGTGTTGTTTAGCCCATGTTCCTCCAGAATCATAATCAGAGAAGATTTTTTAGTTCACCTCCCTTCACATTTAACACCTCCCTAGAACAAGAAGAAGTCAAAGATATCCTCATAAACAACCCAACTCAGAGCATCACTAGCTTTCCACCTCAGCTCTAGCTAGTTACAACAATTCATACAGCTCCTCAACAAGGCCCTGTAATAAACCTTCTACCACTTCCCATGTAAAATATGTTTCTCCCTGGTTTTCTCTTAAATAAATATGTTCCATTGGACTTGCAACAACCGCTAAATGGGATGCCATAAGATTATCTCAAACTCCTCCAAAGGTTCACTGGATAGGATGATATCCCAGCTCAAAGGAATATAGAAGTCTTCTGTGCATTTGTAGAAAATATGAATGTAGAACATTTGGATGCAGTGTTAAGAGTCTTTGTTCAATCCCTTGATGGGGAGGCCAGGAAATGGTTCAAAAATCTACCAAATGCTTCAATTACTACCTGGGAGGAGATGGAAAAATATTTTATGCAGAAGTGGGGAGAGAAAAAGGACCATGGGTAAATCCTCACATAATTTAATGCAATGAAGAAAAAACATAATGAAGATGTTTCAGAATTTATAAAATGGTTTAACAAATTATACAACAGTCTATCTACTAAAATTAAAGCTCCACAAGCTATTGCCAAAGTGGTTTTTGCTAGGGCCTTTGAACCAGAATTTGGGTTCACCCTTAGAGAAAGGAAGTTTCATACCCTGGACCATGTTCAAATAGATGCTCTAGAATTTGAAGCCAACTTCACCTCCACTGGGAAGTGGAAAGGGAAAATTGAGTATGGTGATAGGAGGAGGGTAAGGGAAGAAGCCATTTCTTCGGGCCATGGAAAAGAAACCCAAGAGAAAAAACTAGAGGAGATGAGCAAATTGATAAGATTTTTTTCTAACAAGCTTTTGAAACTAGATTTTGAAAACAAAAACCCCCCTTGAAAAATTCAACCAACTCCTAACCAAAATTTCAACCCTCAATATAGGAGGCCTCCTTTCCAACTCTTACAAAGGGAGAGATAGGATCAACATGACCATATTCAGTCCCCTTTGTATCTAGAAGATGATCCTGAAGAGAATGTTGAAGATACTATAGAGGTCCAAGAAAACCAATTCTCTTCTCTTTCTAATGAGGAACATGAAACTAAAGCACATGAGGAAGAAGGGGATGACTTGGATGTCTCACTGGATGATGGTGTGTGTTACACAGTATTTTGTCACACCTCTTGCACTTCCCTGTGTCATACCCAAAAGTGCCTGAAACTTGGCAATCATGCAGTGTACCCATCCAGATATGCAATTCATATCCTCCCTGAAACACTGATGGAAACATGCATTTAGCCTTCCCTGAAGAAGTAAGCTCTAAAACCCTAATTTCAGGACCAGTGTGACTGTGACACTAGCAACTAGTGATGATGAGAAGTTGCATTATACTAGACTCACACTATCAGCGTGCTTTTTACTTGGATACTCACGTTGATCCCTAAAAAGTAAGTTTTCCCAAAGAGGACAAGAAGCTTCGTGATCTAGAGGCTTCCAGAACGATGAGCTGGAGGTTGTTCGGTGTGGATGTGGTCGAATTCTCCTAGTATTTCCCTTTGATAGTATCCCTATGAGCTACCTCCTTGAGATGAGGGCCTTCTCCTATATTTGGAGAGATCCTAACTCCCTTTCCCTGCCTATATATTCATCCTCTCCCATTACCAAATGGTTGGTCCTTGGTTATTTGCACCCTTATGTTGAGATAGTGCCTGCATGCTACTCATTTGGCTTGGAGAAGGAGCACTTGGAGAGCTTGAGCTTGGACTTGGAAATTCACTCAAGGAGAGCTTATTGACATCAAGGCTTGGTTGTATGCTTCCTCCTTTATTTCATTAATATATACAACTTCTGGTTCACTTTCCATAAATGTTTTTGTTAATGCATCATTTATCTTAATACTTCTTGATCTGTTAAGTGGATTACTTTTGATTATGCTTGTTGTACTTGTATTCTTCATTGTCTCTTTGATATCTTGTTCAGGTATCCAAACACTACGAGCAGTAGAGTTGATCCTGAGGAGAAAGTGATTCAAGATCTTCAACAAAGGAGTACGTTATAGCATCAGAATGAGGTAGGCCATGTTCCTCTTCTCTCATTTTGATTGTAATTTAGGAAAGTGTCTTGTAGATTGTCACGTAGGTTTCTAGTCCCACTCATTGGGTTTGAGGGATTGTCTTTGTCCACGAAAAGGATTTACCTAGAAATCAAAATGGCAACTCCGTTGGGGATGCTATAACCCTTTCCATCTATTCCTTTGATCAAATTATCTGATGAGTTTGACCAATCGTTAATTTCTTGGCTTATGTGCATCATTGTAGCTATTTACAGTCACTGGTTATTGCCTGAGAATGTTTAGACTGATCTTGAAGATTTTTTATTCTTTCCTTAGTTTTCACGCCCAATGCATTTTTTGCTTTGACAGAAGAACTCACAGCATTTTTTTCAAATTACATTCACGTTGATCTGCCTTTCATCTCCCTTTTGCCCTCAACAGGCGCGTTGATCCCAAAGGATAGAAGAAAATTAGAGTTTCTTCTTGTTTTCAGTGTTTTTTGACCTCTCTTAGGGATTTTCCAGTGTAACTATAGTGTGTTTTTCTTGATTGTCATCCTTGTGTGATTGCAATTTGTCTCTTGGATTTTCTGATGTGCGTTTGGACCTTGATTTCTTTCTAGGGTTTCTACGTCACCCTTCGCTCATTACTTGGTATGTCTCTCTGAGATTTATTGCTTCCATTTAGGAGTCTTGTTGCAGTCAGGTCACCGTTCTCAAGTTGCTTTTGGTTCATGATTATAAAGTTATTTTCATTAGTATTGATTCATATTAATGCTTTGAAAATCGCATGCATTCCATTGTCAAACATAGATTACAGTTGTTTTCTTTGGTAGGACTGAAAGTGTATGCTTGTTTTTATTTCTTTTCTTCGAAAAGAAAAGTGAAATATTTCTTCATTTAAGTATTTTTGAAACAATCTGCATTCGAAACCATAAGTGAATGAAATTTTCATTTTATTTGTTTTAGATTGAATTTTTCCTTAACTCATTGCATTAGTTTGCATTGTTGAATCAAAGTGAAAGGAAAAGAACAAAATATTAGTGCACCTTAGTGAAAGAAAAGTGATTTTTGTTTCTCGTAGGATTGCATCTTGGCATCGCATTTGTTAGTGAAAGTGAAAGATTAGATATCAATTTTACATTTTTCATTGGAAAGAAAAAGTGTTGTGTTTTGATGCATTTTGCTTGATTGGTGCATTATTTGGTTGTCTCTCTTTCTTCATTAGTTTAGCCTTCATCGAATGAAAAGATTTCATTTTTCTCATTTAGTTGCATCATAGGGATTCAGCTGACATTGTTGAGCCATCAAACCGAAACTTAATTGAAGATAAACTTAAAATTTATCTCAATCAACCTAAGGAGCATTTGTAACCTAACGCAAATATCTAGAGGTCTAGGCTAGAGACGTGTTCTGGCATATTTAAACATAGTAGTTGTTGTTAACTGCCTACATTGTATCCTGGGGGTGAAATCTTGTCCTGGTATGGAAGTATATCGAAGGTTCTCCAGTACTTTCGAGTATATAGGAGGGACTTTAGTATGGCAAGTATATAAGGACGCTCTCATGGAACGCTTATGCATTAGACAATGCTAACACGAACTTGTGCTCCCCGTACCGTAGAGTATATATTGGGAGACCTCACTAGGTTGTTATATTCTAGCCACAAGTAACCGAATCAGCCACCTTGTAAACGTGATACACCAAACACAGCGTTCAGGGAGATCAGTCATTGTATGTCAAGTCCTTGGTTTCGGCTAAGGTGTATATAGCGGTTCACGGATACTTGGTAAACCCTCTTACCTAGCATTACCTCTTTTTATTTTTTTGTTGTTTCGTGTCATAAAATTAACTGCCAACGATGATATGCCAAACCCATGCAGTTGCTTCTTGGCCTCACATCGAGTAATTCCTTGTAAAAATTTAATTTTAATCAGCCCTCAACGAATCATCTCTTCTCCTTCTTCTCTTAAGAGCAATTCATCGTGGCAGAACCATCAAGTTCACCTCACAGTTCCCCTTCATTATTTGATACTAAAGGGTCTTCACAAGGAGTTCATCCTGAACTTTCACAGTCGCTTAAAGCTCAAGGCTTTGAGATTGGAATTGTCCCAAGTATCCAACCCCTTGCTTCTCGTCCTCCACCTCGAGATTCATCGTTATCTCAGGAGTCTAATCCAAAAACCCCTGAGAGTCTATAAAGGTTTGTTTATATCCTCTGAATCCATTATTTGATCCATTTGTGATATCTCTTGAACATCCTTACAGTCCCTACGATCGACCGAGTGTTCCTTTGAAGTTATCTCCTCATGAGTTTGGATTCCTCCTCACCAGTTGTTTCCACCTATGGATTCAGAAGGTGAGATTCCAACCTCTCCTCAAGGTCCTCCAGAAGTTTCCACTACTCGCACTCCTAGTGTTGATAATGAATCTGAATATGACTTTCCTCTAAAATGCTTTCCTTATGTAGGAAGAGTTCCATCTCAACCGCCTCCTGAAAAACAGTGAGCTAATTCTTCCACCTTGTTATACAAACTTGGCTCAATTAGTTTCAGGAACTCCCATTGCTTCTTCATGTATCAAAACCCAATTTGGTCATCAAATTCTATGCCTACTTCTGGTCTGTTTATTCCTAACGTGACCTCTCATATCCCTATGCAAATTGTCGTTACTTCAGTTCCAATTCAACCGATGATTCCCTCACAACCATTACTGTCATTTAAACCTTCCATTCCTGTGCAACCAAAAGTTTCGGTTTATACGTCTATAAGTTCCTCAGTCCCTCCATCAAGTGGATAGAATGCACCACCGCATAATTCACAGCTTGGGGGGGGGGGAATCCAAACTTTCCTCTTGTGTTTGGTGGAACCCATGTGAGTGGATCACAACCTCACATTGTTGGAGTGAGTCAAACTAATCCTAGTGGTATTCCTAATCTTGTTGATTTATCTAGGGCAGGTAATATCAAGTATCAATAGCCTTACATGGCCCAGATGCCTCCCCAACAGTATTATGTTCCATATGGGTCATAAGCACTGCAAAATCCACCTTACATTCCACAAGCTAGTCCTCATATGCAACTTGGTCCAAATCATATTCCTGGTGCATATGGTCAAATCCCAATTAGAACTTATCAGTACCAACGGGGATCCCTCAAGAAACTGTTCAGTAACCTTTACAGTAGCAAGGGCAACCTTTGCAGCAACAACCTTTGTAGCAGCAACCTTTGCAGCAGTTTCAACATTCGTTGCAACAACAAACGCAGTTTGTCCAACAACCCAACCAACCCTTGTATCCGCAAGGTAAACTATTGCAGCAGTAGGTTCAACCCTTGTAGTAGCAAACCCAACCTGTATATCAACAAGGTAAAACCTTGCAAACACAAGGCCAACCCCTGTAGCAGTAGGGCCAACAGCTTTTTTACCAGGGTCAGCAGGTGCATCAACATTACAATCCATATGCCACACATAATTTTTATCTTCCTTATGGTTATCAACGGCCTATGGTAGGTCAATATTAACCCTACCCTAGACAACATCCACCTTATGGTCAAGGTACCCTTCAATGGGGGAAAAATCAATCCCCTTATGGTGAAAATCCTCCACTTTGGGGGCAGAATCCTTACCAACAAGGTTGGAACCCGTAGACTAAGCCTCATCAAATGCCTTATATGCCTTTTAACCCAAAATTTCCATTTTTAGCGATGTTGGAACTGCCCGATGTCTCGAGGCTTACTAATGATCCAATTATTAATTCACCTTATTGGCCTCCAGTTCCCACTAAAATTCCAAGTGATTGCCCCAAATTTGAAAGAAAATTTAAAGAGGACCCTCGGGCCCATGTGATCACATATCACTTATGGTGTTCTTCCAATTCCTACGTTGATGATTTTGTTCTTCTCCAACTCTTTCAGTGAACCTTGACAGGTGTTGCAGAAAAGTGGTACATCAAGTTGCGTCGAGGTACCTATGCAAACTTCAATTCATTGGCCATGGCCTTCCTCACCCACTTCCAGTTACCAATTCATTATGAAACTGGTACGCACTTTCTTACATCTCTGAAATAAGATATCGCGACCCATATCTCCAATCATATCCATGAACGAAGACGTCGGCATCACCTCATCAAAACAAAAATCCCTGATGAGTTGCTGACCGAATGGTTCACCAAGTCATTCGTAAACAAAATCGCTAAAGATATAGCAATGGGAGGTCATGTTACCGAGGATAAAGTTATTAACTATGCCTAGTATTTGGATTTGGTTTATTCCCAATCTGGCATGCTATATGAAATTTTGCCTCATGCTCCAAGGCCATCTTCGGATCTCGTATCTTCGAAGTTTCTAGATGTACTACTTATTAATGGAATAATTGGATCAATATCGCAAAATTCTACCAAAGCTTCTTTAAAGTAAAAATTTGTTTCAGATACTGGTTCTAATCCTCCTTCGAAAAACCCATCAAATCCTGGTAAAACCTCCGAGGTCAATGTCATCCAGTCCACCACGGCAGATAAAGCCTCGAAAGGTAAAAATAAGTTTAAAGGTAAAGCAAAATTCGATACCCCAAAACAGGATCCCCCTAAGTCATCTGCTGATGATGCCTTCAAACGAAACCTGAAATATCCTTGCCTCATTTGTGAGGAAGATCATTACACCAAGGATTTTCCCCGACGTGCAGAAGTTAGTCATTTATTGAAAGGGACCCTGGTTGTATTGAAAGAGCCATTTCCATCTCAGCAGACTCAGTTGGTAGACCAACCACAATCCTCTGCCTCATCTGGTTCTCAAGTTTACATGATGATGGGTTCATTACCTATCTCTGTAGCCACTCAATCAAAAGATTATCAAACACCTCAAAAGCGGACAATGGAAAAGGAATTCACCGATATACCTTCCACTTCCACTCCATCTAGTTCTGGTCCTATCCATATCAGGAGACCTAATAATGAATCTGTCATCTGACTGCCTCCTAGAGGTGTGCTTCGGAAGTCATCCTATAATCGAAATGATAGAGTTGCTCAACATTATAGTATTGTTGAAGATTTAGCTCAAGCGCCTTCAGCGATGTCTACTTTGGAAGTTCTCCAAACTTTTCCAACGCAGTGGAAATCATTATTGTCTGCTATAGGAGGCATCGATTCTGTTGATTCGAATTTGATTACTTTCGATCTAGAAAACCATGTTCCTCGTCTTCCTCATAAAATTGCATTTTTTATTCAAGTCATTATAAAAGGAAAGACAATTCACCGGACTGTCATTGATGAAGGTGCTTCCACATGCATCATGTCTATTTCATGTTGGAAATCCATTAGCTCTCCACCTCTTAACCAATCCCCGAACATCTTAGAGGCCTTTGATGGCAAAGGCTCCCATCCTTATGGTATTCTCACAAGTTTTCCCATCACTTTGGAAGGAAAGACTGTCAAGTTAGAAGTAGATGTTGTAGATGCAAATTTCAATTACAACCTTATACTTGGGCGAAGTTGGACCCATGCCATGTTTTTTGTAGTTTCCTCTTTGTTCCGAGTGCTTCGCTTTCCCCATGAAGGGAAAATTGTCACCATCGATCAATTGTCTTTTTATCTTCTAGTGCTTCAAATGGCAACGTCCCATATGTAGGAAATATTGATATTCCATATGAGAGTGTGGGGGCAGGTCTTTTCAAATATTTTTCCTTAATGGGAACTTTTTCTCTCCCACCTCCACATGTCACTTCGATCAACATGATCTCTATCTCTATTGACCCGTGGATTGTTCCCTCTCTAGATCAGGTTGATTCGTTTGGTGACACTATGCCACTAAGTCCTTTAGAACAAGCTTATCAAGAAATTGTCTCGGCTTCAGCGGCCACTTCAGAAAGTCATGTTGTTCTTAGCATGCACCTAGATACCTATTTGTAATATCCTTGGCTTGGTTCTTGGGATTCTTTGGATCCCTTGAATGAGATATTCCCTACCGATGAGAGTATTGTTGAGGTTATGTCTCTTGATGAAACTCCTTGGAATGATGTCCATCATCATTCCTCATTTCTTCCAAGTCTAAGAGAGATTCCCTCGTGTCTCGAGGCTTTTGTTTCTCATAACCCGACGCATCCACTTCAAACAATTGTTCTAGTACACGAGGTTTTGTTCGAAGGTAATATGGGAAATATGATTGTAACCATGCTAATTGACATTTCCATTAAACCTGGAATTTTCGAGAACATTCACATTGGGGTTTCCAATTCTCCTGATGAGATCATTGTTTACACTGATCTTTTCAAATAATTTCATGATGTCTTCACTTGGTCATATGAGGAAATTCCTAGTATTGATCCAGTTTCTGTGGTGCATGAAATACCAACGTATCCTAACGCGAAGCCTGTTCGTCAACGGCTTCGTCCCGTGCATCCTAGGAAGGTCACCGCTATTAAAGGAGAAGTTTAAAAACTTATGAAGGTTGGTTTTATTTACCCTATCCCATTGACAGATTTGATCTCTAATATTGTACATGTTACTAAAAAGCAGGGAACAATCCAAGTTTGTGTTGATTACCATGATATCAATTGCGCATGCCCTAAAGATAACTATCCCACTCCATTTATTGATCAAATAATTGATAAGTGCACTGGGAGTGAGATATTCTCTTTTATGGATGGTTTTTTTGGTTACAGCTGGATTAACATAGTACCCATTGATCAACACAAGCCGGATTTCATATGTCCATGGGGTACTTTTTCATATAAGAAGCTCCCTTTCGGTCTTAAAAAAGTTGGTGCTGCCTTTCAGAGAGCAATTTTGTATTCCTTTCATGATATTAAACACATTGTTCAACCTTATCTAGACAACTTATCAGCTCATTCTGCAAAGCATTGTGACCATCCGGACCACCTTAGAGCAATATTTCTATGTTTTCGACACTATAATATATGTCTCAATTCACATAAATTTGTCTTCTGCGTAAAATATGGACGGCTCATGGGTTTTGTTGTGTCCAAAGAAGGTATCCGAATAGATCCTTTAAAAGTTGAGGCTATTGTAAATCTACCCACTCCTTCATCGTTGCACCAATTGCAGAGTTTGCAAGGAAATGCTAATTTGCTTCATCGCTTTGTCCCTAATTACACTGATCTTGCTAAGGGATTTACTCGCTTGCTTAAAAAGGGGATCCCATTCATTTGGGATGAAATTTCCCAAAAATATTTCGATGCTCTAAAGAAAACACTCATCAGTGCTCCTTTATTGCACACCCCACCCTCCCCCCGACTATCACCGTGATTATTTCCTGTACTTGGTGTTGGCATTATGATGCATGTATTGTACTTGATGGCAACCCACTTGTAGCAGAGCAACTCACTTATATATGGTAACTAGATAAATCTACGTAACTAGATGAATCTACAGGAGAGATATCAAATGTGACAGAATGCATGGCAACTGTGTTTATAGATGTGAAAAAATGCAGGGCAGTTCAAAGGAATCATTTTAGAAGTAATATGGAGAATCACATTATAACAACTCTATTCAGAGGGAACAAAGTAATGGTACAAAAGAATAGGATGAAGGAACAAAGGATATTAGATCGGAATCAAGAAATTGAAGAAAGAGAATGGTTTAAGAAGTATAAGTTGGTTCACCTTGTCCAAGTAGCATATACACGCGGGCTCATGGAACAAAAGAAGCGTATACGTATGCACGCACTTTAACATAAGGAAAAGCGCATATGGGATGGAAAATCAAGGTTTGGGACCGAGGTATTGGTCCAAGGTTTTGGTTCGAGGTATTGGTCTGAGGTTTTGGTCCAAGGTATTGGTCTGAGGTATTGGTCCGAGGATTTGGTCCAAGGTATTGGTCCGAGGTTTTGGTCCGAGGATTTTGTCTGAGGTATTGGTCCAAGGTTTTGGTCTAAGGTATTGAGAAAGGCTAAAACTATATAAGGAGGAGAAGATCAAAGGGATAGGTGCACAAGTAATGAATATCTTATGAAGTGGTAGATCAAAAGAAAATATGCATGTTATGGGTTTCTGATGCTTTGCTTGATCTAGACTAAGTATTCACCTAAGTGTTTGATGATGATTGAGATCTAATGATGGATTAGGATCATAATGACTTATCATTATGTGATCTCATAATGGATAGGCTAGATCTAATTGCTAACACATGATTTATCCTTTATATGTGATGATTTGGGTATGTCTGAAGTTGGGAATTGCAACGAAGTTATAAGTAAGTATTTGCATATATATATATATATATATATATATATATATATATATGTTGGTTTGCTTTGGTGAAGGTGCGTATACTTGCTAGTTCGGCTCTTCCAAGTAGCGTATGCAAAACAAAAGCTTGATGTTCAGGGATGACTGATCTATCATATCAGTGTTGTTGTTTTACTCTTGTTTCTCAATTATTTCTTCTTAGATCTGAAAGTAGAACTGAATGTATAAGGAAATTGAGTCTGATTGATTAATTGATTGAGAAAGAAGAGTGATCCTTGTTGCTATCTATTTAGAACTTTGTAATATAATAGTAGATCTCAAGAATGTCACTGATTAGTACAGTTTGTGGTTCAAAGGTTTTATGATTCAGTATATTTAGAGGTATAAGCATGTTGGGCTAAAGGAAGTAGCGTATACACGCAAGTTGGCTTCATTGAAGGAGCGTATACATTCTGACACATGACTTTTGCTGTTATAGTTGGTTCTGGTTGTTGATGCAGTGTTCTGGGTCTAGATTTGTTTATTGGTTACAGTGATCTGTTTGTTCCAGTTGATTGGTTGAATTTGATTAAGTTTGAATGAATGTTTGATCCATTATGTCAGAGGTTTAGTGATTGTTTGATTCAGTTATGATTGATTCAGAGATTGATGATTGGGTTTCATTTATATCAAAGATTGATGATTGGGTTTTAGAGATTGGTTGATGTAGATGTATTTGCTGGATGTATTGCAGTGGTGATTGATTTTGAGCTTCAATTTTACTGATGGGTCCAGTGTGAAAATTTGATGAAACATGGCCTACATATTATGTTGTTGTGTACCAGAAGTATCTAGTATGAAAATTTATGAAACGTGGTCCTTGGATGATATTGAGGGTTAAAGCCTTCAGTGAGGAAGTCGAAGCTTTATTCCAGTAGTGGCTGGTGATATGATCAAGGAGTTGGAGCTCCCTTCCAGTAGCAGCTGGAGAACAAGTGAAGGTTGCAGCCTTCTATAGGTCAGAACCTACTTACTAGTAAACATATTAGCTAGTACAAGAACTAGGGGGTTGTAGCTCCCTTCCAGTAGAAGCTAGAGAACGAGAGAAGGTTGTAGCCTTCTACAGGTGGATGCCTTCGTACTGGTATGAGTCTGCACTAGTACAAGATTGTAAATAGATTATTATTTATATTAAAAGAAGACAGAGATAGCAGTAGCAGGTGGTTTTTCTCACACATTGGGTTTCCACTTTAAATCTTGGTGTTCATATGTGTTTCTTATGTGTGATGGTTTATTCTATTATTACTGCACATGGCTATTGTTTAATGTTTAATAAAGTACGGGTGCACTGATTCAAGATCAACATACGATGACTTAATTGAATCATAAGTTTATTGGATATACGTTGGTTGCCTTAATAACAGTTGCATGCACACGCGAGTTCCCTTCTCTGAAGTATCGTATATAAATTTGATTATGGAAATGAACAAGTTATTGATTTGTAAATACTAATTCACCCCCCCTCTCATTATTATTCCCAACAATTTGTAACAGAGCAGGTCCTATGGTAGAAGCTTGATCGCTTGAAGGAGATCCGTAGTAATAATGGCAAAGAAGAAAAACAAGAAAGCACCTCAAAAGAAGAAGACATCTCAAAGGAGTTGTGACAGTGGGAAAGATGATTAGCCATTATGTGGAAGCGACTCTTCAGATTCAGAATCACCTCAAAATTAAGATGAACAAGAAAAAGAATTATTAGTGATACATTTCTTTGTTCATTTGAAGATAATGAATGTGACAGCGAAAGAACTGAATTTGCTCTTATGGGTGAAAGATAAAGAAATTAAATAGAGGCATAATTTTAAAATCTCACAGACACAATTGGAGATCAAAAGGATCTAATTGATAAAAGGGAATGTGCCTACAAAGAAGAAGTTACCAGGTTAAAAGCTCAATTGGAGGAAGGAAACAAAGTAAGGAAGCAGTACAAGGAAAAGGAAGATCAATGTCAAAGGCTATAGGCTAAAGTGACATCATTGAGAAATGAAGTAAATGAAAAGGATACAACAATCAAGAAACTTATAGAAAGATCCAGTTAAGATAATAGTCTTGAAGCTGATATAGTCTCTCTAAAAGAAGATCTTGAAAATTCAAGTAAGCAGAATGAAGAACTACCTCAAGAAGATGAAGAACAAAAAATGAGATTCTCAAATTAAGGCAACAAGTGGAAGAAGGAAGAAAAGCTAAAGAAAGCATGAAGAAGTAGTATCTTGAAAAGGAAGAGCAATATCAGGTTGAGGTAAATATCCTAAAAGGTAAATTAGAAGAAAAGGATAAACTTTTACGATTTCAAGATAGCACTAAGATTTTGGATAATATTCTTAGTAGTCAAAGGTCTCCTGCCATCAAATCTGGTCTTGGTTTTCATGAAATTGTTAAAGGTGAATCTAGCTCACAAACTAAAGCAAGGAACTCTAGTGAAAAATCTGAAATGCTCAACAATGAGATAAGAGGTCAATCCCATCAACAACCAAGGAAAGAAAGTCTTCAAAGAAAATCATTTACTCCTAACCATGGAAGTGCTAATCAATTCTTTCCTCTGATGAATAATGTTGAATGTGTTATATGTCATAATTTTGGACATGTTGCAGGAATATGCAGAAGTGGAATGGTTCAAGCTAATAACCATCACACAGAAAGATCATCAGCTTCTAGGTACTTTAAGGGATATTGTCTTTCTTGCAATATGTTTGGTCACAAAGCCATTAACTGCTATAGAGGGAATATGAAACATATAATATGTTATGCTTGTAACAAGTCTGGGCATATAGCAAAAAAATGCAGGAGCAAATTTCGGCCAACATACCAAAAGGAGCAAACATCATCGCACTCCAAGGTATGGAAGAAGAAGGAAGTACAGTCAGAAATATGTTGCATAACTCAATACACTGACATACTAGACTCATGAGGAACTGAGAGTATGAAATTTCAGTGTTCTAATTCTCATACATAGTTATCATAAAGACTAGTCGCGTATATACATGAGTTCGAAGCTGCTCAGTCACATATATGTTGGTCTAATGAAGAAGCAGTGGGATAGACTCACAAAAGTGATCTGATATGGTTCAGAACATTATCAATTATCTTTGATGTCTTGATGATTGATGACTACAGTCTGTGGATGTTATTTGGAAGTTCTTTTTATCCTCATAAGTTATTGATGACTTGATGTATAACTAGTTGATGATGATGCCTTGATGACTCTTACTGATACATGCAATGATCAGATCTGACAGTGAATAGTTGGCACAGGTTCAAGGGGAGAATATGATATGCTTACACTGTTGGCATTATGTTTAGAAGTCGTTGGTACATAAAGCTTCTTATCAATGGTGATGCTTATGTTGTTAAGTGTTTAAATGATACATCATGTTATGCTACAGTCATGGGTCGCCTATGATGAAATATCAGATGATACTTATATTTCCTGAGCCACATAGTTGTTATTCAAATCAGATTTATGGATGATTATGGATGACTCTTTTGATGATGCATACATATGGTATGTTGCTTACATGGTGATCTTCATAAGGACAAGGAGAAGAAAAAAGCTTGAGTAGACAACTTCATTATTTGATAAGTGTCATCTCTTTTATGTTGTTGTCATCATGCCTTCAAAGATGCATAAACTTCATATGGTGTAGTTATGGATGAGGGTTCCGATAGTTCTTAGCTCTCACATGGTTGAGGATTGTTGTTGTTGATGGTATCAAGAAAGCCTGGCAAATGACTATGATCTCATGGTTTGGTAGATACATATTGATATCTCTTTGATGGATACACATTATGCTGGATACATGGATGATTACTTAAGTTGAATATTGGTAAATATTGTTGGTTGGCCAAGAGAATGGTGTTATTGTAGGTCTCGTGAAGACATATCTATTTGAAGACATGGATATTTGGAGACATGGCTTACTTAGTCACATAATGATGATGACTTCTTACTCTATGATGATAGTTTTGATAAACACATATGTTGATTATCATGGTTGATGCTTATGAGATGTGGGATGTTCCCTAGTGATGATACATGGTTTATATTTGGAGGGTTCTTGTGGAAAGATCATGCAGTTCTTGATGATGATGTTATGATCATAGATGATGACTATGGTGTTTTCACCTACATATGATATGATGTGAATGATTTTGTGTTACTTCTTGGAGATATGACATATGCTTAGTTGATTCATGAAAGGTTATGATAAGGCTCCCTCTACTAAGGAAACAGAGCAAGTTGATCTTGATGAGATCAAGAGGATGAGTTGATATCTATATGTGGCATACTTTGTCATAGGTTGATGATATTTACATTGTCATATCTTGGGAACTGATGATGGACATATATAGGTTGTTGGTCTGGATGTTGCTGACAGATGCTTATGGTGCAAATCATATATGGTGTATGATAGTTGTTGATGACTATCATGGTCTTGTTTAGATCTTTGGTCTTTGTTATAAATGTCATGTATATCATTTGATGTAAATGTCATGTAAAGACTTATGATGTAATAATTGCTATATTTTAGTCATGTATAAACAATTGGTATATCCCCACTTGGTTAGGTAGATGAGTCAAATTTGGTACATCCCCACTTGGTTGGGATATTGATGTATGGATGAGTCATTGGGGATAGGAAGGTCATACTCACATAGTTGAGTTATAGAGTCATGTTGTTCTTTTGGAAAATATTTTTGCAGACTCTGCATGTGCTTAGGGGGAGCATGGATAGTTTAGTGCATCTCAACATGTACAAAGGGGGATTTTAATCAGATAATTCAGCATGTGCCTAGGGGGAGCATGATCAATGTTCATATTCAGATATGGAAGTCTTCATTCTAGTCAGCCCTTTTCCTTTGATCTCAGAGGGGGAGAATATCTTTGTCTACCCTTTGCCCTTGATGTCAAAGGGGGAGAGTATTTTGGTGTTGCTTGTTATCTCTAATAGTTTCTACAGCTTGCAGTAATCAACACCAACATGGTTTCCATCAAGTCCAAAGAGGGATATTGTTGGCATTATGATGCGTGTATTGTACTTAATGGCAAACCACTTGTAGGAGAACAACTCATTTATATATGGTAACTAGATGAATCTACGTAACTAGATGAAGAGACAGGGGAGAAATCAAATGTGATAGAATGCATGGTAGTTGTGTTTACATATGTGACAAAATGCAGGGCAGTTCAAAGGAATCATTTCAGAAGTAATATGGCAAATCACATTATAACAGGTCTATTCAGAGGGAACAAATTAATGGTGCAAAAGAATAGGATGAAGGAACAAAGGACTATAGATCAAAATCAAGAAATTGAAGAAAGAGAATGGTTTAAGAAGTATATGATGGTTCACCCTGTCTAAGTAGCGTATACACGTGGGCTCATGGAACAGAAGAAGCGTATACATATGCATGCACCTTCACAGAAGGAAAAGCACGTATGGGATGGAAAATCAAGGTTTTAATCTGAGGTATTGGTCCGATCTTTCGGTCCAAGGTTTTGGTCCAAGTTATTGGTCTGAGGTATTGGTCCGAGGTTTGGTCTGAGGTATTGGTTTGAGGTTTTGGTCCGAGGATTTGGTCTGGGGTATTGGTCCGAGGTTTTGGTCTAGGTATTGAGAAAGGCTAAAACTATATAAGGAGGAGAAGATCAAATGGATAGGTGCACAAGTAATGAATATCATATGAAGTGGTAGATCAAAAGAAAATATGCATGTTATGGGTTTCTGATGCTTTTCTTGATCTAGACTAAGTATGCACCTGAGTGTTTGATGATGGATGAGATCTACTGATGGATCAGGATCATAATGACTTATCGGTATGTGATCTAATAATGGATAGGCTAGATCTGATTGCTAACACCTGATTTATCCTTTATATGTGATGATCTGGGTATGTCTGAAGTCAGGAATTGCAACGAATTTATAAGTAAGTATTTGCATATCTATATGCTGGTTCGCTTTGGTGAAGGTGGGTATACATGCTGGTTCAGCGCTTCCATGTAGTGTATGGAAAAGAAAAGCTTGATGTTCAGGGATGACTGATCTATCCGATCAGTGGTGTTGTTTTATTGTTGTTTGTCAATCATGTCTTCTTAGATCTGAAAGTAGAATTGAATGTATAAGAAAATTGAGTCTGATTGATTGAGAAAGAAGAGTGATCCTTGTTACTATTTTTTTAGAACTCTATAAGATGATTGTAGATCTTCAAAATATCACTGATTAGCACAGCTTGTGGTTCATAGGTTTTATGATTCAATATCTTTAGAGGTATACATAGGTTGGGTTAAAGGAAGTAGCGTATACACGCAGGTTGGCTTCATTGAAGGAGCATATACATTATGACACATGAGTTTTGAAGTTACAGTTGGTTCTGGTTGTTGATGCAATGTTATGGGCTCGGATTTTTGTACTGGTTACAGTGATCTATCTGTTACAGTTGATTGGTTGAATTTGATTAAGTTTGAATGAATGGTTGATTTAGTATGTCAGACGTTCAGTGATTTTTTGATTCAATATGTCAGAGGTTTCAGTGATTGATTGATTCAGTTATGATTGATTCAGAGATTGATGATTTGGTTTCAATTATATCAGAGATTAATGATTGGGTTTTAGTGATTGGTTGATGCAGATGTATTTGTTGGATGTATTACAGTGGTGATTTATTTTGAGCTTCAATGTTACTAACTGGTCCAGTGTGAAAATTTGATGAAATGTGGCCTACATATTGTGTTGTTGTGTACCAAGAGTATCCAGTATGAAAATTTATGAAACGTGGTCCTTGGAGGATACTTAGGGTTGGAGCCTTCAGTGAGGAAGTCGAAGCTTCCTCCCAGTAGTGGCTGATGATTTGATCAAGGGGTTAGAGCTCCCTTCCAGTAGCAGCTGGAGAACGAGTCAAGGTTGCAACCTTTTGTAGGTCAACGCCTATGTACAAGTAAACATATCGGCTAGTACAAGAGCTAGGAGGTTGTAGCTCCCTTCTGGTAAAAGCTAGAGAATGAGAGAAGGTTGTAGCCTTCTGCAAGTGGATGCCTTCGTACTGGTATGAGTCTATACCAGTACAAGATTGTAAATGGATTATTCTTTATATTAAAAGAATACAGAAACAAGAGCAGCAAATGGTTTTTCTCCCGCATTGGGTTTCCACCTTAAATCTGTGTGTTCATGTGTGTTGCTTATGTGTGATGGTTTATTTTGTTATTAATGCACATGGCTACTGTTTAATGTTTAATAAAGTACTGATGCATTGATTCAAGATCAACATACGATGAATTAACTGAATCATAAGTTCACTAGATATACATTGGTTGCCTTAAGAATAGTTGTTTGCACACGTGAGTTCCCTTCACTGAAGTAGCATATATAAATCTGATTATGGAAATGAAAAATTTATTGATTTGTAAATACTAATTCACCCCCCCCCCCTTTGAGTATTATTCCCAATAATTGGTATCAGAGCAGACCCTTTAGCATAAGCTTGATCGCTTGAAGGAGATCCGTAGTAACAATGCGAAAGAAGCAAAAGAAGAAAGCACCTAAAAAGAAGAAGACATCTCAAAGGAGTTGTGACAGTGGGAGAGACGATTGGCCATTATGTGGAAGCAACTCTTCAGATTCAGAATCACTTCAGAATGAATATGAACAAGCAAAAGAATTATCAGGTATGAATTTTTTTTCCTCTAGTGATACATTTCTCTGTTCGTTTGAAGATAATGAATGTGACAGTGAAACAACTGAATTTTCTTTTATGGGTGACAGAGAAATAAATCAAATAGAGGTATAATTTAAAATTCTCACAAACATAATTAGAGATCAAAAGGATCTAATTGATAAAAGGGAATGTGCCTACAAAGAAGAAGTTGTCATGTTAAAAGCTCAGTTGGAGGAAGGAAACAAGGTAAGGAAGCAGTACAAGGAAAAGGAAGATCATTGTCAAAGGCTGCAGGATGAAGTGACATCATTAAGAAATGAAGTAAATGAAAAGGATACAACAATCAAGAAACGTATAGAAAGACCTAGTTAGTATAAAAGTATTGAAGTTGAGATAGTCTCTTTAAAAGAAGATCTTGAAAATTCAAGTAAGCAGAATGAAGAACTACCTCAAGAAGATGAAGAACAATAAAATGAGATTCTCAATTTAAGGCAACAAATGGAAGAATGAAGAAAAGCTAAAGAAATCATGAAGAAGCAGTTTCTTGAAAAGGAAGAGCAATACCAGGTTGAGGTAAATATCCTAAAAGGTAAATTAGAAGAAAAGGATAAAATTTTATGATTTCAAGATAGTACTAAGATTTTGGATGATATTCTTAGTAGTCAAAGGTCTCTAGCCATTAAATCTACTCTTGGTTTTCATGAAACTGTTAAAGGTGAATCTAGCTCACAAACTAAATCAAGGAACTCTAGTGAAAAATCTGAAATGCTTAACAATGAGATAAGAGGTCAACCCCATGAACAACCGAGGAAAGAAAGTCTTCAATGAAAATCATTTACTCCTAACCATGGAAGTGCTAATCGATTCTTTCCTCTGATGAATAATGTTGAATGTTTTATATGTCATAATTTTGGACATGTTGCAGCAAGATGCAGAAGTGGAATGGTTCAAGCTAATAACCATCACACAGAAAGATCATCAACTTCCAGGTACTTTAAGGGATATTGTTTTTCTTGCAATATGTTTGATAACAAAGCCATTAACTGTTATAGAGGGAATATGAAACATATAATATTTTATGCTTGTAACAAGTTTGGGCATATAGCAAAAGAATGCAGGAGCAAATTTTGGCCAACATACCAAAAGGAGCAAACATCATCACACTCCAAAGTATGGAAGAATAAGGAAGTACAGTCAGAAATATGTGGCATAACTCAGTATACAGATAGAATAGACTCAAGAGGAACTGAAAGTATGAAATTTCAGTGTTCTAATTCTCATACGCAGTTATCATGAAGACCAGTCACGTATATACATGAGTTCGAAGCTGCTCAGTCATGTATATGTTACTTTGATGAAAAAGCAGTGGGACAGACTCACAAAAATGATTTGATATGGTTCAGACAATTATCAATTATCTTTTTTGGCTTGATGATTGATAACTACAGTCTGTGGATGTTATTTGGAAGTGAATTTTATCCTCATAAGTCATTGATGACTTGATGTATAACTAGTTGATGATGATGCCTTGATGATTCTTACTGATACATGCAATGATCAAATCTAACAGTGAATAGTTGGCATAGGTTCAGGGGGGGAATATGCTATGCTTACACTATTGGCATTATGTTTAGAAGTCGTTGGTACATAAAACTTCTTATCAATGGTGATGCTTATGTTGTTAAGTGTTTAAATGATACATCATGCTATGCTACAGTCATGGGTTGCCTATGATGAAATCTCAGATGATACTTATATTGTTTGAGCCACATAGTTGTTATTCAGATCAGATTTATGGATGATTGTGGATGACTCTTTTGATGATGCATACATATGGTATGTTGCTTACATGGTGATCTTCATAAGGATAAGGAGAAGAACAAAGCTTGAGTACACAACTTCATTATTTGATAAGTGTCATTTATTTTATGTTGTTATCATCATGCCTTCAAACATGCATAAACTTCATATGGTGTAGTTATGGATGAGGGTTCCGATAGTTTTTTACTCTCACATGGTTGAGGATTGTTGTTGTTGATGGTATCAAGAAAGCTTGACAAATGAATATGAGCTCATGGTTTGCTAGATACATATTGATATCTCTTTGATGGATACACATTATGTTGGATACATGGATGATTACTTAAGTTGCATATTGGTAAATATTTTTGGTTGGCCAAGAGAATGGTGTTATTGCAGGTCTCATGAAGACATAGCTATTTGAAGACTTGGATATTTGGAGACATGGCTTACTTAGTCACATAATGATGATGACTTCTTACTCTATGATGATAGTTTTGATAAACACATATGTTGATTATCATGGTTGATGCTTATGAGATGTGTGATGTTCCCTAGTGATGATACATGGTTTACATTTGGAGGGTTCTTGTGGAAAGATCATGCAGTTCTTGATGATGATGTTATGATCATAGATGATGACTATGGTGTTTTCACCTACGTATGATATAATGTGACTGATTTTGTGTTACTGCTTGGAGATATGACATATGATTAGTTGATCCATGAAAGGTTATGTAAGCTCCTTCTACTAGGGAAACAGAACAAGTTGATCTTGAAAACACCCTATAGGTTGCTAGTTTGGATGTTGCTGACAGATGCTTATGGTGCAGATCATATATGGTGTATGATAGTTGCTGAACTGATGATGGACATATATAGGTTGCTGGTGTGGATGTTGTTGACAGATGCTTATGGTGCAGATCATATATGGTGTATGATAGTTGCTGATGACTATCATGGTCTTGTTTAGATCATTGGTCTTTGTTATAAATGTCATGTATATCATTTGATGTAAAGGTCATGTAAAGACTTATGATGTAATAATTTCTATATTTTAGTCATGTATAAACAATTGGTATATCCCCACTTGGTTGGGTAGATGAGTCAAATTTGGTATATCCCCACCTGGTTGGGAGATTGATGTATGGATGAGTCATTGGGGATAGGAAGGTCATACTCACATAGTTGATTTATAGAGTCATGTTATTCTTTTGGAAAATATTTTTTCAGACTCTGCATGTGCTCAGGGGGAGCATGGACGGTTTAGTGCATCTCAGCATGTACAAAGGGGGAGTTTAATCAGAGAATTCAGCATGTGCCTAGGGGGAGCATGATCAATGTTCATATTCAGTTGTTCAGATATGGAAGTCTTCATTTTGGTCAGCCCTTTTCCCTTGATCTCAAAGGGGGAGAATATCTTGGTCCGCCCTTTGCCCTTGATGTCAAAGGGGGAGAGTATTTTGGTGTTTCTTGTTATCTCTAACAGTTTCTACAGCTTGCAGTAATCAACACCAACATGGTTTCCATCAAGTCCAAAGGGGGAGATTGTTGGCATTATGATGCATGTGTTGTACTTGATGGCAACCCACTTGTAGTAGAACAACTCACTTGTATATGGTAACTAGATGAATCTATAGGAGAGATATCAGACGTGACAGAATGCATGGCAGTTGTGTTTACAGATGTGACAAAATGTAGGGTTGTTCAAAGGAATCATTTCAGAAGTAATATGGAAAATCACATTATAACAGGTCTATCTAGAAGGGACAAAGTAATGGTACAAAAGAATAGGATGAAGGAACAAAGGACTATAGATCAGAATCAAGAAATTGAAGAAAGAGAATGGTTTAAGAAGTATGTGTTGGTTCAGCTTGTCCAAGTAGTGTATACACGCAGGCTCATAGAACAGAAGAAGCATATACATATGTACGCACTTTCACAAAAGGAAAAGCGCGAATGGGATTGAAAATCAAGGTTTTGGTTCGAGGTATTGGTCCAAGGTTTTGGTCCGAAGTATTGGTCTGAGGTATTGCTCTGAGGTATTGGTGTGAGGTTTTGGTCTGAGGTATTGGTCCGAGGTTTTGGTCTGAGGATTTGGTCTGAGGTATTGTTCCGAGGTTTTGGTCTGAGGTATTGAAAAAGGCTAAAAATATATAAGGAGGAGAAGATCAAAGGGATAGGTGCACAAGTAATAAGTATCTTATGAAGTGGTAGATCAAAAGAAAATATGCATGTTATGGGTCTCTAATGCTTTGCTTGATCTAGACTAAGTATGCACCTAAGTGTTTGATGATGGATGAGATCTAATTATGGATCAGGATCATAATGACTTATCATTATGTGATATGATAATGGATAGGCTAGATCTGATTGCTAACACACGATTTATCCTTTATATGTGATGATCTGGGTATGTCTGAAGTCAGGAATTGCAATGAAGTTATAAGTAAGTATTTGCAGATCTATGCATTCGTTCGCTTTGGTGAAGGTGCATATAAATTCTGGTTCGGCTCTTCCAAGTAGCGTATAAAATAAAAGCTTGATGTTCAGGGATGACTGATCTATCATATTAGTGCTATTGTTTTATGATTGTTTGTCAATGATGTATTCTTAGATCTGAAAGTAGAATTGAATGTATAAGGAAATTGAGTCTGATTGATTGATTGATTGAGAAAGAAGAGTGATCCTTGTTGCTATTTGTGTAGAACTTTGTAATATGACAGTAGATCTTCAGAATGTCACTAATTAGTACCTCTTATGGTTCAGAGGTTTTATGGTTCAGTATCTTTAGAGGTATATGCCGGTTGGGCTAAAGGAAGTAGTGTATACACGCAGGTTGGCTTCATTAAAGGAGCGTATATATTCGAACACATGACTTTTGAGGTTACAGTTGGTTATGGTTGTTGATGCAGTGTTCTGTGTTCAGATTTGTGTACTGGTTATAGTGATCTGTCTATTCCATTTTATTGGTTGAATTTTTTAATTAAGCTTGAATGAATGGTTGATTCAGTATGCCAGAGGTTCAGTGATTGTTTGATTCAGTATGTCAGAGGTTTCAGTGATTGATTGATTTAGTTATGATTGATTCAAAGATTGATGATTGTGTTTCAGTTATATCAGAGATTGATGATTTGGTTTTAGCGATTGGTTGATGTAGATGTATTTTCTGGATGTATTGTAGTGGTGATTGATTTTGATCTTCAATGTTACTGATGGGTCTAGTGTGAAAATTTGATGAAACGTGGCCTACATATTGTGTTGTTGTGTACCAGGAGTATCCAATATGAAAATTTATGAAACGTGGTCCTGGGAGGATACTGAGGATTGGAGCCTTCAGTGAGGAAGCCAAAGCTTCCTGCCAGTAGTGGCTGGTGATTTGATCAGGGATTTGGAGCTCCCTTCCTGTAGCAGCTGGAGAATGAGTGAAGGTTGCAACCTTCTATAGGTCAATGCCTATGTACTAGTAAACATATCGGCTAGTATAAGAGCTAGGGGATTTTCTCCCTTCTAGTAGAAGCTGGAGAATGAGAGAAGGTTGTAGTCTTTTGTAGGTGGATGCCTTCGTACTGGTATGAGTCTGCGCTAGTACAAGATTGTAAACAGATTATTATTTATATTAAAAGAAGACAAAGACAACAATAGCAAGTGGTTTTTCTCCCGCATTGGGTTTCCACCATAAATCTTGGTGTTCATGTGTGTTGCTTATGTGTAATGGTTTATTCTGTTATTTACTACACATGGCTAGTGTTTAATGTTTAATAAATTACTTATGCACTGATTCAAGATCAACATATGATGAATTAAATAAACCATAAGTTCACTGGATATGCGTTGGTTGCCTTAAGAACAGTTGCGTGCACACGCGAGTTCCCTTCACTGAAGTAGTATATATAAATTTTATTATGGAAGTGAAAAAGTTATTGATTTGTAAATACTAATTCACCCCCCCCCCCCCTCAGTATTATTCCCAACAATTGGTATCAGAGCAGGTCCTTTGGCAAAATCTTGATCGCTTGAAGGAGATCCACAATAACAATGGGAAAGAAGGAAAAGAAGAAAGAACCTCAAAAGAAGACATCTCAAAGGAGCTGTGACGGTGAGAGAGATGATTGGCCACTATGTGGAAGCAACTCTTTAGATTCAGAATCACCTTAGAATTAAGATGAACAAGCAAAAGAATTATCAGGTACGAATTTGTTGTCCTCCGGTGATACATTTCTCTGTTCATTTGAAGATAATGAATGTGACAGTGAAAGAACTGATTGCTCTTATGGGAGAAAGAGAAAGAAATAAAATAGAGGCATAATTTAAAAAGCTCACAGACATAATTAGAGATCAAAAGGATCTAATTGATAAAAGGGAATTTGCCTACAAAGAAGATGTTACTAGGTTAAAAGCTCAATTGGAGGAAGGAAACAAAGTAAGGAAGCAGTACAAGGAAAAGGAAGATCAATGTCAAAGGCTGCGGGATGAAGTGACAGCATTGAGAAATGAAGTGAATGAAAAGGATAAAACAATAAAGAAACTTATAGAAAGATCCAGTTACTATAAAAGTCTTGAAGCTGAGATAGTCTCTCTAAAAGAAGATCTTGAAAATTCAAGTAAGCAGAATGAAGAACTACCTCAAGAAGATGAAGAACAAGAAAATGAGATTCTAAAATTAAGGCAACAAGTGGAATAAGGAAGAAAAGATGAATAAATCATGAAGAAGCAGTCCCTTGAAAAAGAATATCAATATCTGGTTGAGGTAAATATCCTAAAAGGTAAATTAGAAGAAAAGGATAAACTTTTACGATTTCAAGATAGTACTAAGATTTTGGATGATATTCTTAGTATTCAAAGGTCTCCTGCAATCAAATTTGGTCTTGATTTTCATGAAACTACTAAAGGTGAATCTAGCTCACAAACTAAAGCAAGGAACTCTAGTGCAAAATCTGAAATTCTCAACAATGAGATAAGAGGTCAACCCCATCAATAGCCAAGGAAAGAAAGTCTTCAAATAAAATCATTTACTCCTAACCATGGAAGTGCTAATCAATTATTTCCTCTGATGGATAATGTTGAATGTTTTATATGTCATAATTTTGGACATGTTGAAGCAAGATGCAGAAGTGGAATGGTTCAAGCTAATAACCGTCACACAGAAAGATCATCATCTTCCAGGTACTTTAAGGGATATTGTTTTTCTTGCAATATGTTTGGTCACAAAGCCATTAACTGCTATAGAGGTAATATGAAACATATAAGATGTTATGCTTGTAACAAGTTTGGGCATATAGCAAAAGAATGCAAGAGCAAATTTTGGCCAACATACCAAAAGGAGAAAACATCATCGCACTCTAAGGTATGGAAGAAGAAGGAAGTACAGTCATAAATATATGGCATAACTCAATATACATACAGAATAGACTCAGGAGGAACTGAAAGTATGAAATTTCAGTGTTCTAATTCTCATATGCAATTATCATGAAGACCAGCCGCATATATACATGAGTTCAAAGCTGCTCAGTCACATATATATTGGTTTGATGAAGAAGCAGTGGGACGGACTCAGAAAAATGATTTGATATGGTTCAAACAATTATCAATTATCTTTTATATCTTGATGATTGATGACTACATTCTATGGATGTTATTTGGAAGTGCTTTTTATCCTCATAAGTTGTTGATGACTTGATGTATAACTAGTTGATGATGATTCCTTGATGACTCTTACTGATACATGCAATGATCAGATCTAATAGTGAACAGTCGGCATAGGTTCAGGGGGAGAATATCCTATGCTTACATTGTTGGCATTATGTTTAGAAGTCATTGGTACATAAATCTTCTTATCAATGGTGAAATCTCAGATGATACTTATATTGCTTGAGCCATATAGTTGTTATTTAGATCAGATTTATGGATGAGTGTGGATGACTCTTTTGATGATGCATACATATGGTATGTTGCTTACATGGTGACCTTCATAAGGACAAGGAGAAGAACAAATCTTGAGTACACAACTTCATTATTTGATAAGTATCATTTCTTTTATGATGTTGTCATCATGCCTTCAAAGATGCATAAACTTTGTATGGTGCAGTTATGGATGAGGGTTCTGATAGTTCTTGACTCTCACATGGTTGAGGATTGTTGTTGTTGATGGTATCAAGAAAGCTTGACAAACAACTATGAGCTCATGGTTTGCTAGTTACATATTTCTATCTCTTTGATGGATACATAGTATGTTGGATACATCGATGATTACTTAAGTTGCATATTGTTAAATATTGTTGGTTGGCCAAGAGAATGGTGTTATTGCAGGTCTAATGAAGACATAGCTACTTGAAGACATAGATATTCGGAGACGTGGCTTACTTAGTCACATAATGATGATGACTTATTACTCTATGATGATAGGTTTGATAAACACATATGTTGATTATCATGGTTGATGTGTATCAGATGTGGGATGTTCCCTAGTGATGATACATGGTTTATATTTGGAGGGTTCTTGTGGAAATATCATGCAATTTTTGATGATGATGTTATGATCATAGATGATGACTATGGTGTTTTCACCTACACATGATATGATGTGAATGACTTTGTGTTACTGCTTGGAGATATGACATATGCTTAGTTGATTCATGAAAGGTTATGATAAGGCTCATTCTACTAAGGAAACAGAGCAAGTTGATCTTGATGAGATCAAGAGGATGAGTTGATATCTATATGAAGCAATCTTTGTCACGGGTTGATGATATTTACATTGTCATATGTTGGGAACTGATGATGGACATATAAAGGTTGTTGGTCTGGATGTTGCTAATAGATGCTTATGGTGCAGATTATATATGGTGTATGATAGTTGTTGATGACTATCATGGTCTTGTTTAGATCTTTGGTCTTTGTTATAAATTTCATTTATATCATTTGATGTAAAGGTCATGTAAAGACTTATGATGTAATAATTGTTATATTTCAATCATGTATAAACAATTGGTATATCCCCACTTCGTTTGGTAGATGGGTCAAATTTGGTATATCCCCACTTGGTTGGGAGATTGATGTATGAATGAGTCATTTGGGATAGGAAGGTCATACTCACATAGTTGAGTTATAGAGTCATGTTATTGTTTTGGAAAATATTTTTTCAAACTCTGCATGTGCTCAGGGGGAGCATGGACGGTTTAGTGCATCTCAGTGTGTAGAAAGGGGTATTTTAATCAGAGAATTCAACATGTGCCTGGGGGAGCATGATCAATGTTCATATTCAACTGTTTAGATATGGAAGTCTTCATTTTGGTCAGCCCTTTGCCCTTGATCTCAAAGGGGGAGAATATCTTGGTCCGCCCTTTGCCCTTGATGTCAAAGGGGGGGAGTATTTTGGTGTTGCTTGTTATCTCAACAGCTTCTACAACTTGCAGTAATCAACGCCAACATGGTTGCCATCAAGTCCAAAGGGGGAGATTGTTGGCATTATGATGCATGTGTTGTACTTGATGGCAACCCACTTGTAGCAGAACAACTCACTTGTATATGGTAACTAGATGAATCTACAGGAGAGATATCAGATGTGACAGAATGCATGGCAGTTGTGTTTACAGATGTGAAAAAATGCAGGGAAGTTCAAAGGAATCATTTCATAAGTAATATGAAAAATCACATTATAACAGGTCTATTCAGAGGGAATAAAGTAATGGTACAAAAGAATAGGATGAAGGAACAAAGGACTACATATCAGAATCAAGAAATTGAAGAAAGAGAATGGTTTAAGAAGTATACGCTAGTTCACCTTGTCCAAGTAGCGTATACACACGGGCTCATGGAACAGAAGAAGCATATATGTATGCACACACTTTCACATAAGGAAAAGCACGTATGGGATGGAAAATCAAGGTTTTGGTACAAGGTATTGGTCCGAGGTTTTGGTCCAAGGTTTTGTTCATAGGTTTTGGTCCGAGGTATTGGTCCGAGGTTTTGATCTGAGGTATTGGTATGAGGTATTGGTCTGAGGCTTTGGTCTGAGGTATTGGCCTGAGGATTTGGTCTAAGGTATTGTTCTGAGGTTTTGGTTTGAGCTATTGAGAAAGGCTAAAACTATATAAGGATGAGAAGATCAAAGGGATAGGTGCACAAGTAATGAATATCATATGAAGTGGTAGATCAAAAGCAAATATGCATGTTATGGGTTTCTGATGCTTTTCTTGATCTATACTAAGTATGCACCTAAGTGTTTGATGATGGATGAGATCTAATGATGGGTCAGGATCATAATGACTTATCATTATGTGATTTGATAATGGATAGGCTAGATTTGATTGCTAACACACGATTTATCATTTATATGTGATGATTTGGGTATGTCTGAAGTCGGGAATTGCAGCGAAGTTATAAGTAAGTATTTGTAGATCTATATGCTGGTTCGCTTTGGTGAAGGTGCGTATACACGCTAGTTCAGCTCTTCCAAGTAGCTTATGTAAAAGAAAATCTTAATGTTCAGGGATGACTGATCTATCAAATTAGTGTTGTTGTTTTACTGTTGTTTTTCAATGATGTCTTCTTAGATCTAAAATTAGAACTGAATATATAAGGAAATTGATTGTAGGTTTTAACCCCGTACAGAAATTACCTGCATACGAATTCTAAAACACAGAAAATAAACAATGTGAGAGCATAACACATAAAACACATATACACAGAGATTTTCCCCTGGATCCCACAACCGGGACTACCAGCTTGATTTTTCATTATGTTCCTTTCAATGTTACAATGCATATTTATACATGCCAATACCATGGACCGAAAACCATCGCATCCAAAACTAAGAACCAAAAACCATCGCGTCCAAAACCATGTGCGAAAATCATGCACAAAACCATAGGTAGGTCCGCCCAACCTAATATAGGGTCCAAAAACAAAATTTTCTAGGGCGTTGCCCCAAACCCCATAGAGTGGGGTTACCTGCACCCTCAAACCCCCTGTGACCCCCCCCCGCTACGCAATCAGTGCAACGAAGGGGGGGCTCCGCCCCCCTTCTAACCCCCCGATTAACTACATGGGCTAGTCGTGGAAAGAATATAACACAACCCAACATTCTCCCACTTGTTGTTTTCTTTCCATAGGGGGGCACAAGAGAGCTTAGTTATTTATCCAACCCTGCAACGCCCATTGTTTCTCTACAGCAAGAGAACTTCTCAGAGCTCACAGATTTTGTCAATGCATCTATAGTATTCTTCAAAGTGTCCACCTTTACCAGCAACACCTTTTTGTCTTCTATCATATCCCTCACAAAGTGATACTAAACATCAATGTGCTTTGTCTTTGAACGATATGCAGGGTTCTTTGCCAAGAAAATTGCACTTTGGTTGTCACAGTCTATCCTTATAGCTCCCTATACTAACCCCATACTTGAACACAATCTCTGCAATCAAACTGCTTCCTTTCTTGCATGAGTGGTTGCCATGTATTCTGCCTCTGTAGTTTATAGTGCCACTACAGATTGTTTCTTACTCATCCAACTGACTGCACCTCCAAATAGGTTAAACACATACCCACTTGTAGATCTTCTTTGATCCAGATCTCCAACCCAATCTACATCAACAAAGCCACGAATATCCAACACTCTGTCCAATCCTGGTCTTCCTTGGTAGCACAAACCATAATCACTAGTGCCACGCAAATACCTGAAAACCCGCTTCACTACTGTCCAGTGCTCCTTCCCTAGTTTTGACATAAACCTGCTCAATACTCCCACTGCATGTGCAATGTTTGGTCTAGTACAACCATCATATACATCAGGCTACCAACTGCACTTGCATATGGAACACGGGACATTTCCTCTTCCTCTTATTGTGTCTTGGGACACTGTTCAACAGGTAACTTTACACCTACAGGAATAGGAACCTTCACCGGTTTACTATCCTGCATATTAAACCTCTGCAATATTGTCTCGACATACTTCCTCTAGTTTAACCAGAGCCTCCTCTTTGTCCAATCTCTTTTAATTTCCATTCCCAAAATATAGTTTGCAGCACCAAGATCTTTCATGTCGAATTTGGAGGACAAATGGGTCTTCAAATCCTGGATAATTTCTTTGTCATTTCAAACCAGCAACATATCATCCACATACAAGACCAGATAAATAACACGGTCACCAATTAATTTAAAATACACACACTGATCTTCTTTTCTTCTGGTGAAGCCAAGTCTCCATATAAATGTATCAAATTTTTGATACCACATCCTTGGTGACTGTTTTAACCCATACAGAGACTTCTTTAACTTGCATACCATTTCTTTCTTACCCTTCACCGCAAAACCTTCAGGTTGCTTCATGTAGATTTCCTCTTGCAGATCCCCATGAAGAAATGTTGTCTTCACATCCATCTGTTCTACCTCAAAATCAAAAGCCGCAATAATAGATAAAAGTAATCTAATAGAAGCTACCTTGGCAACAGGAGAAAAAAATATCAACAAAATCAATTCTTGGCACCTAGGAATAACCTTTTGCTACCAACCGAGATTTGTATTTCTCCACCTTTCCTTCTGCATTTGTCTTCTTCTTGAACACCCATTTGCTACCAATGGGTTTCCTTCCAGCCGGCAACTCCACCAGATCCCAAGCCTCATTTATTTGCAAAGATGCCATTTCATCAACCATGGCCTCTTTCCAGAGTTTTCCATCCTCTGAATCTGCTGCTTCCTTCACTGTTCTGGAATCACCATCAGTAACAGATAAAGCAAAATTTGAACAGAAAGTAGATGGGCTATACCTTTCCGACTGCCTTCTTTCTCGAACTGATCTTCTCACACCCGGACTGTGGCTCTTCATCTTCTGATTCTTCCTCTGTTGTAGAGTATGATTCTTCCTCCTTAAGCTCAAACTCTATCTTCTCAGGTTCCTTTGGTTGGACTTCATGTTTAATAACATCTTTCACCTCTCTGAACACCACATCTCGACTGTACACAACCTTCCTTGTTACTGGGTTCCAAAGCTTATAACCCTTTAAACCATCCTTATACCCAATAAAGATGCACTTTTCAAATTTACTATCCAACTTGGTTCTTTTCTCCTTTGGAACATGTACATATGCATCACAACCAAATACCCTTAGATGTGAAAGAGAGGGTTTCTTACCAGTCCATACCTCTTGTGGATTCTTATCCTCCAACGCTAATTAAGGTGATTCGTTGACCAGGTAACATGCTGTCTTCACTGCCTCTGCCCAGAATTCTTGTCCTAACCTAGCACCACTGAGCATGCTTCTTGCCCTTTCCATCAACGTCTTGTTCATTCTTTTTGCAACTCCATTTTGCTCAGGTGTATATGGAGTAGCCTTCTGCCATCCTATACCACACTTCTTACAGAATTCTTCAAATTCCTTACTGCAAAACTCTCCACCGTTATCTGTCCTCGGCACCTTTATCTTCTTCTTTGTCTAGTTTTCCACCAAAGCCTTAAACTCTTTAAACCTGTCAAAGACTTCAGATTTCTTCTTAAGGAAATATATCCATGTATTCCTTGAGAAGTCATCTATAAATGATACATAGTACACAAACTTACCCAGTGATGGAACCTTCACAGGTCCAAACACATCATTGTGCACAAGCTCTAATATATGTTTCGCACTCTTACCACCATAGGGGAAACCTACCCGATTCTGCTTCCCATATACACAATTTTCACTTAAATCAAAATACAGAGAGCTATTACTCATACCTTCTACCATACCTTTACCATGAAGTATTCGAAGGCCCTTCTCTCCAATATGTCCAAGCCTTTGATGCCAAAGCATGGTCTTTTCTCTAGAGACCACTAGATTTTCTGCTCCACTTTTAGGAACCACAGAACTGTTGCACCCATCAATAACAGTGCTACCTTGCAGCTTGTACAAAGTTGCAATCCGAGCTCACCGCATCAATACCAGTGCTCCCCAAACCATTTTGCAGGTATCCTTCTCGAACACTATTTTTACACCTATATCATCCATCTTGCTTGCGGAAATCAAATTTCTGACCAATGCAGGAATATGCAGAACACCCAGAAGTGTTCTAACCCTTCCACCTTGCAACCTCAACTTTACTTTTCTGTGACCAACGATTCTAGCCTTCCTGTCATCCCCCAAAAAGACATCACCACCATCATATTTCTCATACTCGCAGAACCACTCTCTATGGGGAGTGAAGTGAAAGGATGCACCTGAGTCAATCAACCATGCCTCATGATCTACATGTGTACTTGAAGAAGCCAAGTACGCATCCCCACCTTCATATGAGGTGGTTTTTACCTCTGCAGAAGGATCATCATCAGATCCCTTTCCTTTGTCAGGAGCTTTGGATTTACAATCCCTTTTTTAGTGCCCTTCCTTTCTGCATTTCTAGCACACCACCTTTACAAGTTTTCCTGGAGATTTAGATCTCCCTCTAGATTTAGATCTCCCACTTGATGACTTATTTTTGTTTATGTTCTGGGACCGTCCTCGTACATACATGGCATCACCATTCTGGCTCTCCATATTTTTTCATCTCATCTCCTCCGTCAACAAGGATGAGACTATTTCATCAAACTACAAGGAAGTTGCATTGCTACCTATTGCAATAACCAGAATATCCCACGAATCTGGTAGAGAGCACAACAAACTGATGCACTTATCTTCATCTGAAATTTTAATATCAACAGATAATAACTAACTTACCATAGTATTAAATGCGTTCAAATGTTCTGTCACCGAGTTTCCATCTTTCATTCTCAGGTTATACAGCTTTTTCCGTAGGAACAGTTTATTCACCAGAGACTTAGATTGGTACAAAGTCCCTAACTTGTCCCACAAAGCCTTCACCGTAGCTTCCCCTGATACATTCAGCAATACTGAATCTGAGACACACAATCGTATTGTGCTCTTAGCCTTCCAATCCAACTTCTTCCATTCTTCATCGGACACTCCCGTTGGTTTAGTACCTAGATCTACCGCGACCCAATGATCTTTATCCACCAACAAATCCTCCATCTTGAGTTTCCATAACTCAAAACTCTGACCATTAAATTTCTCGATCTCTATCTTTCCACTACTTGACATCCTCTTTCACCACCAGAATCGATCCCGTAGATCTACAACTGAACAGGGTCTACCACAGGCCCGAGCGAAACCCCTCAGCAACAAAGGCATCCCCTTGAAGCCAAAACAGCTCTGATACCAAATGTAGGTTTTAACCTTGTACAGAAATTACCTGCATATGAATTCTAAAACACAGAAAATAAACAATGCGAGAGCATAACACATAAAACATATACACACAGAGGTTTTCCCCTGGATCCCAAAATTGGGACTACCAACTTGATTTTTCATTATGTTCCTTTCAATGTTACAATACATATTTATACATGCCAATACCATGGACCGAAAACCATCGCGTCCAAAACCATGGAAACCATTGCATCCAAAACCATGTGCGAAAATCATGCACAAAACCATAGGTAGGTCCGCCCAACCTAATATAGGGTCCAAAAACAAAATTTTTCAGGGAGCTACCCCATACCCCATAGAGTGGGGTTACCTGCACCCCTCAAACTCCCTTGTGACCCCCCCACTACACAATCAACACAATGAAGGGGGGGCTCTGCCCCCCTTCTAACCCTCAGTTAACTACGTGGGCTAGTCGTGGAAAGAATATAACACAACCCAACATTGATTCTGATTGATTGATTGAGAAAGAAGAGTGATCCTTGTTGTTATCTATTCATAACTCTGTAATATGATAGTAGATCCTCATAACATCACTGATTAGTACAGATTATGGTTCAAAGGTTTTATGATTTAGTATATTTAGAGGTATAAGCAGGTTGGGCTAAAGGAAGTAGCGTATACACGTAGGTTGGCTTCATTGAAGGAGCGTATACATTCTGACACATGACTTTTGAGGTTACAGTTGGTTCTGGTTGTTGATACAGTTTTCTAGGTTCGGATTTGTGTACTGGTTATAGTGATCTATCAGTTCCAGTTGATTGGTTGAATTTGATTAAGTTTGAATGAATGGTTGATTCAGTATGTTAGAGGTTTAGTGATTGTTTGATTCAGTATGTCAGAGGTTTCAGTGATTGATTGATTCACATCATTATGATTGGGTTTCAGTTATATCAGAGATTGATGATTGTGTTTTAGTGATTGGTTGATGCAAATGTATTTGTTGGATGTATTGCAGTGGTGATTGATTTTGAGCTTCAATGTTACTGATGGGTCTAGTGTGAAAAATTTATGAAACGTGGCCTACATATTGTGTTGTTGTGTACCAGGAGTATCTATTATGAAAATTTATGAAACATGGTCCCTGGAGGATACTTAGGGTTGGATCCTTCAGTGAGGAAGTTGAAGCTTCCTGCCAGTAGTGGCTGGTGATTTGATAAGGGGGTTGGAGCTCCATTCCAGTAGCAGCTAGAGAATGAGTGAAGGTTGTAGCCTTCTGTAGGTCAACACCTACATACTAGTAAACATATTGGCTAGTACACGAGCTAGGGGGTTTTAGCTCCCTTCCAATAGAAGCTAGAGAACGAGAGAAGGTTGTAGCCTTTTGCAAGTGGATGCCTTCATACTGGTATGAGTCTGCACTAGTACAAGATTGTAAATAGAATATTCTTTATATTAAAATAAGACAGAGACAACAGCAGCAGGTGGTTTTTCTCCCGCATTGAGTTTCCACCTTAAATCTTGGTGTTCATGTGTGTTGCTTATGTGTGATGGTTTATTCTGTTATTACTGCACATGGCTATTGTTTAATGTTTAATAAAGTACTGATGCACTGATTCAAGATCAAAATATGATGAATTAACTTAATCATAAGTTCACTGGATATGCGTTGGTTGCTTTAAGAACAGTTGAGTGCACACGTGATTTCCCTTCACTGAAGTAGCGTATATAAATCTGATTATGGAAATGAAAAAGTTATTGATTTGTAAATATTGATTCACCCCCCCCCCCCCCCCTCTCAGTATTTTTCCCAACACTTGGCCACGGATAACAGTACCATTGTGATGGTGCTAGTCCACAATGATGATGATGGCAACAAACATGTGGTTTATTATTTGTGTCGAAATCTTATTGACACTGAAACTCAATATTATCATGTCAAGAAACTTGCCTTGGCAGCAATCCATGTTTTTCAACGATTTCACCATTACATTCTTCTACGGAAGACCACAGTGATTTCTGACTATAACCCCATGACTTATATTTTGACTCGTCAATTGCTTGGGGGAAAATACTCTAAATGGATTGTTATCCTACAAGATTTTGATTTGGATTTCACTACCGCCAAATCGAAGAAGTCACTCGTTTTTTTCCAAATTAATCTGTGCCTTTCCTTCTACAAACACCTCCACTGATTTTACTGAGCAGATTCCTTATGAAACTTTATTCTCATCAACAATCTCAACCCATGGTACGAAGATATTATTGTTTATCTTCAAACCCAAACTTTCTGATCTAAGTTGTCTCGATCCGATCAACGCCGCATCCAGCATCAGTCTCAACCTTATCGGATTATTGATGATACATTGTACTAAGTCGGTGTTGATTCTACTTTTCACATATGTCTAACACTTGAAGAGACTGAATGATTCTTGAATGAATGCCACTCTATGGCATGTGGTGGTCACATGTCAGGCTATGCCACTGCTCAGAAGATCCTTCGCGCCAGTTATTTCTAGCCCTCCATCTTTAAAGATTGTATTATGGCAGTTCAAAAGTGCCACGAATGTCAGATTTATAACCACAAACAGCACGGGATGCCAGCACCCTTACACCCAGTCCTTACCGTTGGCCCATTTTCTAAATGGGGCATTGTTGCACAGTATTTTTTCACGCCTCCCGCACTTCCTTGGGTCATACCCTAAAGTGCCAGAAACTTGGCAATCATGGAGTGTGTTAGTGTCGGTCTTGAGCCCTCCATCGGTGATCAACAGCTCTTTGCATATGCATATGTAGGTGTCTCATCAGCATCAATTTTGCATCCCACTAGGAACGCCATAACACTGAATGGAGGAGCTGGTCTTTGTTCCCTTCTTGGCTTTGCTGGATCAGGTCACACAACAATGTAATTGAGTCATGCTTGTTCTTATTTTTTGTCTTGAGATCCCATGGTCTTAGTTCTAGGGTTTTGAGTCAAAATCATTTCAAGGTAATGAGTCATGGTCAGTAAGTGCCCAGCAAGCCGGAAGGAATTTTGTACATATGTTTCATTATCATTTTCTTCAGCTACAGCTCACTTTATGCCTTGGATTTAAAAAACCCTGTTTTTAAATCCAAGGTCATGAGGAATTTGTAAAAATAAAGAAATTTTCAAAAATTTGTAAAAGTGCCGGCAACAACCCTGGTTCCTTCACTACAGTCCATCAGGCGGTCAACCTGCAAAAAGAACGGAGTCAAACGCATCCAAAGAGCTTATTTCAGGACAAAAAGACTCTAAACAGTGTTAAAGAGAAAAGCAAGTTCAAAACATTAGAAAGTGGGTTCTAAAGTTAAATTTTTTTTAAAAATGAACCTATAAAAGCTATTTTCCCTCTCTAGTCACTCTTATTGTGCAAATGAAAGTCAAAAATTCGTGTTAGAGGCAAGAGGAGGCAATTCGGGCAAGTTTCTGCAAATTACAAGGGTTAAACTGGTGCGCGACCAAACCACAGGTGTGCGCGACCACCTGGGTGGGCGCGACCAAATGGAGGCCAACGCACAGTGTTAAATAACACGGGCGTGACCAAACGGAGGAGCGCGACCATTCTCAGAGCGTGCGCGACCAAAAACTCTGTCTGCCGTAAAACTCACTCAAACGCCAAAATCACCCTCAAATTCTCTCAAATTGTTAAGGTATGCCTATTTCGCATGTTTGGTGATGGTGTTAGGGTTGCAAAAGAAGATTATGGCCATGGTTATATGCAAGAAATCCATAAAAAGATAGGTTAAATGATAGTTGTTTTTTGCAAGCAATATGTGTGACAGTTTGTTATTTTTCAAGGCAATTTTTCCTTTATCCCTCCATTTATTTTCCCATACAAATTACATGTGTTAACATGTCAAACTTATTGATCTCATTTGCAAGTCAATTATACAAATCCTACCCCTAAATCATTTGCAAACCCTAGTCCTTTCAAACCCTATAAACCCTACCTTTTCCCCATGTATAATGATCAAACCCTAAGCACTAGTAACACAGCAAAATGCCTATGTAAATGTACAGCAAAAAAATGAAAAGAAACATTATAAAAAACAAATAAAAAAGTGATGACAAGGCATGCACTCAAAAAATTGTAAAAACAGTGAAATTTGCCATTTTGCATAGCCTCAGAAAAAACAAAGGAAAAGGGTCATCTTGTGTATATGTCAAAGACTTCAAAGCTCAATAAGGTCATGACAAAATTTCATTTGCATAGACATCAAAGAAATCAGACTTGCTGTGGTTAGGGTTTGCAGTAACATGGTATCTTTTTCCCCTCCTCAAAACTCTGTTTTTTCCCCTACCTAATTCCCTATGTAAACCCTAATTCAATTGCTTGTCCCTTCAGTTAAACTCCCTAGGCAATTGAATATCCCTCCCTATGATCAAATCACACAGTGAAACCCTAATTACTCATGGCAAATGAAAAAATAAGGCTGCCTCTGTTTTAAATGAATTGCTGTTACAAAAATTGATTGGCAGCAGACTTTGTTGATGGGTTCCATTATCCCCCCTAAACCTAATCCCTAATATCCTCTATTTTCCCTCATTCCTATGATACAATCCCCTCTCCCTTCCACTGTAAAATGATCACAACAACCCCTTCCCTTCCTCTTACAATCAGAAACCCTAAATCCCTGTTTCCCAAAGCATCAAATGGTCATTTTGAAATTATGAAAAACAGAGTATGCTCCTCAATGACATTCAAAACAAATTGAAATGAGCTGCCTGTTACTTGTATATAGATGATGATGCCTTATCCCCCTATGCTTATGACATCCTCCCCTCCATCATGATGATTTTCATTGTCCTTTCCCTTGGTGATTAAAAATCACAGTTTCCCTAAATAAAGTATTGATTTGCAAATGATGAAAGATGGAATGACATGTTTAGCATTATGTGATGTTTTTCTTCAGAATTCCATGTTTATGTATATATTTTTCCCGTTCCTATATGTAAATTCCCTCCCCTAACATTTCCCTCATGATGTTTCCCCTTGAAAACAGCATACTTCACAGCATTTTGCAGGCAGGGCAGCGGTCAATTTGACTTGTTTATTCCACCTTGCTCAATAACACCATGTCAACCACTGAGACTAATGAGCAAGGTGATGACCGATCATCATCTTCTGAGATTGAGACACAGCAGAGGCCTCGTAGGGGAGGCAAGGGTGGTCACCACAAGAGGGAAGAGCCTACATCACTGACAGAGTTGCAGGCTTGCCCATTGGCAGTATCTTGCTTTCAGCATATGGCTTGTTTTCAGTTTTGTGAGAGGCTGTCACACATCCAGCATCACAGAGACTTGGCCTAGTTGTTTGTCCTCCATCTCCATGACAGGCAGGTCACCCTTGCAGGGGTGAATTTTGTGTTTTCTCCAGAGGCTATCACAGATGCTACCGAGATACCTAATGTGGGTGAGGTGTGGCCGAAGCGCAAGTGGCTGGACCTAGTATACTATGAGCCATATGTCAGGCCTACATATGTGCACCACTTGTCAAGGAACTTTCCTATTAAGTTCCTCCGAGCAGAGTATATAGACATCATGAGACTCATTATGCACTACCTCACATGCGAGGGAAGATTCTCTCGAGTATTTTCTTGTCATATCCGCATGATGATGCACTTCACCAGAGTGAGGATGATGAACATCTCGGCATACTTATTTCACGACATTCAGAGGATGGCCACTACCTTTCAGAGATAGACCCCAGTACAGCAGCTTCGGAGCCTATGCCATCATGGTCTTATTCAGCTAGTAGTTTCCCATCAACTGAGCCAGCAGGGCATTTCCTGGGCAGATTTTATCTCCCGTGAGTTCTTCACACAGCCAGAGCCAGAGGCAGTTCATGAGGAGGGAGGGCCATCACATCAGCCCGAGGTTAGTATTCCGAGACATGTGGTTTCTTCTCCTCGGGTCACATATCAGAGAGGTCACAGAACCTTATTTGCAGCAGCCCGACGAGTACTTTCTCCACAGCCAGTGGAAGGGGTCTCGTCTTCATCATCAGAGCAGCGAGTGTTATCTCCACACCAGGTGGAAGGGGCCTCGCTTTCTTCATCGGCACAGGCAGTACGAGAGGGCAAGCAGCCCATGGTTGAGGATGAGGCAGGTGATGCTGGAGCTCATTCTCCTTCATCTTTAGATTTCTATGAGCTCATCAGGAAGAGAGAGGAGGAGAACTTAGTGTTGCAGCGGAAGTTGGAGATGGCTCAGTGGACCATCACCTATCTAGAGCAGCGGACCAAACAGCTGGAGACAGAGAAAGAGTTGGAAGAGCTATGGAAGATTCGAACCGACCGAGACATCAACCGCAGGAGGCCTGGGGACCCACTGCCCAAGGATAGAGAGTTATTGCTCATCCGAGCAAATTGGCGCTTGGAGGGACTGTTAGACAAGGCAAACCGTGACAAAGAGCTGCTCCGGAACATGTAGACACACTACTAGGCAAGATTACATGTTTGCAAGGCGAGAATGAAAATTCTCCAAAGAAAGCTATCGGAGGCCCGGAAGAGGAGGAAAAGGACAAATCCGCTCCGTATCTTGGCTGAAGCCTCCCTCACTCATCATGGTACTGATCAGCCTTGATCTAGCATCAAAATGTGAAAATTTTGAGAATTTTGGAGCATTTTGGAAATTTTTGGTAAAATTACAGGTTTTGCCCACGGTTTGGTCTCACCCCGGGTGAGACCATTTTGGAGGACTGCTCGGAATTTTGAAAACTTGGCATTTTTGGAAAGGGCATGCAAAAATAAAAATTACCAATGCTTGGGAGAAGCCTGGTTTTGAGTTTTGAGCCTCCAAAAGCTCAAAATACATCAAAAAAATGACTTTCTGCCCACTTTTTGAGTTGCAGAAAGTGACCTTGGGAGAAATGGTTTTTGAGGGGTCAAATCAACACCAAATTTATAAATTCCACTTGGGATGGAAAGTAGACGGGCCAAGCTTTCCAATGAGCCATCTTGCACCTGATTTGGACCAGTGGAACCCACTCAAAAACAGTTGTGAAGGGGCGCGACCAGAACTTCCAGGGGCGCGACCAGAACTTCCAGATTTGCCAGAATTCACATTTTTGGTCAAAAAAACACTGTTTTGACTATGGTTGACTATTTTTACTTGTAGATGATGGATAAATGTAATATTTTCATGGCACTTTGGTAGATTTTATCTTTCTTTACCCTTCTAGAAGCTTCCATGATGTAAAAAGTGAAAAATTAATGCATGGATGAGTTAGCTAAGTAATAGAGGCAAGTTGTTTGGCTGCCTATTTTCTAGTTCTTAGTTTAGAATTTGTTCAAACTGCTCCTAGAAAGCTGAGCTCGACCCCTAGAGGTGGGGAAAGGAGTTAGATGGTCTAGATGGTCTATATTATGCTCTCTCCTTCTCATTTTGATGGTTGGACTCTTGTGTAAGGAAGCTTTATTGTATATTGTGCATCTATTTCTGCAATTGAAGGCAAGGAAAGCCAGGGTTTTACAGACATCTTTGAGGATTCTTGTGGATCTGATTGTTGATGGTGTGTTCTCTACATGTTTCTTGTAAGTTTGTTTATGTGTTTCACATCTCTCTTATGCTTCTAAATTGGACAGATGAAGTGGTAAAGTTTGAACTCATGTTTTGACATGCTCAGCTTTTTAGTTTGTTCAATTTTAATGTTTTCTACTGTCTAGAGAGGATTCGAATTGTGTGTTTGCCCTCTTTAGCTTCTCCTCTATCATCTCTGATCATCCATCTCAGATTAAGGCATCAGCACTCATTCCTACCTTGCCCCTTAGATCCCCCTGTGAAAACTGTGCTCAATCCCCGCACCTTGAATTGCACTTCCACCAATTGCCACCAAAAACCCCAAAAATCATTAAATCAACCCCCTTATCAATTTACTAGCCTAAAATCTTTATTATTAATTGGTCAGCCTAATCATATTGAAAGATCTATCGAATCTGACCCGAGAGAGCCTTCTCATACCTCGTAGGGCTAGCTACGAGGTGAAATGGTTTGATGTAGCCTTGAGAGTTTGTCTATCTCAGCCTAGGTGAATTCCAAGCGCTAACAGAGTGTACCCATCCTGATATACAGCTTGAATCCTCCCTAAAACACTGATGGAAACATGCCTTGAGACTTCCCTGAAGAAGTGAGATCTAAAACCCTAATTTTAGGATCAGCGCAACCCTAACACTGGAAAATCATGTTGATTGCTAGTTGCATTATACTAGCCTCGCGATGCCAGCACATTGTTTTCTTAGAAACCTGTGATGATCCCTAAAAGGAAATTTTTCCCAAAGAGGACAAGAAGATTCGTGATCTAGAGGCTTCTAGAACGACGAGCTGGAGTTTTTTCGGTGTGGATGTGGTCGAATTCTCCCAATATTTCCTTTTGATCTTATCCCTATGAGCTACCTCCTTGAGATGAGGTCTTTATCCTAACTTTAGAGAGATCCTAACTCCCTTTTCCTGCCTATATATTCATCCTCTCCCATTACCAAATGGTTCGTCTTTTGCTATTTTCACCCTAATGCTGAGATAGTGCATACATTCTACTCATTTGGCTTGGAGAAGGAGTGCTTGGAGAGCTTGAGCTTAGACTTGGACATTCACTCGAGGAGATCTTATTGACATCAAGGCTTGGTTGTATCCTTCCTCCTTTATTTCATTATATATACAATTGTTGGTTCACTTTCCATAAATTTTTGTGTTAATGCGTCATTTATCTCAATGCTCCTTGATCTGTTAAGTGGATTACTTTCGATTAAGCTTGTTGTAATTGTATGCTTTATTGTGTCTTTGATATCTTGTGCAGGTATCCAAACGCTGTGAGCAATAGAGTTGAGCTTGAGGTACAAGCGACTCGAGGTCTTCAACAAAGGAGTATGTTATAGCATCAAACGAGGTAGGTCATATTCCTCTTCTCTCATTTCGATTGTAATTTAGGAAAGTATCCTTGTAGATTGTCACGTAGGTTGTTAGTCCCACTCATTGGGCTAGAGGGATCATCTTTGTCCGTAGAGAGGATTTTCCTAGACAACAAAATGGTGACTCCACTGGGGAAGCTATAACCCTTTCCATCCATTCCTTCAATCAGATTCTCTGATGAGTTTGACCAACCGTCAATATCTTGGCTTGTGTCTATCACTGTAGCTATTTGCAGTCACTAGTTATTGCCTGAGGATGTTTAGCCTGCTCTAATCTTGAAGATTTTTTATTTTTTCCTTAGTTTTCTCGCCTAGCGCATTTTCTACTCTCACAAAAGCACTGTCAGCACTGATTTTAAATTTACAGTCGCGTTGATCTACCTTGCATCGCCCTTTTTCCTTTAACAAACGCGTTGATCCCAGAGGATAGAAGAAAATTAGGGTTTCTTCTTGTTTTCAATGTTTTTTACCTCTGTTAGTGATTTTTCAGTGTGACTACAGTGTATTTGTCTTGATTGACATCCTTGTGTGATTCCAATTTTCTCTTGGTTTTGCTAGAGTGTTTTTTAAGTTTGAGTGCTTTCTAGTATTTTCTAGGCTTTCTATGTCACCCTCTGCTCATTGCTTGGTCTACCTTTTTGGGATTGATTGTTTCCATTCAAGAGTATTATTGCAGTCAGGACATTGTTCTCAAGTTGCTTTCAGTTCGCGATTGTGAAGTTATTTTCATTAGTATTAAGTCATATTGATGCTTTGAAGATTTCTTTTACTCCATTCTCAAGCATATATTACAGTTGTTTGCTTTGGAAGGACTGAAAATGAATACTTGTTTTAATTTCTTTGTTTCGAAAATAAAAGTGAACGATTTCTTCATTTAAGTATTTTTGGAACATTTTTCATTTGAAACCGTAAGTGAAAGGAATTTTCATTTTCGTTGTGTTAGATTGCATTTTCCTTTTCTCATTGCATTAGTTTGCATTGATGAGTCCAAGTGAAAGGAAAAAGATAAAATTAGTGCATCTTAGTGAAAAAAAAAAGTTATTTTTGTTTCTCTTAGGATTGCATTTTGGTTTTGAATTTGTTTATGAAAGTGAAAGACTATATCTCACTTTTGCATTTTGCATTGGAACGATAAAGGGTTGTGCTTTGATGCATTATTTGGTTGTCTCTCTTCCTTCATTAGTTTAGCCTTTGTTGAATGAAAAGATCTCATTTTTATCATTTAGTTGCTTCATAGGTACAGGTGACATCTTTGAACCATCAAACTGAAACTTAATTCAAGATGAGCTTAAAATTTACCTCAATTAACCTAAGGAGCATTTGTAACCTAACGCAAATATCTAGAGGTCTAGGCTAGAGACGTGTTTCGGCGTCTTAAAACATAGTAGTTGTCATTAACTGTCTGCAATGTATCCCAGTGGTGAAATCTTGTCCCAGTATGGAAGTATATATAAGGTTCTCCAATACTTTCAAGTATATAGGAGGCACTTCATTATGATAAGTATATAGCGATGCTCTCATCGAATAGTTCTGCATTAGACAGTGCTAACATGGACTTGTGCTCCTCATACTGTCGAATATGTATTGGGAGACCCCACTAGGTTTCTATCTTTTAGTCATAGGTAACCAAGTCAAACGCCTTGTAAACATGATACACCAAACACAGCATTCTGAGAGATTGGTCATCGTACGTCAAGTCCTTGATTTCGGCTAAGGTGTATATAACGGTTCACAGATACTTGGTAAACCCTCTTGCCTAGCATTACCCGTTTTGATTTATTTGTTGTTTCATGTCATAAAATTAACTGCCAACGATAACATGTCAAGCCAATGAAGTTTATTCTTGGCCCCATATTGAGTAAATTCCTTGTAAATTTTAGTTCTAATCATCCCTAAATGAATAATCTATTCTCCTTCTTCTCTTAAGAGAAAGTCATCATGGCTGAACCATTGATTTCACCTCACAGTTCCTTTTCGTTGTCTAATATTGAAGGGTCTTCACAAGGAGTTCATCCTGAACTTCCACAGTCACTTGAATCTCAAGGCTTTGAACTTGGAATTTTCCCAAGCATTCAAGCCTTTTCTTCTCGTCCTCCACCTCGAGATTCATCTTCATATCAGGAGTCTGATCCAAAAACCCCTGAGAATCCATAGAGGTTTGTTTTATACCCTTTGAATCTATTGTTTGATCCAATTGTGACATCTCCTCAACACCCTTATACTCCATACGATCAAGTGGGTATTCCTTTGGGGTTATCTCCTCGTCCGTCTAAGATTCCTCCTTGCTAGTTGTTTCCACCTATGGCTTCAGAAGGTGAGATTCCAACCTCTCCTCGAGGTCCTCTGGAAGTCTCCACTACTCACACTCCCAATGTTGATGATGAGTCTGAATATGACTTTCCTCCAAAAGGCTTTCCTTATGTAGGAAGAGTTCCATCTCAACTGTCTCCTTAAAACAGTGGGCCTATGATTCCACATGGTTATAAGACCTTGGCTCAATTAGTTTCAGGAACTCCCAGTGCTTCCTCTTTATACCAAAACCCAATTTGTTCATCAAATTCTATGCATACTTCTGGTCCATTTATTCCTAACGTGACCTTTCATATACTTGTGTAAACTGTCGTTACTTCAGTTCCGATTCAACTGACGATTCCATCACAACTGTTACCATCATTTCAACTTTCCATTCTGGTGCAACTGACTGTTTTGGTTCATGAATTTGTAAGTTCCTCAGTCCCTCCATTAAGTGGACAGAATGTACCACCACCTCATTAACATCCTCGGGGGAAAAATCCCAATATTCCTCTTGTGTCTGGTGGAACCCATGTGAGTGGATCACAACTTCACATGGTTGGAGTGAGTCAACCTAATCCTAGTGGTATTCCTTATCCTGTTGATCCATCCACGACAAGTAATATCCAGTATCAACAGCCTTATATGGCCCAGATACTTCTCCAACAGTCTTATGTTCCATATGGTTCACAAGCACTGCAAATTTCACCTTACTTTCCACAAGATGGTCCTCATCTGCAACCTGGTAAAAATCCTATTTCGGGTGCATATGGTCAAATCCCAATTGGAACTTATCAGTACCAATAGGGAATCCCTCAAGGAAATGTTCAACATCCTTTACTGCAACAAGGGAAACATTTGCATCAGCAGGGGCAACCTTTGTAGCAGTTTCAACAGCAGACGTAGTTTGTTCAACAACCTAACCAACCCTTGTATCCACAAGGTCAACCATTGCAGTAGAAAGGTCAACCCTTGCAGCAACAAGCTCAACCTGTATATCAACAAGGTCAAACCTTGCAGTCACAAGGCCAGCTCCTATAGCATGAGGGAAAGCAACTTTATTACCAGGGTCAGCGGGTGCATCAACCTCACAATCCATATGCCGCACATAATTTTTATCCTCCTTATGGTTACCAACGACCTATGGCAAGTCAATATCAACCCTACCCTGGTCAGAATCTGCCTTATGGTCAAGGTACCCCTCAATGGGGGAAAAATCAAGCCCCTTATGGTCAAAATCCTCCATTTTGGGGCAGAACCCTTACCAACAAGGATGGAACCCGCAGACTGGGCCTTATCAAAGGCATTATATGCCTTTTAACCCAAAATTTCCATTTTTAGCAACATTGGAACTGCATGTTGTCTCGAGGCTAACTAATGATCCAATTCTTCATTCGCCTTATTAGCCTTCAGTTCCCACTAAAATTCCGAGTGATTGCCCCAAATATGAAGGAAAAGCTAAAGAGGACCCTCAGGCCCATGTGATGACATATCACTTATGGTGTTCTTCCAATTCCTACGTTGACGATTTTGTTCGTCTCTGCCTAATCTGGTTCTTAGGTTTACATGATGATGGGTTATTTACCTATCTTTGTAGCCACTCGATCGAAATATTAGCAAACCCATCAAAAGCAAACGGTGGAAAAAGAAGCCACTGATATACCTTCTACTTCTGCTTCACCCAGTTCTATTCCTCTCCATATTGAGAGACCTAATAATGAATCTGTTATCCAACCACCTCCCAAAGGTGTGCTTCGAAAATCATCCTATAATCTAAACGTTAGAGCTGCTCAACATTACAGTATTGTCGAAGATTTAGCTCAAGCGCCTTCGGCAATGTCTTCTTTGGAAGTTCTTCAAACTTGTCTAATGCAGTGGAAATCATTATTGTTCACTATTAGGGGCATTGATCCTGTTGATTCGAGCTTGATTCCTTTCCATATTGAAAACCATGTTCCTCATTTTCCTCATCAGATTTCCTTTTTTATCCAAGTCATTATAAAAGGAAAGATGATCCATCGGATTGTCATTGATGAAGGTGCTTCCACCTGCATCATGTTTATTTCTTGTTGGAAAGCTATTGACTCTCCACCTCTTAACCAGTCCCCGAATACTTTGGAGGCCTTTGATGGCAGAGGCTCCCATCCTTATGGTATTCTCACAAGTTTTCCTATCACTTTGGAAGGGAAGATTGTCGAGTTAGAAGTGGAAGTTGTAGATGCAAATCTGAATTACAACCTTCTACTTGGGAAAAGTTGGACCCATGCCATGTTTTGTGTGGTTTCCTCTTTGTTCCGAGTGCTCTGTTTTCCTCATGAAGGAAAAATTGTCACCATTGATCAATTATCCTTTTTCTCTTCTGGTGCCTCGAATGGCAACGTCCCATATGTGGGAAATACTGATATTCCATATGAGAGTGTGGGCGCATATATTTTTAAAGATTCTACTTTAATGGAAACTTTTTCTCTCCCACCTCCACATGTCGCCTCAATCAACGTGATCTCTCTTTCTACAAACCCATGGATTATTCCTTCTCCAGATCAGGTTGATTCATTTGGTGATGCTATGACGTTAAGTCCTTTGGAACAAGCTTATCATGAAATTGTATCGGCTTCTGCAGTTGCTTTAGAAATTCATGTTGTTCTCATTATGTACCTGGATAACTATTTGCTATCTCCTTGGCTTGGCTCTTGGGATTCTCCTGATCCTTTGAATGAGATATTCCCCACCGATGAGAGTATTGTTGAGGTTATGTCTCTTGACGAAACTCCTTGGAATGATATCCATCATCATTCCTCTTTCATTCCAAGTCTAAGTGAGATTCCTTCGTGTCTTGAAGCTTTTGTTTCTCATAACCCGACGCACCCACTTCAAACACCTGTTTTAGTGCATGAATTTTTGTCCGAAGTTAATATGGGAAATATTACTTCAACCATGCCAATCGACATTTCCATTATACCAGGAATTGTTGAGAACATTCACATTGGGGTTTATTGTTCTCCTTATGAGATTAGGGTTTACACTGACCTTTTCAAAGAATTTCACGATGATGTCTTCACTTGGTCATATGAATAAATGCCCGGTATTGATCCAGCTATTGTGGTGCATAAAATACCCACGTATCCTGATCTGAAGCCCGTTCTTTAATGACTTTGTCTCGTGCATCCCAGGAAGGCCGCTGCTATTAAGGGAGAAGTTGAAAAACTTCTAAAAGTTGGTTTTATTTACCCTATCCCATTGAAATATTGGGTCTTTAATATCGTACCTGTTACTAAAAATAAAGGAACAATTCGAGTTTACGTTGATTATCATGACATCAATCTCACATGCCCTAAATATAACTATCCTACTCCCTATTGATCAAATCATTGATGAGTGCGATGGGAGTGAGATTTTCTCTTTTATGGATGGCTTTTCTAGTTACAACCAGATTAACATATTACCCATTGATCAACACAAGACGGCTTTCATCTTTCCATGGGGACTTTTTCTTATAAGAAGATCCCTTTCAATCTTAAAACCGCTAGTGCTACCTTCCAAAAAGAAATGTCATATGCCTTTCATGATATTAAACACATTGTTCAACCTTATCTAGATGACTTACCAACTCATTCTACTAAGCGTCGTGACCATCCAGACCACCTTTGAGAAATCTTTCTGTGTTGTTGACACTATAATATCCATCTCAATCCGCATAAATGTGTCTTCTACGTAGAATCTAGTAGGCTCTTATGTTTTTTTGTGTCCAAAGAAGGTATCTGAATCGATCCTCTAAAATTTGAGGCTATTGTAAATCTACTCCCTCCTTCATCGATGCACCAATTGCAGATTTTGCAAGGAAAGCATAATTTTCTTCATCGCTTTGTGCTGAATTATGCTGAACTTGGCAAGGGTTTTACTTGCTTGCTCAAAAATGGGATCCCATTCATGTGGAATAAAATGGCCCAAAACTCTTTCGATGCTCTAAAGCAAACGCTCATTAGTGCTCCTTTATTGCATCCCCCTAACTATCATCATGATTATTTCATGTACTTGGCCGTAGCTAACAATACCATTGTTATGGTGCTAGTCCAGGATGATGACGATGGCAATGAACATGTGGTTTACTATTTGAGTCAAAATCTTATTGATACTGAAACTTGATATGCTCATGTCAAGAAGCTTGCCTTGGCAGCAGTACATATTGTTCGACGATTTTGCCATTACATTCTTCTACCAAAGACCACAGTGATTTCTAACTGTAACCCCATGACTTGTATTTTGACTCATCAATTTCTTGGGGGAAAATTCTCTAAATGGATTGTTATCCTGCAAAAGTTTGATTTGGATTTTACTACCGCCAAATCAAAGAAAACACTCATTTTTTCCGAATTGATATGTGCCCTTCCTTCCACAAACACCTCCACTAATTTTACTGAGCAGATTCCTGATGAAACTTTGTTTCTCATCAACACTCTTGACCTGTGGTATGGAGATATCATTATTTATATTCAAACCCAAACCTTCTAATCCGAGTTGTCTCGATCCGACCGACGCTGCATCCAACATCAATCTCAACCTTATCGGATCATTGGTGATACGTTGTACCGAGTCAATGTTGATTTTTTTCTTCGCAGATGTCTAACACTTGAAGAGGCTAAACGAGTTTTGAATGACTGCCACTCTGGGGCATGTGGTGGCCACCTGTCAGGCTATGCCAGTGCTCAGAAGATCCTTCGTGTCAATTATTTCTAGCCTTCTATCTTCAAATATTGTATTCTGGTCGTTCAAAAGTGCCATGAATGTCAGATTTATAACTGTAAACAGCATGCCCCGCCATCAACCTTACACTGACTCATTACCGTTGGCCCATTTTCTAAATGGGGCATAGATTTCATGACCTGTAACCCTCACTTGATTGGGGGGCATGTCTATATCATCGTCGTCGTCGACTACTTCACAAAATGGGTTGAGGCGATGCCTACATATAATTATGACAGTATCACTACTACTTAGATCCTCTTTAACCATGTCATAGTGCATTTTGGCATCCCTCAAGCCATTATCACTAATCATGAATCACATTTTCATTAGTACATGATGGTAGAGTTGACTACTCAGTTGGGTCTTCACCATGATAGCTCAACTCCTTACTACCCATAGGCCAATGGCCAAGTTGAAGCAATTAACAAAGTTTTGATTACTATGCTTCAACAAACCATTGGGAAGCATAAAAAGGATTGGCATCTCATGCTATTCTCGGTTCTTTGCGCTTACCAGACTTTAGCTAAGATAGCCACTGGTTCCAGTTGGTTTATGGTTTAGAGGAAACACTCCCAATTGAGTGTGAAGTCTCTTCGTTAAAATTAGCTATCAAACTACTCCCTCATACCTCACCTGAAGAGGAATGGTTACTTTATCTCTAAATACTTTATGAGACCAGTCGTATCGCTGCGATGGTGATCGAGGCACAGAAAAAAGGAGTTAAAGCTCATTTGGATCAAACTGTTTCTCCACACATTTTTGCTGAAGGTGACTTGGTCTTGCTGTATGACCAAGCCAACGATAAGTTGGGAGCTGGGAAGTTCGAACCTATGCGACATGGTCCATATATTATTAAACGTGTCTTGCAAAAAGGCACATATGAGCTAGTTGACTATGAAGGTAATGCATTATCGCAGCCCCGCAATGGGCTTTATCTGAAAAAGTATTATGCATGAATTTCGTGTAATTGATTTTGTATAGTAGTGTGTGAATTCATTGGTGTGCAATTTTGATTTTCTGGTGTGATCGTTTTCTTTGCAGACATGTTTCCTCTGCTTACCTTGTGTTCCACTCTGTTTGCAAATGTCATCAAACCATTATGTTGGTTTTGCTGATGGTGCTTGTCGTAGCACACGAAATTTATATTTCGCAACTTGGGCACTCTTTACCCCTAATGGTGAGTTGATCGATTTATAAGATATTTTCCTGGGATGAACAACTAATAATATTGCCAAGTACAATGCAGTTATTGAACTGTTATCAGAAGCAGTTGCTCTTGGCATTAGAAATTTAGTTGTTAAGTTAGATTCACAACTCGTTGTGTTACAATTGAATAGTCATTACTCAGTAAGAAATCCATAAATTTTTTGTATGTATCTACGTGTTCGATTACTGGAAATAAATTTTGATTATATCACATATCAACACATTCCATGAAATTTGAATACATTAACAGATGCATTAGAAAATTATGTTCTTAATAGACATTTGCATAATTTATAAAACTGATCATATCATCATGATAAATGAACACATAAGTAGAAGATATAAAAACATGTATATATATATATATATATATATATATATATATATATATATATATATATATATATATATATATATATCGCGTCTTTCAAAGTTTGTTCATTAAAATCTCAAAAAATAAAGTGTTCCGAGACACATGGCTTTCAAGGCCTACAATAGTGAAAAAAACATGACTAGAAAGGCTATTCACCCACATGATGCTCGTGATAACATGAGACCGCTCTAATCGCTCAACCTAATAACCGATGTAGTCTCGCAAACACTCCTACTATGTGCCTCTGGTATCGCAGTGGCACATTATCTATAGTCGTGTACTCTGGAATCCCTTGGATGATCACTTCAAGATTTCATTCCATATATACCATACAATCTACTCCTTCCTCGTATGGAGCATCTTCTATCTGACGTGCTACCTAGCATTCTATTGGCGACATGTCAGGAGGCCTTTCTGGTCCCACATCTACACATTTATCACAAGTAAACTCTCAGATACACTTTCATAAAAAAACTCGTAAAATTTGAAAAATATGAAAACAAGTTTTACTTGCATCAATCCACTATTCACCTGATGGTAGAGGCAGATCTGTATCCCATCTAAATTATGTGTCTGCATAGGCATAGTCATCCACAATGATCAGTTGTCGGCACAACCAACCAAAGAACTGTGGAGGAAAATGCATCCGTTGACCCCCTCCTCCACGAGGCATGATCTCACTCCATCTGAGTATCATCAGATCTTGTGTATCAAGATCTAGTACCTCTGTTCATTGATACCAAAATAGGGGCACGCACTCCAAAAATAAAGTGACCAAAATTGAATCAAATCCGAACTGCTTCAAGTTTCCCCGCTTGCCTTTGGTCAGTTGCCTCTTCATGTTGACCAGTAACCCCTCGCACCAGTTGAACAGGGTTGGAGTAAGGCAGTCTACCGCATACTGGAATTGAGATTTTGAAGTCTCGTGTAAAGCCTGCGACCCAGCTATAAGGGCCATGGTCTGTAGAATTGTCCTCAAGGGAATATTGTTGATGGTCAATATCTTCACCTTCCTGTTCACTATTATCTCTGCACTAGGGCAATGTCTTCTTATTAGGGCATTGGTGCTCTCACCTCCAACATGAGATCTGAAGAGTTGAACCCTTTCCCCTCTTCTGGACAATCCAGTAATGAAGTAAATGTCTGCCACTTCCAGCTCCAATTCTTGGTCTCCAATGAGGAAGATATCCTGATCAACATCCCATAAACTGATCAAATACTGTAGCAGCTCGTTTTGGGCTCTAAGTCTTGGGGTTCAGAAGAATTTCAGTAGCCCATAGTTCCTTAAAGCATTGACGCATTCAGGATCTTGGGAAGCCTGGTAATCTTCTACCTCATGGCCTCTTTCCTTCCATTCAATGACCATGTTGTCGAAGCCTCCTGTAAAACAACCATTAACAATGATTAAATGCTTTTTCATGGGATAAAAAATCAAAATTTTTCCCAAACAAGAAGATTTCTCTTCAATTTTTCCACCCTGCGGCCGGTGCGATTGTTTTAATTAATCTTGCGCTGGCAGCACAAGAGCCTTTTACGCTCAGGAGTGATCATCATGGACCCGATGAGCAAACCCGCAGTGATATCCCCCAAATTAAAATTTTGAAATCCCCTCTTATGGCTGATAAAAACCCTAAGAAATAGCATGAAAGTAAACTAAAAAGCAAGAGGAAAGGCAGAGTTCTTGCCTGCAGCTGATGGTTCGAGAAATAGTGCCTTGGATCTCCCACAGTGCTTGCTTGAAAAATCAAAGGAAATGGGGTAAAATTCACTCTCCAATTTACTCCAAGTGAAATGGTAAAAATAATTTTACTTTTGGTCTATTTATAAGTTTTAAACACATTTTTGCTAATATTTTTATTATTTTCCTCGATATCAATGATGTGTGGTTGTCTTTGTGCAGTTAAAGGTTATTTTTGGTAGTTACAGTGATCATCTTTTACTGATTCAACGAGTTTTTGTTTTATCCCTTTTTTGGACTCGTTAAAAATAAACAAAAAAGGAACCCCCCCGGAGTCATCTTTAAGCTCTTTTTTGACTCTCGAAATACGAAAAGATTGCTGAGTACTTGTCTTTTCGCACTCGTTAAATTAAATGAATTGAAATCGTCTCAGTATACATTTACCCCTTATTCGGGCTAAGATTGACAAAAGTACACCTTGGTTGATATGGTCAAGAGGTTCTCTTGAATATTGTTTTCTACCTTTTTGTATTCGAGAAACAAATTATGAAAAGGGACATGATGGAGTTTTCTTTTTCCTCTCTTTTTAAACTCTCTAAATATGAAAAAGATACCGAGTTATTCTTCCGTTGGACTCGTTAAAAATTAAACGGTGAAAGACTTGTCACCATGACAAGACCAAGTTTCTCCTTCCTAGGACTCGTAAAAACTTACTAGGATGGATTCATTCGAAGAATGAACTTATACGACGAGCATATGTTATCCCCTTTCAAGCTTGTGATAAAAAATAATTGGGTTACTCACTAGAAATAGTGGGGAAAAATGAAAGTGAAACATCTCTTGTATAGGCAGCATGTCGCTCTTGAACATGACACTCATTTGTGTCTCACGTCGAGTTTGGGATATCCTCGCTCCGTCACTTGTCTTTCCAGGTTTGGGTGGCCCATTTTTCTTCTCATCTGATTATTCTATTTCATCATCATGACCCATGGTCCTATGTTGGGTCAAATGTTGCCACACTCTTGAGTCGTGTCGCCAATATGTTCAAGAGAAGTCCTATCTACAGTGTGTTACCTATACATTGTCTCACAATTTTCTACATTCTTGGATCCTACTCTTTCATTTCCACTTTATTAATTGTTTCGTGTCGATGATGGGGGAATAATTATGGCCCTCCTTTGATATGTCACTTCTTGTCGACTTCAGCTCATTATTCAGGAAGGTGACTTAGAGACTCCCTTTCAATACCTCAGAGCTTGCATGCCTTAATGGAAAGTTCTTCGCATCCAATTACAGGTTTTCATTGTTGACCTTCGATCAAATGATTCCACAAGTGTTCGACATCAGCTTTATTTTCACATTCACAGATTGTATTGTTGTACCTTGAGGACCATTGTCATTATTGGTGGTTTCTCTCATACATGTTAATGGTCCACATCATTGGTCGGTAATCAGGTGGTTTTCTAGCATGTTCGACTTTGACACATTCATTCACATGCTAGAATTCATACTTTGATCAGGGTTGAGATGGAGCACAAGACCCTAATTTTTATTTGATATGACTCGGGCTGCGTGGAGTTATGTATTGTTCATGATTGTACACATGTTTCTTCTATACGGATAGATGTGACCATACCGTGGGACTTTATATTTATGATGATGATCCTTCTATATCAAATGGTTGCATTCATGCCTTGGATCTTAGATTTACAGATGATCCTTTTCATTTGGGTTGTTGTGCCCATGTCATGGATCCTTTCACATAATCCTTTCTATCTAGATGTCTGCGTCCATACTGTGGATTCATGTTTGGATATCAAATATGTATATGTATATGCGTCCTTGATTTGCAGGTCTCCTGACAGTGTTTATTCTCGTTCTTACAAAAGCTCGTAAAGCATCTCAGCCATCACTCACTGTTCTTCCTTCATGCTTTAGGGGGCATCTGTTACAGAGTATTTTTTCACGCCTCCTGCATTTCCCTGTGTCATACCCTGAAATGCCAAAAACTTGGCAATAATGCAATGTACCCATCCTAATATACAGCTCAGATCCTCCCTAAAACACTGATGGAAACATGCCTTTAGCCTTCCCTGAAGAAGTGAGCTCTAAAACCATAATTTCAGGATTAGTGTGACCCTAACACTGGAAAATTGTGTTGATCACTAGCTGCACTATACTAGCCTCGCAATACCAGCACACTTTTTTCTTGGAAACCCGCGATGATCCCTAAAAGGCAATTTTTCCCAAAGAAGACAAGAAGCTTTGAAATCTATAGGCTTCTAGAACAACGAGCTGGAGGTTGTTCAATGTGGATGTGGTCGAATTCTCCCAATATTTCCCTTTGATCTTATCCCTATGAGCTACCTCCTTGAGATGAGGGCCTTCTCCTATATTTGGAGAGATCCTAACTCCCTTTCCATGCCTATATATTCATCCTCTCCCATTCCCAAATTGGTGGTCTTTGTCAATTTTCACCCTTATGCTGAGATAGTGTCTAAATGCTACTCATTTGGCTTGGAGAAGGAGTGCTTGGAGAGCTTGAGCTTGGACTTCGACATTCACTCAAGGAGAGCTTATTGACATCAAGGCTTGGTTGTATGCTTCCTCCTTTATTTCATTAATATATACAACTGTTGATTCACTTTCCATAAATGTTTGTGTTAATGTATCATTTATCTTAATGCTCCTTGATCTATTAAGTGGATTACTTTCGATTATGCTTGTTGTACTTGTATGCTTTGTTGTGTCTTTGATCTCTTGTATAGGTATCCAGACGTTGCGAGCAATAGAGTTGAGCTTGAGGCACAAGCGACTCAAGGTATTCACAAAAGGAGTACGTTATAGCATCAGAACCAGGTAGGCCATCTTCCTCTTCTCTCATTTCGATTGTAATTTAGGAAAGTGTCCTTTTAGATTGTCATGTAGGTTGCTAGTCCCACACATTGGACTAGAGGGATCGTCTCTATCGGCAGAGAGGATTTTCCTAAACAAAAGGCATAGATTTCATGACATGTAACCCTCGCTCAGTCGAGGGGCATGGCTCTATCATCGTTGTCGTCGACTATTTTACTAAATGGGTCAAGGTGATGCCCACATATAACGCTGATGGTACCATTGTTGCTCAGTTCCTCTTTTACCATGTCATAGCCTGTTTTGGCATCCCTCAAGCCATTGTCACTAATCACGGATCACATTTTCATCAGTACATGATGGAAGTTGACTGCTCAGTTGGGTCTTCGCCATGATAGCTCAGCTCCTCACTACCCATAGGCCAATGGCCAAGTTGAAGCAATTAATAAAGTATTGATTACTATGCTTCAACGAACCATTGGGAAGCATAAGAAGGATTGGAATCTCATGCTATTCTTGGATCTTTGGGCTTACCTGACTTTGACTAAGACAGCTACTGGTTTCACTCCATTCCAGTTAGTTTATGTTTTAGAGGCGACACTCCCGATCAAGTGTGAAATTCCTTCATTAAAGCTAGCTATTGAGCTACTCCCCGATACCTCACTAAAGAGGAACCGTTACTTTATCTCAAGAGGCTTGATGAGACCCGTCATATTGCTCCGATGGTGATTGAAGCAAAAAAAAAATCAGTTAAAGCTCATTTTGATCAAACTGTTTCTCCGCAAGTTTTCCCTGAAGGTGACTTGGTCTTGTTGTATGACCAAGACAACAATAAGTTGGGAGCTAGAAAGTTTGAACCTATGTGGCATGGACCATACATCGTTAAACATGTCTTGCAAAAAGGTGCTTATGAGCTGGTTGACTACGAAGGTAACGCATTATCATAGCCCCACAACGGGCTTTATCTGAAAAGAAGTATTATGTGTGAGTATTGTGTAATTACTTTTGTACATTAGTGTGTGAATTCATTGGTGTGTAGTTTTGATTTTTTGGTGTGATTGTTTGCTTTGCAGACATGTTTCCTCTACTTACCTTGTGTTTCACTCAGTTTGCAGATGTCATCAAACCATTATGTTGGTTTTATTGATGGTGCTTGTCGTAGCACACAGAACTTATCCTCCACAGCTTGGGAACTTTTTGCCCCTAATGGCGAGTTGATCGATTTACAAGGTATTTGTCTGGGACAAACAACTAATAATATTACCGAGTACAATGTAGTTATTGAACTGTTATCCAAAGAAGTTTCTCTTGGCATTAGAAATTTAGTTATTAAGTTAGATTCACAACTCATTGTGTTACAATTAAATATTAATTACTTAGTAAGAAATCCACAAATTCTGTGTATGTATCTACGTGTTCAATTGATGGAAATAAATTTTGATTATATCACATATCAACACATTCCACGGAATTTGAATACACTAATAGATGCATTTGCAAATTATGTTCCTGATAGACATTTTCGTAACTTATAAAATTGATCACATCATCATGATACATGAACACATAAGTAGAAGATAGAAACATGCATATGTATATATATATATGTGTGTATATATATATATATATATATATATATATATATATATATATATATATATATATATATATATATATATATATATATATATATATATATATATATATATATATATATATATATATATATATATATATCTCAAAAAATAAGTGTTCTGGGACACATGGCTTTCAAAGCCTACAATAGTGCAAAGAAACACCACTAGAAAATGTTATTCGCCCACATGATGCTCCTGATAGCATGACACCGCTCTGATCACTCAGCCCAACAACTGACGCAATGCATTCTCGCAGACACTCCTATTGTGTGCCTCTGGTATCGCAGTGGCACATCATCTATAGTCACATATTCTGGAATCCCTCAAGTAATCACTTCCAGATTTCGTTCCCTCTCTACCATAGGATCTACTCCTTCCTCATATGGAGAATCTTCTATCTGACATGCTACTCTCCATGTTATTGGCGACATGCCATGAGGCCTTGTTGGTCCCACGTCTACACATTTATCACAAGTAAACTCTCAGAAGCACTTTAACAAAACAAAAAACTCATAAAACTTGAAAAAATTCAAAAAACAAGTTTTAACTGCATCATTCCACTATTCACATGGTGGTAGAGGTAGATTTGGATCCCTTCTAAAGTTCATTCTTGCATAGGCATAGTCATCCACAACGATCAGTTGTCGGCGCAACCAATCAACGAACGGCGTAGGGAAATGCATCTGTTGGCCCCATCCTCCACGAGGCATGATCTCACTCCATCTGAGTAGCCTTGGATCTTGTGGAGCAGGATCCCCCACCTCTACCCACTGGTACTAAAATAGGGATACACGCTTCAAAAATAAAGTGATCAAAATCAAACCAAAGCTGAACTGCTTCAAGTTTCCCAACTTGCCTTCGGTAAATTGCCTCTTCATGTTGACCAACAGTCCCTCGCACCAATTGAACATTTTTGGAGTAAGGCCATCCACTACATACTGGAATTGTGATTCCGATATCTTGTGCAAATCCTGCACCCCATCTATACGGTCCATGGTGTGTAGAATTATCCTCAAGGGAATATTATCGATGGTCATTATCTTTAATTTCCCTCTCACAGTTGTCTCTGCACCTGAGCAATGCCTTCTGATTAAGGTGTTGGTGCTCTCACCTCCACCATGGGATCTAAAGAGTTGGACTCTTTCCCCTCTTCTAGACAATCCAATAATGAAGTAGATATTAACTACTTCCAGCTCTAGTTCTTGGTCTTCGATGATGAAGATCTGTCGATCAACAACCCATAGACTGATCAAATAGTGTAGCAGCTTATTTTGAGCTCTAAGTCCTGGGATTCGGAAGAATTTCAATAACTTGCAGTCCCTCAAAGTGTTGAAATATGCAGAATGTTGGGCAACCTAGTGATCTTCTACCTCATGGCTCCTTTCCTTCCATTCATTGACCATGTCATTGAAAACTCCTGCAAAGAAACCATTTAAATTGATTAAATGCATTTCCACGGATCAAAAACTCAAAAAAATGATTAGGAGAGGGGATTTCTCTTTATTTTTTCCACCCTGCCACCAATGTGTCTGTTTTAATTGATTTTGCGCTGGAAGTGGAGATCCTTTTGGGCTCAGGGGCGATCAACACGAATCCGATGAGTAGACTTGCGTTGATCACCCCTAATTTTAAAATTTGAAATCCTCTGTTTTAACCAACAAAAATCTTATGAAATGGCATGAAAGTAGAATGATCATTAAGGAAAAGGGAAGATCTCTTACCTATAGCTGACGGTTCGTGAAATGATGCCCTGGATCTCCCACACTGCTTGCCTAAAGAATCAAGGAAAATAGGGTAAAATGTACTCTCCAATTTACTCCAAGTGAAATGGTAAAAATGTTTTTACTTTTGATCTATTTATAAGTTTTTAAATACATTTTTGCCAATATTTTATTATTTTCCTCGATATCAGTGATGTGTGGTTGTCTTTGTGTAGTTACAGGTTCTTTTCGGTGGTTACAGTGATCATTTTTTACTGATTCAACGAGTTTTTGTTTTATCTCTTTTTCGGACTCGTTAAAAATAAATGAAAAAGAAACCCCCTAGAGTCATCTTTAAGCTCTTTTATGACTCTCAAAATATGAAAATATTGTTGAGTACTTCTCTTTTCGAACTCGTTAAATTAAATGAATTGATGTCGTCTTAGTATATGTTTACCCCTTTTTCAGACCGAGATTGACTATTTACGAAAAAGGTACACCTTGGTCGATATGGTCAAGAGGTTCTCTTGAATATTGTTTTCTACCTTTTCGGATTCAAGAGACAAATTACGAAAATAGACATGATGGAGTCTTCTTTTTCGTCTCTTTTTCAATCTCTCTAAATATGAAAAAGATACTGAGCTATTCTTCCATCGGACTCATAAAAAATTAAACGGTGAAAGACTTGTCACCATGAAGAGGCCGAGTTTCTCCTTCCTAGGGCTCGTAAAACTTACTAGGATGGATTCATTCAAAGAATGAACTTATACAATAAGCATATGTTATCCCCTTCAATTTTGTGATAAAAAATAGATGGGGTTGTTAGAAATAGTGGGGAAAAATGAAAGTGAAACATCTTTTGTATAGGCAGCATGTCGCTCTTGAACATGACACTCGTCTGTTTCTCGAGTTGGGTTTGGGATATCCTCGCTTAGTCACTTGTATTTTTGGGTTTGGGTGATCCATTTTGCCTCTCATCTGACTACTCCATTTCATCATCATGACCCTTAGTATTATGTTGATTCAAATGTTGTCGCACTCTGGAGTCGTGTCGTCGATATGTTCAAGAGAATTCCTATCTGTAATTTATTACCTATACATTGTCTGACCTTTTTCTACAATCTTGGATCATACTCATTCATTCCACGTTATTCCTCGTTTCGTGTCGATGATGGGGGAATCATCATGGCCCTCCTTCAACGGGTCCCTTCCTGTCAAATTCATCTCATTATCTAGGAAGGTGACTTAGAGACTCCCTTTCAGTACCTTAGAGCATGCATGCCTTAATGGAAAGTTATTCACATCTAACAACAGGCTTCCATCATTGGCCTTCAACTAGATGATTCCACGAGTGTTCGACTTCAACTCCATTTTCACGTTCATGGATTGTATTACCGTACCTTGAGAGCCATTGTCATTATTGGTGGTTCCTCTCGTTCCCGTTAATGGTCCACATCATTGGTCGGTATTCAGGTGGCTTTATAGCATGTTCAACTTCAACACAATCATTCGCATGTTAGAATTCATACTTTGATCGGGTTAGGGATGGAGTGCAAGACCCTGAGTTTTGTCTGATATAACTCAGGTTGCATGGAGTTATGTATTATTCATGATTGTACACATGTTTCTTCTATACGGATGGTTGTGACCATACCGTGGGACTTTATATTTATGATGATGATGATCCTTCTATATCGGGTGGTTGTGTCCATACCTTGGATCTTAGACTTACATATGATCATTTTCATTCGGATGGTTGCTCCCATGTCGTGGATCCTTTCACATAATCCTTTCTATCCAGATGGCTACGTCCATGCCATGGATTCATGTTTTTGATATCAGATATGTATATGTATATGTATGTATGTTTTTGATTTGTAGGCTTCCTGACAGTGTTTGTTCTTGTCCTTGCAAAAGCTCGTAGAGCATCTCAGCCATCACTCCTTATTCCTCCTTCATGCTTTAGGGGGCATCTGTTACATAGTATTTTGTCACGCCTCCTGCACTTCCTTGTGTCCTACCCCAAACTGCCTGAAACTTGGCAATCATGCAATGTACCCATCCTGATATGCAGTTCAAATCCTCCCCGAAACACTGATGGAAACATACCTTGAGCCTTCCCTGAAGAAGTAAGCTCTAAAACCATAATTTTAGGACCATCACGACAATGACACTAGCAACTAGTGTTGATGACAAGTTGCACTATACTAGACTTGTGCTGCCAGCGCGTTTTACTTGGATACTCATGTTGATCCCTAAAAAGAAAGTTTTCCCAAAGAGGACAAGAAGCTTCGTGATCTAGAGGCTTCCAAAATGACGAGCTGCAAGTTGTTCGGTGTGGATATGGTCAAATTCTCCCAGTATTTCCCTTTGATCTTATCCCTATGAGCTACCTCCTTGAGATGAGGGCCTTCTCCTATCTTTGGAGAAATCCTAACTCCCTTTCCCTGCCTATATATTCATCCTCTCCCATTTCCAAATGGTTGGTCTTTGGTTATTTGCACCCTTATGCTAAGATACTACCTACATGCTACTCATTTGGCTTGGAGAAGGAGTTCTTGGAGAGCTTGAGCTTGGACTTGGACATTCACTCAAGGAGAGCTTATTGACATCAAGGCTTGGTTGTATGCTTCCTCCTTTATTTCATTAATATATATACAATTGTTGGTTCAATTTCCATAAATGTTGTATTAATGCATCATTTATCTTAACGCTCCTTGATCTATTAAGTGGATTACTTTCAATTATGCTTATTGTACTTGTATGCTTCATCGTGTCTTTGATATCTTGTGCAGGTATCCAAACACTGTGAGCAATAGAGCTGAGTCTGAGGAGCAAACAATTTGAGATCTTCAACAAAGGAGTACGCTATAGCATCAGAATGAGGTAGGCCATCTTCCTCTTCTCTCATTTCGATTGTAATTTAGGAAAGTGTCTTGTAGATTGTCACATAGGTTGCTAGTCCCACTTATTGGGTTAGAGGGATCGTCTCTGTCCAGGGAGAGGATTTACCTAGACAGCATGGTGAGATTGATAATTATTGTAGGAATTTGACTAACTGCATGCAGACTCAGTTGCATAGAAAATATGATCAGGTCCTCTAGGAAAAGGTCTAGAATGTAGGATCAAAATTAGGAACCCCCTCACTCAAATCCTCGTAAGTCAACATAGAAAGGAAAGAAACCTCTTGACCAAGTCCCACCAAACAAAAATGAGTCCTCAGATCCCTTTCCTCATAAGCCTGAAATCCCTAAAGCAGAGAATTTTCCACCACAAGTCAAGCCAATCTGTAATGAGGATAAATAACCTATTGGTGTTGCCAAAACTAATAGGAACCCCTCTGCTTTCAACCTTCAAAAATAGTTGGAAAATATCAAAATATTTGTTCCTTTGACTCAATTGTTGAAGCAGCCTAATTATACAGCACAAGTATCTCATTTATGTTTTAACCCATTGTAGCCCCTATGCAAGATAGCATCAACCTTCAAGACGAAAGACCCATAGTTGTATTTGGACCCCATGCTGAGGAGCGAGACTCTTCCACTACTCCTTTCTATGTTGCCCTAGTAATTCGTGATCTCCTACTGCATAACTCTATGCTTGACTCAAGAGTGTCTCATAACCTAATGTCATTGTCTATCATGGAACAATTGGAACTGCAAATAAAAAAACCGTACAAAGATATGTACTCCTTTGATTCCAAGATGGTAAAATGCATGGGGATGATTAAAGACCTAGTGGTCGATTAGGCACAAATCCCAGTAAAAAGTGTGGTCATGGACATTGTAGTTGTTGACATTCCTGCAAGATTTGGTATGCTTTTGTCCAGGTCACACGGATTGAAAATCAGACAGTCAATCAAATTGGATTTGACATATGATACCATTCCTGTTTTTGGTGGAGAAGAATGTTGATTGTATAGAGAATCTAGATTTGTGAAAACAGTTACAAGGGTTGATTGTTCAAATAATGCTCTTGTGTATGGTCAAGAGAACGATTTTTCTTGCTTACTGCTAGAAGATAACGATCAAATCATGGATGAAACTCAGGTGGAATATTTCTTCCAGCTAAATAAACAATAATTGGAGTCTAACAAAATACATAAATTATGTTTTGATGGTGCTTATTCCGGGGAAGGAAATGGGGCAAGTGTAATATTGGTGCCTCCAAAAAGTAGTCTAGTTCCTCTCTCTTTCAAACTAGAGTTTGAAGCCACTAATAATGTTAATGAATATGAAGCGTTGTTGTTAGGACTGCAAGCTACCAAAAATATCAACATCGGATGCTTGGCAATATTTGGGGATTAAGAGTTTATGGTAAAACAAATCAAAAATCAATGCCAAATCAAGCATCCAAGACTGAAGCCTTATCGAAATGAAGTATGGTATCTGATTGATAATTTTTTCTTAGCGTTCAATATCCATTTTTTTCCCAGAGAAACAAATTGGATGGCTGACTCCTTGGAAGTTGCTGCTCTCAATTTCAAGCCTCCTCAAAACCCCTTGCTCATATATGAAGTCGAGGTCAGGTACATACCTTCAATACAAACAATGTAAAGTATTAGGAGGTGTTTGAAGATGAGGAACAGATCAAACACTTCATGGAGGTTATTATAGAGTTTTCGAACTCAGTGATTGGCCCGGAGGATGAGAAGATAGGACATGAACAACAAGTCGGTTAGGAATAATCTATTATTGGGCATAATATTTTACAACTAAAGGGTAATACCATCCCCAGGGGATGAGTCCCATTGGAAAGACTGTTTAACCCAAATGATGTAGTTGTCAATCTAACTGAACAAGAGCTTAAGGAGCAGGTGGAGGATTGTAATATTGGCACAAAACAAGACCCTAGAATAATCAAGCTAACTAAGGGAGTGTCTAAAGAATACAAGCAAAGGTATCTAGACCTTTTTAAGCAATACATGGATGTGTTTGCTTGGTCATATGATGACTTGAAAATGTCTGATACTACTATCATTCAACATAAAATTCCTTTGAAAAGTGGGGTGAAGCTGTATAAACATAAACTCAAGCAGATTAACCCTATGTTACTTCCATCAATTGAGAAATAGGTGAGAAAGTTGTTGTAGGCCAAAATTATTGTGCCTTTGAGGTATTCAGGTTGGGTATCAAATTTAGTCTCTGTGAGGAAGAAGAATGGAGAAATAAGTTATATGTTGACTTCAGAAATCTAAATAAGGCCTTGGTAAAAGATAATTACCCTCTGCATAAAATGGACTACATTCTATAGAAGGTGGTAGGGTTTGCTCGGATATCCATGATGGATTGTTTCTCTTGATACAACCAAGTTGCTATACATCCCAAAGATTGGAATAAAATTGCTTTCACTACAGCCCTGGGGGATGTTTATGTATGCCAGAATGCCTTTTGGCCTCATAAACACTAGAGCCACTTTTCAAAGTACTATGGATATAGCATTTCTTGGAGAATGGGACAAATTTTTAGTAATTTACCTGGATGACATCAGTGTCTTCTCAAAAATAGAGGAAGAGAACATTAAACATTTGAAACTGACTTTTGAGAAGTGCATAAAGTATGGTTTGTCCTTAAACCCCAATAAATCTCAGTTTTCTCTAAGTGAAGGAAAGCTACTGGGCTACATTGTGGCAAAGGAGGAAGTAAATATTGATCCCAAAAGGCTAAAAGCCATTAACAACATTCCATTACCAATAAATAAGAAAGAAATTCAATTCTTCTTGGCTAGAATCAACTTTTTGAGAAGGTTTATATCCAATTGTGCTGAAATTGTCAAAGAGATCACAGGGATGTTGAAGAAGGATAGGGAAGTAAAGTGGACTATAGAAGCTTGGGAATCATTCTTTGGAATTAAAAAGGCTTTTGCAGAGGCCCTAGTATTAATTAGCCCAGATTATCAAAATCCATTTCTCATTTTTTCTTTTGCTTCTCCTTACACGGTGGTTATTGTCTTGTTGCAGAAAAATAATGAAGGACATGAGCAACCAATTGCATTTTCCAGCCAGGTGTTACGAGATGCTGAGCTAAAATATAATATTTTGGAGAAATAGGCCTATGCCTTAGTCAAAGCCCTAAAATCTTTCAGAATTTATGTCCTGTAATCAAATATAACATCTTATGTTCCTACAATTGTTGTGAAAGATATCCTTGTGCAAGGTGAGAGCGAAGGATATATAGGCAAGTGGATTGAAAGATACAGTAATATGACATGGATATCATTCCCACTAATTTTATAAAGGGGAAGGGGTTAGATAAAATTTTGTCTGAAGAAAACTTCCAAGCCTTAGGTATAAACTTGATGGTGGGGAAGGATGGAGAAAGTGGAAAAGTAGAGGAACAACAAAAAATTGAGGTCTCAACACAGATGATCTAGATGAAGTACCTTGTGTCCCACTGGTATAAACATATTATCCATTATTTACTTTTTATTAGGTGTCCAGTAAATTTCGACAAATTTAAATAAAGGGCTTTGAGGCTGCAATCCCAGAAATTTTTCATCTCAAATGGCCAATTGTATTGGAAAGACCTAGTGGGGATTTTTCTTTTATGCCTAGTCGAAGAATAAATTCATAAAGTGATTGATGAGTTTCATAATTTTGTTTGTGGAGGACATTACAACTGGAGAGCTACAACCCATAAAATTCTCAAAGCAGGCTTTTATTGGCCTAAGTTGTTTGGTGAGGTGCATACCTATGTTCGGGCTTGTGAGAAATGTGAAATGTTTGCAGAAAAATAGAGGTTGGCACCCCTTCCCTTAATCCATGTGTTTATAGAAGAACCCTTCATGCAATGGGGGTTGGGCTTCATTGGATAAATACACCCACCATCAACATAAATGGATACTCATAGCCACTGATTATTTCACTAAGTGGGTGGAGGCCATCCCAGCCAGAAATGCAATTGGCGTAGTGGTTATCAATTTTATGGAGTACATCCTTTCTAGGTTTGGTTTCCTGAGGAAAATTGTCACTGATAATTCTCATGTATTCAAGTCAGCCAAGTTTATTGATTTTTTCCAAAAGTACAACATTATAGTAGGCCATGCCACCACCTATTACCCACAAGGGAATGGATTGGCTTAATCCTCCAAAAAAATCTTAGTAAGGATTCTGAAGAAGATAATATCCGAAAATCAGAAGAACTGGGACTCATAACTGAAGTTCGCTCTATGGGCCAATAGAGTTACTACTAAGAGGTCCACCAAGAAGTCTCCTTTTGAATTAGTGTATGGGAAGGTTGTGATTTTCCCTATACAATTAGAAATCCTAGTAGCTAAAATCACACAAGATGTGGAGGAGGAGGCAAATGCTCTAACGAGAAGAATAAATTAGTTGGTAGAACTTCAAGAAAATAGAGAGCAGGTACACCAGAATTTAATTAATTATCAAGAAATTCTTGACATAACAATAACTTTAAAGGATTAAAAAATAAAAATTGGAATTTTATGAAAAAATGATATTCAAAATAATATTACTTTTTGAATTATTATTAACAACAATCTCGATATTAATAATAATTAAATTTGTAAATAACATTAATATTTATAATTTTATTTTTAAATGTAACTTTTCCATAAATCAATACTCATAGTTATTTAAATTTTAAATTAAAATTCTAAACATTAAAAATAAATAGAAAATCCCTAAATTTGTAAATAATATTTATATTTATATTTTATTTTTAGATATAACTTTTCCATAAATCAATACTCATAGTTATTTAAATTTTAAATTAAAATTCTAAACATTAAAAATAAATAGAAAATCCCTAATTTACTTTCTCTATAAATGTGAAAGTGTGGCGGCCATCATTGAATTAAAGCATTTAAATTCAAATAAAGCAATGATTATTGCTAACACTAAATAAATTTGTAAATAATACTAATATTTATAATTTTATTTTAAAATCTAACTTTCCATAAATCAATATTAATAAAGATTCCAAACATAAAAAATAATTAGCAAATCCCTAATTTACTTTCATTGTAGATGTAGTGGATGAGAGTGTAAAATCCTAATTTAGTTTCACTATGGGTGAGTGAGATTGTGATAACCATTATTGAGTAAAAACATTTAAATTAAAATAAAGCAATGGTCATCGCCAACACTTGTCAACTTATCATCCTGTTGATGCCCAAAAATCGTTGTATCAACATTAGGGGATAACCACCCGGTCCGGACCTTAATACAGCTCCTTTTCCGTTTGGAATGGTGGCTCCGACTGGATATAATGGGACCAGTTTCCCAATAATGAATAAAAGGGGATGGATGAGTGATTGATTTCTAATAAATGATAATGAATGGATGACCTAATCTATCAACGAAAATATAAATAACTATTCTATCCCGAGAGACTTCTATTCTTTGAAGTGCAACGTTTGATCATCTCTGTTCATTGATAGGCATGTAGATGACTCTAAGCAATAAACATAGATATTCCTTTACTTAATGATTACTTTGTTCAAATAGTTGAACAAAGTGATTAACACATTGTTACACCTATCTTTTTATATTACCGATACATGTATAATTAAAAGGAAAGCATGTTGTAAACATCCAGTAGTGGAAAGTATAAAGAATGTTGTTAAAACACATGCATATATCTGATATAGCAAGAGCGATCAAACAACAATTCACATAAAAGGAATGAACTCAGACATAGATAATAGTACCATATGAACTGCAAATCACTCCCAATATCAATTGCTATTTGGATTCCTTCTTTCGACGCAGAAACACTTTGAAACAAAGGCAGTAGTGCACATTCACCTAAAAGCTTCGTTATCAAAATTGGAATAACTGGCCCAGTCTTTATAAAAGAATATGCCTGAAGTACAGTAGTGCAACTTCAGGCTTAAGTCATATACAAAAAATTACAACCCTTTCTAAATACATGAAAGGGTCTATAAATACTTGATTAAAACTAACTAACTATGAAACTAAAATCCTATTTAATCGGTACAACTTGATTCTGAATATCTTCCTCACGGCAATCTGGCAGTCGGCAGCATGATTCATCACTTAGGCTGTTTTCCTTTAGACCTTAGCTGGCATATTGCAAGCATTGGTTCCACTTCTGGTGGTCGGTTGAGGCGAGAATTGAGTTGGGCAGCATAGGTGGCGACTTGTATATCGGGAATGATACACCCGATTGCATCTGTGAGGCACTTGAGGGCGGCTCTCTGGCTGTATGGTTTGACTAAGAACAACCAATAGGTGTCCCATGTCAAACTGTTAATTCTTGCGATTAATCTCCTATTTTTCTCCAGCTCTGGATAACATGACTGCTCCAATGTTTTAGCCGATGTCAATTTACCTGGGGTACATTGAGAAATCATGTTAGATAAGTAGAGAGTATCATTAATCAATTCAACCAAATTACTTGTGGTTAATTTGCATCTTGAAACTGCTCTCTCTGCTTTCATTAACTGGGACTGCCATTCCGTAAATAATATCTCTTTATGCGATTCTAGGATTTTTGGCAAATTAGCTGCCTGTCCCTCAACAGTGTCTTGCCACTCAAGAAAATTAGTCAAGGTCTCATCGGCCTGCTCCAAGTCTGTTCTAGCATCAGCCGATTTATCACCTATTGATGTTGTTAAGTCACATAAAGGTTCTACTTGGGCGATTTGTTCACATAACAGCCTTATTTGTGTTACCAATGCCTTGTTTATCTGTAATCCCTCTGTTCTGAATTCAGCTGACTGTGGAAGATTCTTGGTTTTCTCTATTTGGGCTGATAGTTGAGCAATTTTCTCATCTTTCGACTTCAGCATTTGTTCATTCATTGCTTTTAGTTTTGCCAATGCTTCCGACAACTCTTTCTGCTTTTGAACTGCACTGGAATCAATTCTTTGTTTCTCTTCCTGCAATTGTTTATTCAATTGATTATTTATTTGTTGTTGTGTAAACAATTGTCGTTCTGCTTGTTCTGCCTTCTGTTGTGCCTCCGATAGTTGTGCTTGTAGCAAAAAGATTTCCTGGTCTTTTCCTTTTAATAGATTACTCACCTCTGATGCCTTATCTATGGTGGCTGCCGAATAGGCTCCAGCATATTGGGACAGTTTTGTTAGGTCATTAGAGGGATCAAACTCCTCCTTCCAAACCACGTTGCCCGTCACTGTTTGTTCAGGGAATAGGGAAGGTTGATCAGTCCTTCTCCTTTTCCGCTGTCGTTTTACTACAGCCTTGTGCTTTGGGCTGTAAAAGACATCTAAGGGAGGAATTTCTTCTACTTGCAAAACAATCTGATCGGAGGGATCCTTAGGAATTATCTCTATTCCTGTAGAACTGGGTAGGCCGCTGGTTCCACTTGGAACCTGTTTAGATGTTGTCTCCTGTGTGTCAGCCGCTTTTGATGTTTCGGCTTCCTTCGAGCACTCAAGATTGCTGATGATTGAGTCGAATTGCTGCCATTCCTGGAGCAATTTCGGGTCAATCTGGGCATCTACATTTACCTCTGTGCTGCTCTGTTCCTGCTCTTTTCTCTGGGTTTCCTCTTGCTCTTTTGCCTGGGTTTCCTCTTGCTCTTTTGCATGCACTTCCTCCTACTCTTTTGATGTAGCAGGAGGTTCCTTAGTGAGTCGCTGCTCAGGCTCGCTTGATTCTGTCGTTGGGGTCGTTGCTAACAGATCTAGAGGCAGAGTTTGCAACCTATGTTCTCTAAGTCTGTTAAATTCAACTAACTCGTCATCCTTATATTCCATTCTGGCCAGCGATTTAACTTGGGATATTGACTCGGCTGAGGAGAACAGGTCATCGAACATATCTTCTTTATGATCAAATTTAGTTAATTTTTCCTGTTCAAGTGCATTATAGGCGACTTTGTTTGGATCAAATCGCCTATTAGGAAGAGTTGCTAGACTTAGTGCCTTAATTTTATCAGCTTCTTTCTCTGCATGTTTAAAGTCATGCAGAGCGTAGACACCGCATCTTAGAGGAAAAGGAGGCCAAACCTGCTTCTTTTTACTCCTCAGAGTCTGTGTAACTCCTTCGGATGTAATCTGATAGGCTACCTCCCTGGCTAATAGTTTATCAGGTATGTACAAAGGGAGGACATGAGGTTTGGCTTGGCTGTCGAAAACTCTTACATAGGTGAATTTTTCTTCTCCGAACCATCTTCCTATGGATGTCAAGTCAACCCCTGCTTGGTAGGAAATCTTAGGAGCAGGTTTATCAAAAATAGAATAGTGAATGAGTAACATAAAATCGTTGCAAACTTGATATAAATGGTGCTTATAATGAGCTTTCCATAACTTCTGATGGTATATATGAATGGGCATGGGGTCTTGTGGAGTCCATCTCCATCCAAGCACAGGAAATTCAGAATTAAAACACAGGGTGTCCAAGATATAGGCACTATAGTAGAATGGGGGAATAAACCTTTCAGTAATGCGGGATTTGCTTCTAAACTCAAGGACTACGGTTGCTAGCTTATCAGACAGTACAGTTGCCCAATCCATTATTTCACTATTACATGCTGCCTCCATCAAAGGAACCATTTCTATAGTGAAGTTTGTGGAATCATGCAACCCCCACAATCTACACATCATTATCCCGGCATAACAATAAGGAGAACACAAAGAATCAACAGAGTACTTACCCGAAGACTCATGCTTGTGTTTTGCTGGGTTTTGCCTCCAATCCCGAATGGGTTCAGATTCAATTTCGTTCTCATTTCTGAATTTCTCCAAGAATGCCTTGTTGTACTTCTTCTCCGGTACAGGCAAATGGTACATTTGCCTCAAATCATCAGGTTGAAATGAACCGAAGATTCTCCCATCCATGGTGCAAAATGTTCTGTTCGTGATTGGGATTTCTTCAATTGCCCACCTCACTACATCTGTATATGGGAGAATTTGTTCCCGGGCTGCTATCCGATGAAGGAAAGAGTCGGCTAAATCCTTTAGAGTAGCGTCAGATTTCCGAGTCGTGTCTGCTGTGGCTTGCACTGCTGTTACCTCGGGTCCTTCGGCCTCAATTAAATTATAGGTGCTTAGCCAAGTAGTTTTGCCGAGTCCTAGACATGTAGTGTCGGATATCAGTCCTTTTCTTTTTGTTCCTGGATCAGCGGTGGGTTGTCCTGTGGCTAGCGAAGCGGAAGCTGTTGCGGTCTTCTTAGACTTCTTCCCCATTCTGCTTGAATTTACTGCTTCGGAAGAGCTCTGCACAGGAGTGAAAATGAACGTAATGCGGAGAATTGGTGGCGCAAACCAAATATGAACGAGATATATTAATCAATGCATGATGGAGGATTAACTTAAGGTGGCCGCGGATACAATCTGTGAAGAGATTTTAGACTGACTATCTCATTAAATGGTCGTTTAAACCTGCCAATCCTTTAAATGCTCATCATATCATTTATTGTCTGAATGATTCATTCAAGCGTGGCTTTGATGTTTTGGCAGTTGAGCGTAAGTGAATCACTATCGGGAAGATAAGGCCTTTAATACTAATTAACCGTAATATCCCGGCTTTATCAATCCTTTTTTGAAATCCGCGCTTTTAGCTTTATCGCAATCGGCCATCGGGGGAAAGCTTAAATTGTTATATTGATTCCTTTCGGAATCCCCAATTGCCGATAGTGATATAGCCAATTCGCATCGGGACTTTTAACTGAGGGCTTTGAAAAGCATGCATGGTACTGCTCTGATCACCGATAGCGATATCGCATCGCATCGGAGCGAAAAGGGGCTTTTGGTATGATAGCTTGTCATTGCCGATATTTGATAGCCTTTTGTGCATTGTCGCGTCAAAGAAAATCAATGGGTCTTTTAAGTCATGCCTCCCTTGTCATTGCGATATGCGATCTTGCGATCGCTTTATCGCAATGATAAAAGATTACTCATTTATATATTATAAGACCGATTAATTGGATTATCAAAAAGGTTTTATAATGTTTTTATTTTGTTTCGGACCTTTTTGAATAATAATAAGTTGATACCAATTTGAATAAAAAGGGACCCATTTCATATTATAGTTTTGAGAATAAAATTTGTATGAAATGGGGGGTTGTTGTAGAGCACAACACATCCATAGATGTGGCCATCGAGTATTAAAAAACAAATATTTCTCAATTTTCACAAATACCATTAGTGAAAAAGGGATAAAAAATATTATTTATATAAAATGTTTGATGACCACACCCCACACCTTCATTATGCATAATTCTAACTACTCCATCGATTATGAAAAATATTGACAATGCATTTGCCTAAGTAACTACATTGGTTGCTTTGCACATGTTTGGCATAGCCAAGTAGCTTGAATTGAATCCCATGCCTCAAGCTCCCCACTAGGCAGTATAGTGATAATGGCATATGTTATAAGTAACACACTTATTCATGATAAGTTTTTAGTTGCAAAAGTTTTCCGAAAATAAACAATCTAATAATGAATGTCAACGTTCATCTCTTTAAACATAGATGAAAAGGCAAGCCCAAACAGCCATGTAAGTAGGTTATATGAATCTGCAATTGAGATCAGGGTTGCCATACAGAAGTTGTGAGATTGCATTTATGTTTCTTGGAGTAGTGACGAAGCAGAATATACCATTTCAAACTTGTGGGTCAAATATGTAGTGATGGTAGTGCTTAGATAAATGTACCTAGACACATTAATTCAAACAATGGTGGAAGCGACTATCTAGCAGCGAAAATTAATGAGACAAAGGATTTTATGCTTGGAAAGAGCAAGGGTAGTGGATCCACGTTCTAGAATTGCCACATCTTGTTGTTTCCAATATTGGTTCTTGTCTTTGAATTCTAGAGTCGAAGAGATCACCATTATCCTAGGTTACTTCCAATTGTGTAGTGAAAGATTGGACCACGATGGCCGGATCAATGGTGTCAAAGCTTTGGTCTTCTTTCAAATGACCAATTTATCCAAGAAAATAATCATACAAGTATGGATGCATGTTGGTCGAAATTTCATTAGCTTCCTTGAAAGGGAAGCTTGATAATGAGCTTTGCTCATTGAAAGAAATACTAAATTATTTATATGTGCAGTTGGACGGGCTGAAATGCTCCAAGTATGGGTTAGAAATGAAATGGCAATTGCTTTAATAGAATAGCCAAATTGTTAAACTCTAAACTCAAGGAACATATTTTTGAAGAAAGTGTGGAAGATAGAAAACTTTAAGAATGTTAAAGCTCATTTAGAGAAAACAAAACAGAAAAATTTAAATGCACTTGAGAGAAACTTGAAAGACCAAAATGAGAACCCACAAGTTTTAGCTAGTAGTAGTTGACAATCTAAAAGAGAAATTAAAACTATTAGAGGGTAAACTTAAACCCAATGTGGGAAATATATATATATATATATATATATATATATATATATATATATATATGTCGAGTTGATTGATGAATATCTTGAGGAGACATTCTTCAAAGATTTAGGGACATAATTGGAGATACAGTGAATGTGTTTATTAAGCTGAACAAAAAGAAAAAAATGATGAAATTAATTCCAATTTGGACTTTGCAACTCAACCCTCAAGAAGAATCAAAGAATAACTCTACCCTTTTTCCATGAGGACATGCAAAAGTGAAAGCATAGGGGAGATGTCGAGACGCATTTTACACCATTCAAAACCTTTATTTTGTATCATTTACTACATCCTATCACTCGTTCATTGCCCTTGTTAGTATGTTCCTTCATGAATATGCCGCAATAAGCTTGTGAATGCTAAAGTAGTTAATTGTCATTATTTTCCTTTATTTTTTTAATGAATTAAAGAGGATTATGTTTGGTTTTACTAATAAAGGTTTTTCTAGCTCTGCTCTTGTAGCTCCTATGTAGTTCTTATAACTAGCCTCTGAGGTTGGCACATCTACGCAACTTCGGGGAGAATTTTGCAACTCCTATGTAAAATGGCATGGCTTCATGTTATCTGCATTGCACCAAGGTAAATTCTAGAAGCCTTTGGGTTATGATCCGTACTTCATCAACTTGTGCCAAGCAAAATTGAGCAAGAAATTTCAGGCATGATTTTCGAAGAAATGAAGAAGAATCTAGAAAATAAATGACATGTGTTTTGTTCATAACATACCCAATTAGGTCAATCTCAAGCAGATCCTCCAAAAAGTGTGTGTAATGGGAGATACACATGATTCTTTTAAGGTTATCCTTGTAGTTGTGGTCGTTCCCGAACAAAGCAACTAGCCAATGAAACAATCCAAATCAAAGTTATTCTCAAATGATTGTGGGTTAGGATGATTAAATGTAATATGATATCAAGCATTTAACCAACCAATATCTACTAAAAAACATACAGAGACAATATCTTGTAAATCTGCCCATGATTGACATTCCAAACTTGGGGGAATTTGTTTTAGTTTGTCCCCCTCTCTCTTTTGTATAAATGTATGGGAAGAGAGTAGGTTGTGAGAGTATTTTTTTTTTTGAGGTAGATATAGATCTATAATAGATTATATTACAAAGAGGAGGCTTCCAACTCTTTGTAGTCCATATTCTGATCATTGGTAAAATGTTGATGGCAATTACGTAACTCTAAAATTATTAGTGGATTAATGCAAATGTTGATGTTGGTGTCCAATATTCTTGGCTTTGTAACTTAAGCTTGATTATGTAGATTCTTAGGCAACATGGCACTAGTTGGCAGGGCCTATCAATTCATCCTACATTTCCCTACTTTCCTTATTTTTCTAGCATATCTTAGAACATTAGTTTATATTATAATTTGTTTCCCCTTTGATTTCATAGATTAGTGTGCATGTTTATCTCTTAGTTTATTGAATGTTTTACTCCTCACAATTGTTGCTTGGTTGCATGAGCGGGATTAATCATTGAAGGGAAATGATGCACATTGCAACCCTCCTAGCTTCACAACCACTTGGTCCAAACAATGTGACATATTTGTATTCTATCAAATAGGGGTTTTGTGCACAACCCTAGTGATCACCATATCTCATTGTTTTTCCCTTTCCTTTCTTATGTTTAAATTGTTGTTTGGAAATAGTGGGATTTCTTTCTTAAGGGACCCTATATCGATGCCCTAGATAGGAGACATCCCCTAGGTTTACTTTTTGTATGGATTCCTTTCTATTTTGTGGTAGTAGACTAGAAATCCTATTAATTCCTTGAACTCTACACATATAGTGTAGCATCTCGAAGTCTGTGAATTATTGCTTGATATTTTATGTTGGAATGATTAAGCAGTTAACTTGACCAACACTCCATAGAAGCCAACATTATTTCTGAATGGGGCATCTTTGATATAAGATCTATATCTAAAAATTTCACCAAGACTATTAAAATAGACACACAACTTCATAGTAGAAAGCTTGATAAGCCCTAGACAAAGTCCAGTGTTATTTATATATCCCCATGTAAAAGCCCCATATATTAATTAAGTATATTTATATTGTTATATTAGTGTTGTTAGATATCCCTATACACACGCACACACAGACACACAAAAGAGACCTAGTTTAAGCATCACTCTCATTCTTATACACTTGAATTATTGTAAAAGGAGGTTTTCCCTTGAATAACCTTACATTTCATTCTAAAATCGGCTTTTCAAGGCATGGAGTTTTGTATCTCTATATCTCAAGCTATTTTGGAATTTGATTTCTAATGTTTAGCATAAAAAGCATATGCTCCTAGGGTTTTTCTCCTTCAATCAACACATCTTTTAATTTTTGTTATAAAAAAAAAATTGGGGAGTTTCAGATAGAAAAATTTTAGGGATACCAAGTAGAAATATCTGAGTACATCTGATCAAATTTTAGATTATCATGCATTATAATTTCATGTATATAACCTATGTAAGTTAGGGTTTCTGGCTAGTCCTAAAATTAGTCACAAATGAACCAACTTTTTATTTTCAGTATGATTTTTTTTGGAGAAGTTTTAGGCTATAAAAATTTTAGTATATAAAAGAAACATAGTGAACCACATATAGAAAAAAATTCATGTTTTGAAACATTTTACTTTATCATATAGCCTATGGAAGCTATAGTATTTTAACTAGTCTCAAACAAGTGTGCTTGGTACAACTCGTATATCTAAAGCTTGGAAATTCCAAATTCAATGCCACTATTTTCTTTGGAAATAATACAAAACATAGTTTTTTAGGTCAAAAATCTAAAGGAAGATCTAAATTTTGGACATGTCACATTTCATGCAAGTTCATTGTCAGGAAAGGGCCAAAAATCAATAATTTTGGGAAGGTCACCATAACGTTGACTTTTTACACTAGATTTTGGTCATACTTGTGGCATTGTAGAGAAGACATATCACAGTATTAAAAGTTAAAAAATTAGACTTAGAAGGTCCGAAATTTCAAGAGACGTTGGGACAAATTTTGGCCAATAAGACAATCTCAAAATTAGGGTTTTAAAGGCATGTAACTTACAATGGAGATATTTTTTTATTAGAAGATTTGTTTTTAGTGATTCATAATGTGCAATAAAGAGAGAAAAAAAAATGAGTGTTATTATTTTTGTCCAACATGGCTATGAGTGTTCAAAAAAATAATATGCCAATTAAACCTCTAGAAATTTCATCTATGATTCATGAAGAAAACAAATGCATACATAACTAGTTATCCAAATTAAAGACTTAAATGAATTAATGGAATGAAATGTTAGTGAAAAGTGTGACTTGATAAATATACAAACAAAAAGAGAATAGAATATGGAAAATATGGGATAAAAGTAGATCAAAAGGTGCAAATTTTATCATCCATGCTCTTATATACCCTACATGAGAAGTTACCTAAACATGATATTGGGACACAAGGAAATATTGAAAATCATGATAACAAGATTGTTGAACCAGACACATTTGGAAAATATTATAACAAATGTGGAGAACTTGAGGATGGAGTCCCATAATCATGATTAATTCAATATTCACACCATTAAGGGTTCAACTTAGTGCCACAAAACCACCTAATTCCCAAGATCGATATGAGGAAGTTCAATGGTAATGATCCTATAACACACATATAACATTGATATTCCAAATGGAGCAATTATCTTATTTACACAAACTTACAACCTTAGAAAAGGTAACTCTCACATCCTTATATTTACAAAATGATCAATTTTTTTTCTATCGATGGCTTTGTGAAAGAAAAAAGGATTTTATTATCTCCTGGTGCATGTGACAAATGAAATCATTTCACATTATGATGATATTAAGAGCAATACATTATTTAGTTGAGTAATAAATTTATTTTTAAAGAGGTTTGATTACATATCACATTAAACAATTCTGAAAATAAAGTATTACAGAAAGAACATTGCAGTGGATCATTTTTTAAATCTCTTTATAGGAATTGATGTACCTTTAGAGACAGTTCTAGGCTCGAGAATTGTGCCAAAGCATCTAAGTGAGGATTTGTTTGAAATGTGGATGCTCAAAGATTCAAACTATGAATATTATTTTATAATCTCTTAACTCTTAAAGACTTTACCAAGTGTTGTTTCCAACCTAAATAACATATAATCCTTTAATGATTTGTGGTAGATGAAATAAGAAAATATCTAATAACTTAAAATCCTCCCTAGGTACTAAATTATCCGATATGGCATATGCATATAGAAGAATCTCTATATCCAACACAAATACATTTAAGAGACGACATAAGGGAATAATTTAATGATGCAATGGTATTTATCCAAACAAATTGTTCAATAAGCTAGTCTCAATGTGGATGATAACTTTGCAGTGGGCTTTCACGGAGGTTGACACTCAACCTAGCCTTGCCCAGTGCTTTTGTATTACCTTAAACATATGAAGAATGACAAAAATGACACACAAAGAAAAAACACATGAACACAAATGTTGTTATAAGTTAAAGCCAGAACCCTTTCATTATCTCAAGAATGTCAAAATTACAACCAATCTTTCAGTTTGATCCAGGTATCAACCTTTCTTAATTCAAATTACAAAGTACATATACAATTTTTTCAAAAATATCTAACCTATTATAGATTTTTCATGAAAAAATAAATGTTTATCCAAAAAGATTTGGACATTTATAACAAAAATTGCTTTAAAAAAAATCCTTGACTAATAATGTGGAATCTGCACACTGATCAAGGATCTTGTTTCTAACTGTTGGCTTTAAATTTGCATCTCTTGATTGTTTCCTGAATGTTCTGATCTTTCCTGAAATCTTGCCTGAAAACCTGCTTCTTGTTCAATTGATAAGTTCAATGAACTTATCCCATTGATCATCATCTAAATATGAAAACTTTATCACCTTTTTGTAGGCCACATCTACCTTGGTATACTTTTAAAAGGATGGTTTACTAACAAAAAGATGATCAATTTCATATGAAATAAACAAATCATTTCTTAAGTACTGCACTAAACTTTGACCACTAATAATTCCTTTAACTATAGCAAATTTTAATTTGTATGTTGCTATATCATGTAATCTTTTATGATATTCTTCCTACTAAATTAATTCACCATGAGAATCCCTCATTGATGGGAGTACTTTTTGTTGAAGAATAGAGAAATTTTTGTGAAATTTCTTAATATGAACTTCTAAATTCTCACATTTGTTTTCTGGTTGCAGCATTAAGTTCCTCTTATTCAACACTTTTCGTACTTCAAGGACTACATTTGTTTTATCTTCAAATCTCATTTCTTATAGCTCTTCCCTGGTTTTTTAATTTAGGAATTTGATGATTCTGGTTGCCTCTCCAAGTTTATGGTCCATTTATTCTTTGATGTCTTCAATGGCCCTTTTAGCTTTCTCCAATGTCTATTCTTGTTCGAAAATGATTTTTATAGAAGACCGGAAATCTGAAATCGCAGAATTTATGTCTATCCAAATATTTTCCTTAGATTTTGATAAAGTTTGTGCACTAACTGATTCATCCAAATATTTTTCAAGCTGCTTTATAAGCTTGAAATTATTCTTCAACTCTAAAATGTATGCATTGTCTGCTTTTATCTTGTTTTCCTATTCCTTTTGCAATGATGCCTTCAACTTCTAAATTTCTACATTTCTCAATGATAGATCAACCATTTCTTTTGATAATTGCTTTGTTGAATCGTGACTTGTTGATCTTGTCTCCACTCTTGAAACTTCTACACTAACATTTTGTTCTTTTTCCTTTAATAGTTTTTCCATCTCTACCTCCATTTTTTGTATTTGCATATTCTGCTCCACAATCATATGCAACATGTTTTCCTTTTCTTTTTCAAGTTCTCCCACCTCTTGAGCTTGAGGATGCTATATCATTGGTAACTTTAATATTTTACGCAATGCCTGGATATCTGTAATTCTATTTTTTATGATCTCTTGCATTGCATCAACATTGTTAGGATCAAATCCTAATTTGATGATAATATCTTCTAAAGTTTTTATCCTTGTATCCTTGGCCAATGATGAAATCCTTTCTAACTTCAACTGAGAGTGAATGTTATTCAAAGAAGTTTGCAATCTTGAAACAACTATGGAAGAATTTGTCAAAGAAGAGTATATCATTTCACCCGTTTTCTTATGTAAATATATCTAGTCTATAGGGTGAATTTGTTTTGTATCAAAAGAAAATAAGGAGGTTTTATAGGCCTTTATAGTCTTTGGGACTGGAATCTTTGGCTCAAGGAATGACAATTGAAATTTTCCTCTATCAAGATCTAGTGTAGATAACAATATGTTTTGGGTAAAGGATGTTTGTTTCCAAAATTGAGAATATGTAATGTCCCTTCCTAAAATATTTTTTGTTAAAGGATGATTCACAATTTTTCATTTTTGGCTATTATGGGGGACCCACATGTTTTTGGAAATAATACTTAGGAGAAGGGGAGGTCGAAATCACTTAGCTAGTGGAATGTGGAGGCCACCTCCTCATGAAATACACAGCCCTTGGAGAGATATTTTAATCGCTAAGGGAAGGAGGTCAAAATTCTAAATGGAGGGACACATGTGAGGAGGCAAGGAGAAAATTATAAATAGAAGGAGGATGGCAACTATTGGGCCATTTTGTTAACTCAACTCTTCCATTGTTGCTCAAGTTGTTCAGCTAGGTCACAAGGGATGCTTAGCACAGATTTTTCCAACGGGAGAACTCACCCTTCATTCGGTGGACTTCGAGTGCCACCCTAGGGAGGTAAATTCTACTACCATAGATAGAGGGATTTGTGGATTCTTGGAGTGTTCTTCAGCCAATTCCCTTAGCCATTTTGTACTCCAAGGAGGATGCAGAATCTAATTCATGCCACTCATTTCAGCGAGTTCTCGGGGGTGTTTTGCTGGGAGAAATTTGGAGAAGCTCCTTCAGGGGTAGGCCAACATTTGTGGAGATTTTTGGAGCTGGAGATGACTTCCTTTGACAGAGACAATTTTTTCAAGTTTGGGCCTGCACACAGGGGTCACTGGACAGATATTTCGTGGTGTTGGGGCTCAGTTATTTTGTGTCAGAAACTCATGGTGGAGTTTCTCTCCTATTTTAGGAGGAATTTCTCATAGATTTTCTACAGTAGCTTGGGGAGGAATAAGGAGGATTTTCAGCAAATTGTGCTACTGGGGACGTAGTCTTTGGCTAGGAGGGCATAGCTCCAAAATAGGGTAATTCTGAGAGGTCATAATTATCCCAAAACCTTTATGGGATTTTGTGGGTTTGGTTAGAGGAGATTGGGGCTAATTTTGCAGAATTTTTTAAGCACTAGAAGTGGGTCAAATATTCAGTTCTTCCAGCCAGCAGTGCAGTTCCACAAGGGCCAACGTAGACTTCTTGGAGGAGAGTCATTATACAGCATTTGGGCAGTTGTTATTCATCACCTAGGGCTTGTAACTTGCCTTGGGCAAGGTCGAGTTCCTTCCTTCCATTTCATATTGTACTCCCTCTATTATATAATAAAATTGGCCCATTTTGGTGTGTTTCTGGAGCATTTCTGGTTATCTGATCGTGTGTGAAATTTATTGTGTTGAATGTGTTGTATTTACTTTCTTTATCACTGTTAATATCCATTAGTAATATTAAAGTGGTATCAGAGCCTAGATCTTGGCCCAGCCATGGCATTTTCTTATAACCTTTGAGGACAGGCAGAACGTGACTTACTAGAGGCAGAGAAACCAGAGTAGGGAAAGAGAGTTGGAGATCACCCCTAATATGGAGGCACCAGAACAAGAAGTATAGGAGGTAAATATGAGGGAGCCACGGAGTAAAGAGGATGCAACATTTGAAAGCCTCCCAAAGGTCCTAAAATTTTTTGCCAAAGGGCATAACGAGATTTCAGAAGAACTCAAGCAGCAGAATTGAGACAAGAGCTTGCATCAGGATTAGGGAAACTTCAAGGGATTCCCATCATTCACCAGTGAATCACCCAAAATCATTCAGTGGGCCAAATAGGACTACTCTACCCACGATTTTACCCTCAATAACTGGTGATTAGGGTGGGGAGAATGAGATTCCAATGGGTGGCTATTTTCGGGAATGGCAGTCTATGGGAGATGATTTTTGAGTTGCCCTCTCCTTCAAAGATTTCTGCCAACTCAAGTAGAACGAGGGGGGAAGGGGCACAGGGGGTTCTATCATGCAGAGCATAGAGCTACAACGCACCGTCAGAAGGATGTACCTTCCCACATTCGATGGGTCTTCCAAGTCCATGGCTAGGGTTTGGGTGGGGAAACTTGACACATACTTCCATCTCAGCCAGATGACAGAGGTAGATGTCATCAAGATGGCTACTTTACACTTGGAGGGTTAAGCCCATGACTGGTGGTTTCATGGGTTGACTCTTCTTGGGAATTCAAGCGTAACTTATTATGAGGACTTCACACAAAGGGTGATAGAGCGTTTGACCAGAAGGGCCCAGAGGCCCACTTTAGAGAGCTCACACAGCTCAAACAAATCGACATCCATGAGTTGTACATATTATAGTTTTTTAGGGTATCCGTGATGGGATTTTCCATAGGCTAGGAGGTTTTACATTTTTGTGGAGGGGTTGCTTGAGCCTTTATGCAGGTTAGTGAGATCTCATTGACCAGTCACACTGTTGGAGTTCGTGACTTGTACCCAGGATTTGCAGGACGTAATCCCAAAGACTAGGGAACCAATCCTACCACAAGATCCTTTCCCTCCTAGGGGTCATGACACTAGGGTCCACCACCAAGAGCTAACCAACGGCGTGGGTAGTTGGATGAGGAGACCAGGAAAGACCTTAGATAGAAGAAACTATGTTTCACTTATCAGGAACCTTGGGCACTAGGTCATAGATGCATGGCTGGCAAGGCCCATTACATTGAGGTTTTCTCTGATAATGACCAGGAGGATGATGCAGTGTTGGAGGTTGATGGGGGTGATCGTGATACAAATGTAGTGAGGGAACCACCTCCACCACTACCACCTAGGGGAGCACCTTTCACACCAACTAGGAACATTTGCTTCATTACATGGGGTGCCCAAATTTTTGACACTGAGGATTCAAGGCACCGTGCAAGGGCAGTGTGTTTCAGTTTTGGTATATAGTGGGGCCACCCATAACTTCATTGATTCACAGATGGTTCAAAGTTGGGGCATTACTACTTAGGAGTTTTAGGGTTTTTCAATTCTTGTGCTAGCTGATAGGACCATGCAGTGTCCCTGATATTTCCTCGCTTTGACAATGACCATGGAGAACTACTCAGTGACTGAACATTTATTTATGGTGGATGTACCATACACCAATGTGGTGGTGGGTGTCTAGTGGCTCTATTCTCTAGGGCAAGTGACTACTGATTGGTGGAATCTAGAGATGGAGTTTGTGGGGCCAGATGGGAAGTTGGTGGTCTTAAGGGGCATGCACTTGTACCCACCATAGACAGTTTCAGCACATCAGATGAAGGTTGATTTTAGACATGGGGACTTCGAGTGGGTAGTGGAGTTGAGGATTTCTAAGGTTGGGGGTCAGCCCAAGCCACCTCACCCGGATATTCAGGCTATCTTAAACAAGTACCTAGCTGTTTTTGGAGACATCCCACCAAGACAGCCACCTGGTAGAGGACTTGAGCACACCATTGAGTTAGAGCCAGGGGTACAGGCGGTCATTACAACCCCTTACAAACATCCCAAGGCCTACCAATATGAGATCAAGCGGCCCATTCGGGAGTTGCTAGAATTGGGGCATATTAGACCCATTTCTAGCCTTTTCGCTTCATCAGTTGTCCCGGTGAAGAAGAAATATGGCACACTGAGGATATGCATTGATTATCGAGCCGTCAATAAGAAGACTCTGAAGAACCAGTACCCCGTTCCTTGGATTGATGATTTTATAGATGAGATTAGAGGAGCCAAGTACTTCTCTAAGATATAACTCCATTCGAGGTATCACCAAATCAGGGTGCATGAGCACGATATCCCCAAGACAACTTTTCACTGCCATTATGGGCATTTTGAGTTTTTGGTTATACCCTTTGGGCTGACCAATGCATCTACCACTTTCTAGTCCTGTATGAACCACATGTTCTGTTAGTAGCTACGGATATTTTTGTTGGTATTATTTGACGACATTTTGATCTATAACAGAGCTTGGGAGGAGAACCTCTAGCACTTGAAGGTGGTGTTACATATTTTCAAGGAGCAACAGTTCTATGCCAAACTGTCCAAGTGTGAGTTTTGGTTGACAGAGATTCTCTATTTGGGGTATATCATTGGGGAGGATGGCATGAGGGTGCATGAGGAGAATATTAGAGCCATCCGAGATTGGCCAGTGCCCCGAAATGTGACCGAGTTAAGGGGTTTTGTGGACATATGAACTTATTACAAGAAGTTCGTGAAGGGCTTCTCACAGATGGAAACTCTCCTCACTGATTTAACCAAGACGGGGGAATTTTCATGGATATACAAGGCACATGCATCATTTGAGCACCTCAAGGAGGTGATAAGTAGTTGCTCGGTACTAGCACTTCCTGATTTTACTCAGTTGTTAACCTTGGAGTGTGGTGCATTGGGTGAAGGCATGGGCATAGTTTTATCATAGGGTTGTCATCCCATTGCTTTTGAGAGCCAGAATCTCCTTCCACATGTGATTTTGTGCTCTATTTACATCAAAGAGATGTTGCATTGGCTAAATTATGACAGTACTTGGTGGGAAACAAGTCTAGAGTGAAGACTAATCATAACAATGTTCACCATTTTTTGGGGCAAAAGGGCCTTAATGACAGACAACGGAAATGGGTCAACAGGCTCCAAGCCTACTACTTTGACATAGAGTATGTTAAGGGAAAGCACAATGTGGTGGTAGATGCCTTGTCCAGGAGGCCCTCGACACTCTCACTCATGAGTATATGTCAGGATTGGAAGGCGCAACTTCTAGTGGAGTACTCCAAGGATCCTAGGATATGTGATATCTTGGAGGGAACTCATGGGGATTAGCGCTACTAGGTGATGGTCGTCGTCATCTACTGCAAGGGGCACAAATTTTTGGTTTTGGGCATCTAAGGGAGAGGATTCTTCAGGTAAAACATGATTCTCCTTTATCTCGGCACCAAGGATTATTGAAGGTGCACAGGATGGTTGGGGAGTGTTTCATGTGGAAAGGCCTCAAGGGGGATGTGTTGAGACATGTACATAAGTGTGAGGCCTGCTAGAGGAACAAGGGGGAGTTGACCCATCAAGTTGGGCTGCTACAACCGCTTCCCACTCTGGAGGGGAAATCGGAAAGCATTTTGATGGATTTCATTACAAGACTTCCCACTATACAGGTTCAAGACTGGATTTATGTAGTGGATAGATTGACTAAGTATGCCCATTTCTTCACAATACCAACTCAGTATTCTTCTTCACAAGTTGAAAAGTTTTTTTTGAGGGAGTTTTTTCAACTGCATGATCTTCCCAAGATCGTAGTCAGTGACAGGGGCAGTCGCTTTATGGGAGCATTTTGGCAGGAACTCTTCATATTAGTGGGCATATTTTGGGACGGACAGGTAGACCGAGGTGGTGAAAAAATGGCTAGAATGGTATCTGAGGAACTATGTGATGGGGCAGCAGTGAGCATGGATGAGGTGGATGCACTTGGGAGAGTACTGATACAACACCGCCTACCACATGTCCATCGGTATGTCACTTTTCCTAGCCTTGTATGGATATGACGCTTTATCATTCGCTAACATTGTTTTTGGAGACAGCGGGAGCCCAAAGGAAAAATATTGGATACAAGAGAATCAAGACATCCTCAAGCCTCTCCAGGACAACCTATAAACTGCCCAAAACCAGCAAAAATTGTATGCAGACAGGCATAGGGTCAAAAGTAATTTTGAGTAGGGGGACTTGGTCTTCTTGCGTTTGCATCCATACAAATAGTCCATGTTGAAGCAGAAGCAGACTAAGAGGTTACAATCACGTTTTTATGGACCTTACAGGGTGATTAGGAGAGTAGGAGAGGTGGCTTATGTGTTGGATCTTCCACCAGGAAGCAAGATCCATAATGTTTTTTGTGTCTCATGCCTTAAGAAGGTGTTGGGACAACATGTGATAGCTGCTACAAATGTACCCCCACTTGATGATTAGGGGAACCTAGCATTGGAGTCGGAGGCCATTTTTGAGACTAGAGAGAGGAAGTTGAGGAGCATAATTATCAGAGAATATCTGGTACATTGGAAGAATTTACCGAATGAGGATGCAACTTGGGAAGGTGAGCTCATACTTCGGCATTTGAAATTGTAGTTGCTTGGGGACAAGCAACATTTGGGAGAGGAGGATTGTAATGTCCCTTCCAAAAATAATTTTTTCTAAAAGAAAATTCACAATATTTCATTTTTGGCTGTTATGGGGAACCCATGCGATTTTCGAAATAATACTTAGGAGAAGGGGAAGTCGAAATCACTTAACTAGTGGAATGTGGGTGCCACTCCCTCATGAAATATGCACCCCTTTGAAAGAAATTTGAATTGCTAAGGAAAATAGGTTGAAATGCTAGATGGAGGGACCCACATGATGAGGTAACGAGAAAATTATAAATAGAAGGAGGATGGCAGCTATTGGGGATTTTTTCTAACTCAACTCTTCCATTGTTGCTCAAGTTGTTAAGCTAGGTCACAAGTGTTGATTAGCACAGATATTTCCAAGGTAAGAACTCTCCCTTCTTTCAATGGACTTCGAGTGCCACCCTAGGGAGGTAAATTCTACTACCATAGAGAGAGGGATTTGTGGATTCATGGAGTGTTCTGTAGCCAACTCCCTCAACTAGTTCATAATCCAGGGAGGATGTAGAAGCCAATTCATTCCACTCATTTCAATGAGTTCCCAAGGGTGTTTTTCTGGGAGAAATTTGGAGAAGTTTCTTTAGGGGTAACTTATAGTTTGTGGAAATTTTTGGAGCTGGAGGTGACTAACTTTAAGGGAGACAAATTTGTCAAGTTTGGGCTTGCGCAGGGGGTCATTGGACAGAGATTTTGTGGTGTTGGGGATTAATTATTTTGTGTCGTAAACTCATGGTGGAGTCTCTCTCCCGTTTCAGTATGAATTTCCAGGAGCATTACTTGGGGAGGAATAAGGAGGATTTTTCATAATATTATGCTACTGGGGATGCAGTCTTTGGCTAGGAGGATGTAGCTCCAAAATAGGGTAATTTTGGGAGGTCATAATTAGCCCAAACCCTTTCTGGATTTTTGTGGGTCTGGTAAGATGATACAACGGCTAATTTTACATAATTTTTTTAGCACTAGAAGTGGGTCAAGTATTCAATTCTTCCATCCAGCAATACAGTTCCACAAGGGCCAGCGTAGATTTCTTGGAGGAGATCCATTCTACAAAATTTAGGCAGTTTTTATTCATCACCTAGGGCTTGTAGCTTGCCTTTAGATAGCCCAAGTGCATTCCTTCCATTTCATATTGTTCTCCCTCTATTATATAATTAAATTGGCCCAATTTGGCATGTTCCTAGACCATTTTCGATTATCTGATCGTGTGTGCAATTTATTGTGTTAAATGTGATGTATTTGATTTTTTTATCATTGTTAATATCCACTAAGAATATTACAGAATATGTAGGAGACTTTAGAAGCTCATTCTTTTTCTTCATCTCTCTCAATTTAGCAAAAATGCTTTGGCCACTGGAAAAAGGAGAAGCAAATGCATTCGTTGTTGTTTATTCAGTTTGTTGTAGAATAAACGTAGGCCCACTTGACACCATCACTATAGTTGAAACCTTTGTATTCTAACTTCAAATTATTTTTATTCTATTTCCCAGGTCTTTCTTTCTTTTGAAAACTCTGATCTATGTTGAATTAGACCCTGAAATAGCAGGAGAAATGTTTTCACTAGTTATTTTCAACCCCTTTTCCTTTGGAAAAGGTGTTTCCAATGTTGTCTGACTTGACACATGTTCTTCAACTTCATGTAAAGTGTTTTCCTCCCAAACCTCCTGATTAGAATATTCTTCAATTTCTAGTTTTTAAAAATGAATATGAGAAGACTTTCACTCAAGTCCGATCACTGAAATTATTCCCAAAGGATCATAAGGCCAGCTAAAACTCATTTTAAACTTCATTTGGGTTAACAAATTCTCTACTTAGTTATCAGTTGCTCTGATATTTGATATAAAGGGGTCAATCTGAAATTTTAGTTTAAACTAAGCCTTGTGTTTCCTTGACACAAAATGAAATTTGTCTACATTCAAGCTCTGCCTTATGAACTCCAAAGCAAAAAATCTCATTGGAAGAAATATTAGTAGCTTATAGGGTGACAATTCACAACCATAAACCTTTATCTCTGTGAAGCTCTGATATAAATACCAATCCTCAACCTTTGTTTACTCACTTAAATGAAAATTTCTCTTAATTTCAGTTGAAACCCTTTTTTTTGAAAAAAAAACTTTGCAAGAAAATTTTATAGGTGAAAAATTGTTACAACGTCAGCTCCATCTAGGGACTGCTCCCCCCTGAGAGATGCAGAGAACTTGCAGATCCATGTGCCTTCTCCTCGGGCTATGGAATCAATATTATAATAAAAACACACTTGCTTTAGGAAATATAAACAAACTGATATTTAAAATGATGATAAAGAAAACTAACTTCAAAATTGAAATTAATGCTTCAAATACTTCCCATTGACTAGCAATGAGTAGTATTCTCCATCCAGGTTCTGAAGAATGAAAGAATTGTTTCCCTTTACTTCATCAATTCTAAAAGGTCCCAACCAAATATTTTCAAACTTGTCATGCTTTTAGTTATCTTCTCTCCTTGCATCCCATCTAAGTACTAAATCTCCTTTCCTGAATTCTCTTTCTCTTTCTTTCATGTCAAACAAGCTTTTCATCTTATCCTGATACTGAAAAATTTTATGCTGAATTTTTTCTCTATCCTGGTTAAGTTATATAATATGATGGATCCTCCATTGAAATTAATATGCTTCTTCATATTAATCTTATAATATTTTCATTACTATAAAATCTAATTGAGTAGGAAAAATAGCTCTAATGACATATACTATTTGAAATGGAGATTTACCTGTAGATTGCTTAGGAGAATCTTTGTTTTCCCATACTACAAACTTAAGTTGACTATCCCAATTTTTCTTATGATTAGCCAGTACCTTTTTGATAACCTTAACTAGAGATTTTTTGGATGACTAAGCCAACCCGTTTCCTTGATGGTAGTAAGGCGTAGAGTGATGTAAATAAATTTGGTACTTTTGAAAGAAACTAATCATTTTAATGGAACTAAAATCCTGAGTGTTATCTACAACAATCTCTCTTGGACATCCAAACCTTGATAAAATGTTCTCCTCAATGACTTTCATAACCACACTATATGTTTCATTTTTCACTGGAATGGCTTCAACCCACTTGGTCAAATAGTTTCTGGCTATTAGGATCCATCTGTGTTGATTACTGGAAGTAGGATTAATCTCACCAATAAAATATAAGCCCCATTTAAGAAAGGGACCTTCTATTGAAACTATAATTAAAGTTAAAGTTGGTAACTTCTCTTTTCCTAAAAAAATATGATAAGGAGTGCAACTTAGAACTTCAAATCCTACTTCAGAAAACAATTTAGGGCAATAAAATCCAACTTTTAGAATCTTGTGTGCAGTTCCCTCCATGCATGGTGTTCTCCACAAATTCCTTTATGAAATTCATCAATTACTCCTACAATTTCATCATATGTCAAACAGAGCAAAAATATGCCCAGAGGATAATTCCAAAATAAATTTACATTGATGATACAATATTTCATGGCTTTGTGTTTCAAAGATATGCATTGAACTCTGTTTAATTGTGATGGGCATTGAAATTTTTATTGAAAGTAAATTATATCTTTATACCATATTGACAAAATCAAATTTTGAGATATTTGTGATGAATTGATTGTTGTATTTCCCTGTGCATCATCATTTGGAGAAGGTTCTTGCAGATTCTTCTATGCTTGACCTGAAAGATGCATGATCAAATTGATTCCAAAAAATTTGCAATTTGATTCTGTCAAAATTTTAGCTAACCCCTGACCTTTTACCAATTTGGTTGGTTTGATATCTAAGTTAAATTCTTGAATTTTAGCTATCCACCTTCCCCTCTTTCCATCTGTATCTGGTTGATTCAGCATTGCCTTTACTGCATTGTTATGAACTGTTAGGTCCCTATAATACTAGTGTATTTCATCATTGTTATTATCAATGTAGCCCCCTTATTGTTACTGTTGTGCCTATGTAGTCCCCATATTGTTATTATTGTACCCCATAGAAGCCCACTATTGTTATTTTTGTGCCCTTACATTATTATTGTTATGTCGACTTTGATTATATTGTGACCTTTTAGACTCCTATATATAGAAAGGAGGTTTTTTCATTTGAATCATCCAAGAATTATTCATTCGTGTAATTTAAAGGAGGTTTTCCCCTCGAAGAGGATAATTTTTAAGTCGTTGATCTATCTCTTCTTCTATTTTGTGAGCTGGTTTCATAACATTTGGTATCAAAACTTGGGATTCTAGGGTTTTGCTTCTTCAAACATGTCATCTTGGGATTTTCGCTATAATTGTTTTTCTATGAGCCTTCAAAAGCGAAACTTAGTACCATGTGGAGCCGAAATCTTGGTGAATTTTGAGTAAAAATTTCAGATCTTGGTTCGCTATATTTTCGGAGATATGATCTGAGGACGTTAGGGTTTTCACAAGATCCAAAATTCCATCTCAAACAAGTGACCTAGGGAAAATCGTCATAACTTTCATTTCAGACATCAGATTTGAATTCTGTAAAATGTGGATGAAATTGCACGGACTGTAGTTTGTTGTGTAGAAGTTTTAGGGCCGAAAGTCGAAACAATGACAAGTGGAACTTCGTACAATTTCAGTCTATAATCAGGTCATTGTGGGATATAAGGCATAACTCTTTCTTGAAAACTCCAATATTGGTCTGACTTGTGGGGTTGGAAGTAAGACTCAGATGGATACGACGGGATGAAATTTCAGACCTTAGAGATCACAAATTACAGAGATACAATTGCTTCAATATCAAGCTCCTACAAAGCGAAAAAAAAGGTGTGTAGTTTTTAAAACTTGCATAAGTTTTGTTTGAAAAATTAGTTTGAAGTTATTCAAAGGTCATAGTGAAGCATGCTTATCATTAATTGATTCCCCTAAGAAATAAAATGGAAACACCTAGTAAGCAACCTGAAATATCTACTATGACACATGAAGAAGAGGAAGAAATGCAACATGATATATCAAAATTACGAGACCAAGTGAAACAAATTTCGCTCCCACAAAAAGTAACAGAAACTAAGATGGATGGCTTGAAGAATTGCATGGAAGCTAACGTCAATGGTATAGAAGAAAAATTGAAAGGAAACATGGAATATTTGAAGAAAGACTTCACAAAGTTTCTACAAGAAATTCTTCCTAATGGTGAAAAGGTAGTAGAGGAAACTCATGATGAGAAGAAAAGAAATGGTAATCACGATTTCATAGAATCTAACATTGGATTTAAGATCCACTATATTCCAAATATCAATATGATGAATTTTGATGGCAAGGATCTTGTAACATGGATACTACAGATGGAGCAATATTTTGATCTCCATAATGTGCAAAACACACAAAAGGTACACATTGCAAATTTATATTTATAACTCAATCAGTTTGTATGGTATCGATGGCTTTGCTCTCGTAATTAAATTGTCACTTGGTCAATTTTTACGTAGGAAATGATAACACATTATTATGATACAAAGAGAAACACCTTCTTTATCCAATTGATAAATCTCAAACAAAAGAGTTCAATGGTGGAACACATTGAGGACTTCCAAAAATTGAATATAAGGGTAAATGGTAGTCTAGAGGAGCATAGGATTGATGTCTTAATAGGGACTTCAAAGGATAACATCCAACATGAGGTTCACCTTTGGGAACCTGATTCATTGGTGAAGAATTCAGCTTGGCAAGAAAAATGAAAGCAAAATTATGGCATCAAGCCTACCACTCACAACTATAAATATGGAAGTGTTGTTGCTCCTAGCCTTCCACAACCTACAAGGTTGACACCACAACAATTGGAATAAAAAATAGCAAAAGGGCTTTGTTACAGTTTTGATAGAAAATACACTAAAAGTCATAAGTGTGATGGGAAGAAATTATTTTACATCGATTGTGAAGAGGAGGAAGAAAAGGAACAAGAAATGTTAAAAGAAGAGGATATACACCAGGAACCAACCCCAGAGAAAGAAGAAATGAATCTGACCATATCTTGTAATGCATTGGCAAGAATTACAACTCCTCAAACCCTCAACATAGAAGGACATATCAAGAAGAAAAATGTAATAGTGTTGATTGATTTGGGTAGTACCCATAATTTTATTCATTGTAAGATAGCCAAGGAATTGATTGCTTCATATATCCAACACTAGTGTCAAATGATGGTTGCAAATGGAGGAACCATAAATTGCTCTGGAAAGTGCCATAATATCAAGCTATCCATGGGATAATATGTATTGAATAGTCCAATGCTTTACATTCCAATGGGTGGTGTTGATGTTGTACTAGGAGTCCAATGGTTACAATCTTTGGGTACGATAGCTTTTAATTTTCAAGAAATTTTCTTGAAATTTTTTTGGGAAGGAAAGGAAGCTAAATTAAGGGGTATCGCAAGGGGTATTGTAGGGAAACCAGGAAAGATAATCAACGCTAATGGCCTGACAAAGATTCTAAATAAAGAACAATGGGCGTAATTGCACAATTATGTTCACTAGAGATTCAAACATCAAAATCATCTAGTTCTCCAGATCTCGAAAAAGTCTTAGACAATAATTCCAAAGTATTTGAGACTCCCAAAGGCCTCCCACCTATTCATGATCATGATCATGTTATTCATTTTATTCCAGGAATTTTTCCTCCAAACATCAGGCCTTTAAGATATCCCTATGCCCGAAAGAGTGAAATTGAACATATGGTTGCAGAAATGCTAGAGGCTGGTATAATTCAACCTAGTCAAATTTCTTTCTCTGCTCCTGTAGTATTGGTGCACAAGAAGGATGGATCATAGTGCATGTGTCCAAATTATATGGAGCACAACAAGCTCACTATTAAAGATAAATTTTTCATTCCTATCATTGATGAATTATTGGATGAATTACATGGAGCAATTTACTTCACCAAGTTGGATCTTTGTTTAGGATATCATCAAATAAGAATGAAGACCGAAGACATTCTGAAAACGGCATTTAGAACTCGTGAAGGTCATTATGAATTTTTGGTCGTGCCTTTTGGCCTTACCAATGCACCTTCTACACTTCAAGTTAAAAATGAATCATGATATTCTTAAATAATTTTTAGAAAAAATATTATCTTCAGATGAGCAACAAAAATGGGTCACAAAGATGTTGGGTTCTGACTTTGAAATCATCTACAAAAAAGGGAAGCAAAATGTTGTTGCAGATGCACTCTCAAGAAAGGATGAGGATGTGGAAGCATTGCTTTGTGCCATTTCTTTTATCCAACCAGATTAGATAACCAAAGAAAGGGATGAATGGAAGAATGACGAAGAAGCGTGGGAACTCATTCAAAAGTTGTAGCAAGATCCCAATACATCTGATACATTTAGATGGAAAAATTATTCATTATGTTACAAAGATCGCTTATACCTTTGTAAGAATTCCCAAATCAAACAAAAGATTCTTTTGGAATTGCACACCTCTCCCTTAGGAGGGCACTCAGGATTTTTTAAAATTCACCACAGGGTTAAGAAGCAATTTTTTTGGGATGGCCTTAAATATGATATTCAAAAGTTTGTGGCGGAATGTTTGGTTTTCCAACAAAATAAAGTTGAGACAATTAAGACCCCAGGTCTGTTACAACCTTTATCCATTCCAAGTCAACGTTGGAGGAGGTTTCAATGTATTTTATCACAGGTTTACCAAGTCCGAAGGAAAGAGCGTCATCATGGTGGCAGTTGATAGACTTCCCAAGTATGCACACTTTTGTGCATTATCTCATCCATTTAAAGCCAGTACAGTTTTTTCTGCATTTATGGAAATAGTTCAAAAGCTACATGGAAACCCAAAGATTATTGTAAGCGACAGAGATCCAATTTTCACTAGAAATTTTTGGACGGAATTATTTTCTTGTCTAGGTACTCAATTAGCTCATAGCTCATATTATCATCCTCAATCTGATGGACAAACTGAGACAGTGAACAAAAGTTTGAAAGGATATATTCATTGCTTTGTATCTGATAAACGGACACAATGGGTCAAGTGGTTACCTCTGGCTGAATGGTGTTATAACAATTTCTTCCATACTGCACCGAAAATGATCCCATTTATGGCTCTTTATGGATATCATCCACCGTCCATCACATCATCTTTAAGAGAAAATTCTAAGGTTCAAGTAGTGGAAGATCACACCGAGCATCAACAACAAGTTCTCTAACTCTCAAAGGATAACCTCGCTTTGGCGTAAAATAGAATGAAACAACAGGTAGATCAACATCACAACGAAAGAAGTTTTGATGTAGGCGACTGGGTATTTTTATGGCTACAACCATACAAACAAATGTAAGAAAGATAAGAAGGATAATAAATTATCACCAAAGTCCCTTTCGGCGATCTTGTGACCCCACTCGCATCATACGCCTTTTTCCTCCAATCGAGCTTTCCCAAGTCATCAACTCTTCCCAGCTGATTTGGCCTTCCATTGCTCCCCCTTCTCCTTTAAATTTCGGGCCTCCCATTCCTCTCATCACTCCTCGATCCTCCTCTATTCTACATGTTGATCACCCTCTCCAACATGCTCTCTGTCTCTCTTCTTTCCCGTCATTTCTTCTTAGCCCAAACTCCTTCCTTCTTCGCCTTGTTCCCTCAACCCTCTCGTGCCTTCTCGCTCCCCCTCTCTACGATCCTAATCCTCCTGCAAGGTCGCTACCTTTGGATTGCTTCCCCTTCTCCCCTCATGCTCGCAATCCCATCATGAGCCTCAAGTTATCCTCGCTCTACTCTCCCTTTGCCTATCCGCCCAAATCTGCTCTCATCTCTAACCACTTTCTTCTCTCCACCATTTTCACTTTCTCTTCAGTAAAGCTTGAATCCTTTTTCATCTTGTATCGAATCAAGCCAGCAAACCGGTGCATTAATCAAGGGAAGTTGGATCTTCATCCAATCAACAAGAAGGTCCATAGGCATCATCCTATCAAGCTCTGGGGAACAATAGCAGTGCCTTCACCCAGTAGAGACACCAGGAAGAATCAGCCTACCACGGAGGATCATATTGCATATCACAAGGAAGTAGAAGACCGCTTAGAAATGGACTTAAATCCAGTAGACCGAGCTTCCCAAAATGAGAAATGTACTACATGCTGAGCTCACAAATTCATGATCGTTAAGATAAGAGAGATAATCCAGGACTTGAAGATTTAAGTGAGGTCTGAAAACTCAGCTTTGAAGAGACAATTGGAGATTCAGAAGGCTAAAATAGACTCCCTCACCAACAAGTGCACTCACCTAGAGGAGACAATCAGCTACCTCAAAAACATTACTCTGAATCAGGAGGGAGAAAACTCCAACTATTAGAGTAGTAAACAGAGATCTCATCAAGATCAATCTGTAAACAAATATTAAAATGCATCATAAGTGTTTTTAAGTTTCTTAGTTTCTGACAGTTATGTTATGTAAGTGTGTTTTCTTGCTTTCACAGTTTGTATGGCAATATGCTAAAAATGTAGTTGGAAACTCTGGAATTTTTGGATTCATGTGTAAAGGTACCTGGGACTGCATTCCCGGTCTACTCTCCTTCAGCATGACTCTTTCCAGTCCCATATGTATCAAGAGTTTTCTCCTCTCTCTTTTTTGGAATATATAAAACCATAACCAATCTTGTAAAAAAAAAAAAATTATCACCAAAGTATTATGGTCCTTACAAGGTGTTGCAAAATATTGGTACTATGGCATACAAATTAGAGCTTTCTGCATCTTCCCGAGTGCACCCAGTTTTCCATGTTTTGTGCTTAAAGAAGATTATAGGTGAAAAGCTCCTAGTTCAAACAATATTGATATAACTTGAAAAGGAAGGAAAAATCATATTGGAACCTGAAGCAGTCACGGAGACAAGAACTCTACAGCTACAAAATCGGTCAACTTCAGAGTATCTCATCAAGTGGAAGAACTTACCTGCTGAATATTCCACATGGGAGGATGAGAATTTTATACAAAAGCATCCATAACTACTCAAGCATTGAGGACAACACTTTTTTGAAGGAGAGGGGAATGTTAGGTCCCTATAATACTAGTGTCTTCCCTCATTTGTATTGTCACTGTAGCCCCCTTATTGTTATTGTTTTGCCCATGTAGTCCCCATATTGTTATTATTGTGCATGATAGAAGCCCAGTATTGTTATTGTTGTGCCCTTACATTATTATTGTTATGTTGACTATGATTATATTGTGACCCCTTAGACTCCTATATATATAAAGGAGGTTTTTTCATTTGAATGATCCAATAATTGTTCATTTGTGTAATGTAAAGTAGGTTTCCCCCTCGAAGAGGCTAATTTTTAAGTCGTTGATCTATCTCTTCTTCTATGTTGTGAGATGGTTGCATAACAGGAACATAGGTAGTAGCTTTGGAATGTAGTACTTAAATCCTAAATGACTTGAGGGCCTGAACTAAATCATAATATTTTTTTCTCTAGGATGTCATAATTTAGCTCAACATCCCTCATAACCTTGTTGAATAAAGGAATAGGTTGTTAATGCTCTTCAGGATTCTATTGTAATAAAACAATAACAATGATAGTATCATATGCAAAAGAGAATATACTAAAAGGTTTAGTATAATATGGACTAGATAACACTGGTACTTCTGTCAATGATTTCTTGATTCTTCCAAAATAATTTCTTGACTGAATATTCCACTTGATCTCCTCATCTTTTTTTAGCAAGTTGGTAATATCTTTCACAATATCTGCATAATTGGAGATGAACCTTCTTAGGAAATTAATTTTTCCAAGAAATGCTTGAGTCTCCTTTTTACCTCTAGGAAAGGTAATGAGTTGTATAGCTAACACTCTCTTCAAATCAATCATTACTCCCTCCTTTGAACCAATATGGCCTAGTAACTTCCCTTATGTCAAAGAAAGCATTGATTTCTTGGGATTCAAGGAAATACCAAATTTTCTACATCTTTGTAATATTTGCTTCAAATGTTTAATATGTTGGTCATGAGATTTAGAAAAGACAATTAAGTCATCTAAATAAATAATAATAAATTTATTGACTTCTCCAACAAATGCCAAATCCATGGCTTTTTGAAAGGTGACTCCTGCATTCATCAATCCAAAGGGCATATTAACGTACATAAATGTACCCCAAGGTGTAGTGAAGGTTGTTTTGCTATGTTCCTCTTTGCTGACTAGAATATGATTGTATCCTAAGAAACCATCCAAAATATAAATCGTGTTTTCACTTGTTATCCTTTGGAGTAGAAAATCCATCTTTGGTAAAGGATACTTATCCTTCAATGAAGCTCTGTTAAAATTCCTGAAATCAACACACAACCTTATTTCTTTGTTCTTCTTCCTAACATGGACCAGGTTGGCTATCCAATCAAAGTATCTCAAGGGGACAATGATTTTTTCTTCAAGCAATTTCTTCACTTCCTTTTCTATTATCGGCAACAATATCAGATTAATATTTCCATGTATTTAATACCTTTTATCTAACTATTAAATTTAACAACCAATTAAATTATTTATATATTTATTTAAAGGTATGGTCCCTTATTATAACTAACTTCCAATTAAATTAAATTATTTTTATTTTTATTTTAGAGGTTAGGTCCCTAGTCCTATTTAGCCGTTAGCCTAATTAGCCATTGGAGGCTCTGCTCAAGCTATTTAACATGCAAAGCTAGATCTGGTTCTTCAACTTGTCCTGCCGATGAACCACACTAGTTGGTTCGAAACGCGTCGACAAATGATTGATCTTGTGATTTACGCCGAAATCTCTCATTAACCTGATATGGATCACAGAAGCCTCAACTCTACAATATCAGATTAAATCGTCTTACATTTTTCTTAATAGGTTTAATATCAGGATTCAATGGAATTTTGTTCTCATAATAGATGTTTCATGTGTCTTCAAGTCTTCATATCTCCATGCAAAAACATATTTAAACTCTTTAAATAACTAACTGTATTTATCTATAACTTTAGGCTACAACTTACCTGAAATCATGATGTTTTTGACATCTTCATTAGTGCCAATATTACACTCTTGTATATCATCATGTGGAGGATTCTAATGAAAAATCTTTTCAAGGGGTACCAATCCCTTTGGAATACGATTATTTGGAACTTGAATTATGTCATGGTTAGTTATACTTTACTTTAAAATTGCAATTTGATTATCAATATCTTTAAGATTGTCTTCATCATTCTCTTCATCAATATGCAAAAAAGAAAATTCTTTAATGGTTTATAAAAAAATATTGAGTTGCTCATCATCGTCAAATATTTTCCAGTGCTTAATATTATCTGGAATAGATGGTATGTGCCTAACTTCTATTTGGTATTGCAATTGAAAGGTATCAGGAACTATGAATGTGCTTGCAGATACTGCCAAAGAATATGCAACTGCATTCTCTTCTCTCTTAATAGTTGAAATATTAAAAGCTTGAAAGTAATTTCTATACAGTCCCAAGTTTCATTTTTGTAAGCTTTTAATCAGGGATGTTTATTTTTACAGGCATTTTTAACTTGTCTAACTACAAACTTTGAATCTCAAAATACTAGCAATCTCTGAATTTTCATTTTCTTGGAAATCTCTAATCTATGAATCAAAGCTTCATATTCTGCTACATTGTTTGTACTTCAAATTTCAGTTTGAAATAATGATCGATTATTTGTTGTTTAGGTGAAACAAAATAGCTCCTACTCCAGATCCATCTCTAGGAGAAGCTCCATCAAAATACATTCTCCAAATATCATTTTCTAAAGACTGAGGAATATTTACAATGTCTTCAATTTTATTTTTTACATTTCATTCTTCATTTACAGCCAAAATAAAGCACCCTAAGTCTTATTCAATGGAATAAATAGGGTGATTCACAGCTTGTCTAGGCCAAGTTACTGTATTTATAAATCTAACTTCTTTATACAAACTTAAATTTTCTCCTCCATAGACTGGAATGGTGGCATATGACATATCCATTTGTAAACTTCCTCTAAGTTCAGCACAACAAGATCTTGATAGCAGCATACTGAATTTGGGAGGAATATCTATGACTACCATATCCATTAACAGACTTTTTACAGGAATTTGGGCTAAAGTAACTACGAAATATTTGATTCGTCCCAAAAGTTGCACATTCTTAGAATCAAAAGTATACAAATCATGGTAAGGCCTTGTCACTTGCAACTAAAGTTGATCCATAATAACTTTTGGCATTAGATTATGAGATGCTCCTAAATCTAACGTACGGTTATAGAGGATAAAATCATGAACCTTTAGAGTTACATAAAAAGGAGGTGCACTCTCATCTTGAATATCAAGACTTGGACCAAAAACAACATAAGGTTTTTCATCACCCTCAACATCCACACTTGAAGATTGGATCCATTTAGATACTTGTTGCTTATAATCATGATTTCTTGTCAAATCAGATAAAGGAAATGGAATTTTAACTTTTCCTAACTCCTTTTCTCCATTAAAAATAGAGGAAACCAACTTTTCCACTTTTGACAAATCTTGATACTGAGTTTGTTGTTGTGAGGATAAAGCTTCATCAATGTTATCCTGTGATACATCAAAATTAACTTTCTTTATTGGTTTGTCTATATTTTGTCTTGGCCTTAAATCATATCATTTGTTAAGTTCAACAATTAGAAATTCTGAAAAACCTTGAAATTTGGAAACCTTAGAAGATTCCATATTCTGAACTAAACATTAATTTTGATTTATGGGAATAGTAGAACCTTCAAGTGGCTGAACAACAAAATAATTGATGTCATCTACAACTGGTGTTTTTTCCTCTATATCTTGATCATCAGTCATTAATGGCGGTTGAATTTGCTAGTCAATATTTTGTCTTTTTCTCTGTAGGATTTGTGGTTTGAAAGGCCTTATGTAAGGTCTCGGAGGTCTATTTACATTTTGTTTTGCTTGTCTAGGTTGAGCCTCCATTCTTGATATTATGTTAGACAAGCTTCTTAAATTGAAGTAATCTCATTAATTTTATGGTCTTCTTCCTTAAATTTTTATGATGATCTAGCTTTTGTTTTTGCTTTTAAATTTCTATCTTCTTTTTCTACTTTTGTTTGCAACATCCCAAATGTTTCTCTATTAGCATCAACTTCCATTGTGTTTGTTTGCATATCTGTCAAAGTTCTAGACTTCCTTTCTCTCAACATTGATGGAAAACCATCATCAAAAGCCTTAGAAAATCCAACTTTTATTGCAGTAGATGGGGGTTTACAATTTGCAGGCATCTTGTTGTAAATTTTATTAAACCTTTTGATGAAATCTTATATAGTTTCATTATGGTTTCTTTTGATATCACCAAAATCAGTTAAATAATAGACAAAGTTTGTATTTATTCCCCACTGGTTTATAAAAGTATTAGTTAACTCAGACCATGAACGAATAGAATTTTCATGCAACTGTCTAAACCAAACTCTCACATTTCATTCCAATTATTAGATAAATAGCCTCATATATATCTTCATGTTCTATATTCATATTATCTACAAAATCCAAAAATGCAAATAAATGAACTTCTACATTTGATCTTGTTTCCCCATTGTATATAGGTAAGTGCTTTAGATATCCAGAAGAGAAATCATGAATTTAATCAATTGGTGGCAATATTAATGTTGTGTATCTATCAGCTACAATTGGTCCCACACTAGCCATAATTAGCTGAGAAATTGGTTGTGAACTTGGTTGTTTAGGAGATGAATGTTTCTTATGGGATGGTTGTTTTGAGATTATATGCTTTTTTGGAAATTGAGGATGGATGATTAGCTTTTTTACTTCAAGAACATTTGTCTCTTGATCTTCAGATGCTAAGAGATTTGTATAAACTTTGAACTCCTCTTCAGGTTGATCAGAAGTAGAAGGATAGGTATGAATAACAAAGTATATACAATCTCTTGTCTTGAGTTTAGATAATTGTAATTCAAGTTCTGCTTCTGTATCAGAAGATTCTATAAGGGATACAAGAAGTTCAAAAGACTGAATTTGATGAACCAATAGAGTAGTTTGTAGATCTATTCCTTTATAAAGAAGTTCTAAGACTTTAGGAGGTAGATCAGACAGATCTGAAGGTATAGGGATTTGTTTTGGTTGTTCGAGCTATGAAACTGATTCTGATAGAATAGAAGAAGAAGCTTCAAGTCCATGTCTAAGATAAGAAATCCATACAAGTCTCTCTAGATCTAATAATGGTGCAAGTAATTCAGGATTAGAGTGAGATCTAGTGTGCCTTTGTGAAGCCAGATTTCTAACTCAGTGGAGTTGCCAAGTGAAATATTTTAGCCTTCTAAACCCTTTTTCACAATTAATAGGACATTTAAATCATTGTCACGGGGAATTATCTTCAAATTTTGTATCCCTGTAATGACGCCAAATTGATGGTGTACCTTTAGAGATAATTCTAGGCTCAAGAACTATGCCAAGGCATCCAAGTGAGGACTTGTTTGAAATGTGGATGATAAAATATTCAAACTATGTATATTAGTTTATAATCTCTTAAATCTTAAAGACTTCACAAAGTGTTGTTTCCAACCTAAACAACATACAATCCTTTAATGATTTGTGGTAGATGAAATAAGAAAATATCTGATAACGTAATATCCTACTTGAATACTAAATTATCCAATATGGTAGATGTGTATAGAAGAATCTCTATAGCCAACATAAATACATTTAAGAGATGATAGAAGGCAATAATTTAATGATGCAGAGGTATTAATCCAAACAAATTGTTCAATTAGCTAGTCTCAATGTAGATGATAACTTTGCAGTGGGTTGTCAGGGAGGTTAATACTCAACCTAGTCTTGCCCAGTGCTTCTATGTTACATTAAACACATGAAGAATGAAAAAAAAGATACACAAAGAAAACTCACATGAACACAAATGTTGTTATAATTTGAAGCCATAACCCTTTGATTATCTCCAAAATTTCAAAATTACAACCAATCTTTCAGTTTGATCCATGTATCAACCTTTCTTAATTCGAATTACAAAGTACATATAGAGTTTTTTCAAAAATCTCTAACCTATTATAGAGTTAATTACTAATATATAGAGTTAATTACATATAGAGTACATATAGAGTTAATTACTAATAAGTTACGTAATAGCATTTGGAAATCATACACACGCACAACACGCTTGAAGAGTAATCTGATCTAGCATCAATCTTCATTAACAGGAATACAACTGCGTTTCGAAATGGAACAACATTACTCCTTAATCGTAAAGAACACAACCTTCAGATAACTTCTATAACATGAATGTAAAGCATAAGAGCTCTGTAACAAAATAGTAACAATATTCGGTCAAGACTAGTAATATTCAATCAACTCTGAACAGATCAGTAATATAATGCAGAGTCGATACAATAGTTCTGTCTATAAAAACCTTAATGAATTAATCTTAACAGAGCATGTGATGTAAACTTATAAAGCATATCATATTACCAAATAATGACAATAAGCAAACCACGCAGAAATCAAATCGTAGTGATACAGAAGCAAGTGTCCTCCGGGGCCGGGCCCTTAGCCTCCAAGGATACACCGCTTTAAGTTAATCCAGATGCAGAAATAAGATAATCACCAAGTTTATATTAATGCATAAAACAAAAGTACAATGAACCAGTTTCAACGAGACTCGATGATCAAAGTTCGATCTTTAACAGAAATTTACATAAAAGCATAATCCCCCAAAGCTAACAGTGTCGTCCCTTTATATAAGGGTGATGGCAGAGATGTCTAAGTAACAAGATAAATAAAGCAGCGATCCCTCAGGATCATAGATACTGAGGGGTTCGCCAAACTGTTAATCCTTGATCACTTCTTTTCTCCTCCCCCGAGCTGGTGTCTTCTCCTCCTTTTCCGGACCGGTTTGCTTCAATCTTCTTAGCCTTGTTTGCACTCGGTCCTCCGTCAAAGGGACAACAGTTACCCTGTTCTTGTCTTTTTCTTTGGAACAGCAGCTCCTCGTTTTCACCCCTTCCTGCACAGGAGAATGACAACTATCAACGGTTAAGTCTTGCATACTAATCCCACATGTTTTGTTATAATTCTTTATTTTTTTCCACATTCATGATGCAAAAAGGTTCACTAGTTCCACTGAAAAGCCACTGAAATGATCATCAAAAACATACCTTTTTAGTACTCCACACACCCCCCTGCTTACCATGTTTCATGCCCTCATGAAAATGTTGTAGTTGACATGCAAGGCAGTGAGAGAATAGGCTGGAGAAGGAATCTCATGCGGAGGCCTACAGCCGTGGTGAGTGACTAGGTAGTCAAAGAACTGGCCTGTTTGACCCTCAGGCATCTCATATAGGGCTTGATATCCGGGTGCAGGGTGCCAGATAATTGGACTGCAGAATCTATATCCTAACCAGGATGGCCCTGCCCTCAAAATACTTTCGCCATAGAGGTTCAAACGATTGGCAGCTAATTCAAAATTCTCATACTTAAATGGCTCCCTGAGCTGGATGTTTGGATTAGAGATTCGGTACCGAAATTTGGCTGCATCAATGGCGAGGTCTTTGATAGAAAGAAAATATTCTAAACTTTGTCGAATGAGTGCCTCGTGCATGGGTCCTAACATTTCAATGACACCCGGAGTTCTCATGAGGTTTCTATGTGCTTTCCACAACTGCACTGGGTCCCTAGGCTCAGCCCTTACCCACAAGTCTAGGCCATCTTCCTGCCTCTAGAAATTATTATAGGCTTTGAGCCATTTAATCTGATTAACCCCGAATGAGATGAATGCTTGCAATTGGATGTCTCCAACAAAAGGGCCAGGGTTCAGCTCAGTCTCCTGATCTAGCACGAGGTTATGTAAATAGAATTCACACAGCAATCTCTGGACCTTCACCCCATAATGTTTACAACAGTCTATAAAGTCATTGACAGTGTTAATTTGTATAGGGGCGCCTGCTTTAACAGCTTTTATTTTTAATTGTAAGTACCGTTCCAGTAAAAACAGAGCATAGTTTTTGGCAGGGGCCCTACATGCTAAAACGTCATTGTATAAAGAACACAAGGTATCCATCTGCTTGATAACAGTATCTAGCCTACGAGTTACCTTTGCAACCTTCTCTTGTTCCTTTCGCCAACCTTCAAAGGCCTGGCTTTCGGATTGATTGATGTTCCTTAGTTGCTGTTGTAGTTCTTCATACTTCTCACGGGGGACCGTTTGCTCTCTAAGCTTTTATGCTTCTTGTTGAGCCTATTTCAATCCCTTGCGCAAGGTCACTGTCTTTGGATCTCTTCTCCATGCAGCAGTGGAGGCCGGAAGTTTTACCTGAACTTTCTTATTGCGTTGTTTCGAGTTCAGAACCCTTATCACCCCTGAGGGTGGTGCCTCTGTCTGAATTTTCCTGTTATCCGTTTCTTTGTTAACACGAATATCAACTTGCTGCTGTTCCTTTTCAAATGGAACAGCAGTCTGTTCCTCAGCATCATTTGGAACCGCAGCTAGATTTTCAGCAGGGTTTTGAACAGCAGGGCGATTTTTGGTCCTCCGCCTTTTTATCTTGCGGAATTTTACTGCAGTGGTCACCTTTTTCTTCCCTACGGTCTTCCTTACCCTCTGCCTTGCTCTCAGGATTCTGATCTACTGGTGGAGCTGGGCTATTATGCTCAATAATCTCTGTTGTTCCTTTCGCAATTCCCTAATTTCCAGCGTTTTATTAGAAGGAACAGCAGGCTGTCTGCTGCGTTTTGGGCCGTGACTAGTCCCTGGATCTTTCTCCTGGGGTGCTTCTTCGTTGTTCTGTTCTGGCTGTTCTGGGGTAGGAACCTTAACTGGTTCCATCACTTCCTGGGCAACTTCTTTTTCTACTCCTACTTCCTCCGGAATTTCCTCTGGTGCCTCAAGAACAGATTGTTCCCGTTCAGTTTCTCTTATCTCCTCTTCATCATGTACAGGCAGATTTCCTTCTTCTGCCTCTTCTGCATGTGATTTTTCAGATGCATTTTCTTCTTGGGGTTTGTCGTGGAGGTCTGCTGGACTGGAAGGTTGGCCATACTCACCCATATTGGCCAAAACTGCGGCCAATTCATCTTCTCCTACTGGGTCCTGTGGTGGGCTACCTTCCTGCTGTCCCATTTCCTCCTCCTGCTTGGATTGTTCAGCTTCTGCCTCAGAATGCTCAGCTTCTGTTTCAGAATGCTCAGCTTCTTCCTCATTTTCCTCTTCAAATTGCTCGGCCTCCTCAGCCTCTCCTTTCTTTTCTCCTTCAGCTTGCTCTACTTCTACTTCTGGCCGTGAGGATTGCTCGTCCTCAATTTCCACTGGTTGGCTGGTGCTTTCCTGGAGCTTTTCTAGCCTTCCTCGTATCTGAGCTAACCGGACTGATTTTCTGCGTTTCTCTGGCTGTTCGGGTGTACCGGTGGCAAGCTTACGCTTTGCCGATTCCTAGCGTGTTTCTCGACGTTCAGATGTACTAGCAACATGTTTTTGTTTTACGAATTCTCTGCGTTTTTCCAGACGTTCTGGTGTGCTGGTAGTATGTTTACGTTTTGGGGATGGTGTTGTCACCCTTCCCTCAATTATTGCAATTAGCTCTTCCCAGCTGCTTTGCTGCTGGGTGAGGCTATGACTAACAATTAATCGAATTAACTCGTGGTGACTGACAACTGACTCTACATGTTGTGCCTTTTTTAGGCTTCGTGCAACATCATGAAGTAATGAATTCAAAAGTGCAGGCAGATTTACAGAGCATTTCTGCTTTAGAACAGCTAAGAGTTTAAGATGTTGTGGTCTTACCACGTCTTTTCTCCCCTCGCAGGTGATGTAGCTTTGCACGGTTCTTGCTAATTCTGCCCAGGGTTCTCCTAGCGTTGCTGGCAGAACTCCCTTCCCTTTAATCGTCAAGCTTTAGCCTTCGTCCTCGAAGATTTCCATGATCTTCTGTAATCTTTCCTTCTTTAGTGTCCATACAGGTCTGGTGGCTGGTAGTCCTGAGACTTCTGCGATTATATCGTCGATGACCGCTATCTGCTTCCCCCTTACTATGGAGTGATCCTCCTGCAGATTCTGCAGGAATTTAATCACCACTGTTTCATTAGACTCCTACAAGCGGCTAAGATAAGTCAGCCACCCTGCTCTTTCCAGGATCTCCTGGGCAGCAGCGGAGACTTTCAACTCCTGAGGTTCCCTTCGAATTTCCCTTCCTCCCATGGTTTCACTGCGGATTATCAATGGAACAGCAACTGCTTATGCTGTTTGAAACACAGAGAGGGTAATAATCGCAAGATTTCGAAAAAACACAGAGTATGCAACAGAAATGACTTATGAACAGCAACTTGTGTAAAAAATAGAAATATCATGCTATTAAGTCGTGCCATACCCTAGTACGCTATCTTTCCCGAATAGTGGGCTGACACATAATCCGGGGAATAATGAGGTTAACCTCCCCCCCCCCACAATGTGATAGGCTGTCCCAGCCGTCAAAGAAAGGAGCAGCACCCGATCTGCAACAGAGTCATAAAGGAACAGCGTATGAAAATATGCCATGTTTAGAAAAACAACAAATTACCGAAATCGAGGCATAAAGTTGGATCGCGTATTACGTAAGAGGCTGTTGTGATATGATGCGAGGCTGGGGGATAGGACGTCTGTCGTACTTGCCAAATCTCAAGTGGTCATTGTCACCTCCTTTGCCATGATTGGTGGTAATAAATGTTCATGCGATATATAAGTCGGGGGATAATGTATGATTAGTGCCTAGGATATAAGAAACAAAAGAGTATTAGTATCTTACCTATTGGTGTAACCAATTTGACTTCAATACCATTAACAGTGCTCTACTGCCGACAAGTGTCCATAACCTTGGCAGAGTTGTTTATTTCACCCCTGGAACCATGATCCTTTATGTGCATATTAAGGAATGTAATGTCAAAGTGTAGGCCATTATGCTGGCTTGGTAACCAGTTAGCCAGAATTCCATTCACGAGGAAGGAGCGAAAAGTGGGCAGGTCGGCTCGTGATGAGACCTCCTGTTCCAAGGTTTGTTTATTTGATATACCTTTTGGACCATCTCCCTGGTGTGGTGGCCATAATGGGAATGCCACTTCACTTCCATCCTCATGATCATGGTAGGCTGGCTCTTGATGAGACCCCCTATCCTGCATTTGACAATTTATAATCCATCTTTTTACTTTATCTTTTTCATAAAGCACTTTTCCTTATTTATACACAAAGGGTGGTTTAACACTCCTTAAGAGTGGGAATGGTGGAAGAAGTCTTATCATGTCAATAGGAAGATATAAACCCTTTGCTCTTATTCCTAAGTAATAATCAAAGAGGATTAAAGGGAATGTCATGATAAAGCTAACCAATCAAAGCAAAATTAGTAAGACAATGACAACAAAAGATGATGAATAAGTGTGTCCTTCCTTTTGTCCTCTTACCAATATAGAGCTTTATAAAGATAGCGATTTATAATTTGCGGATTTCAGTATGTTGTGATTTTGTGTTCATTGCATAAGTGCATATCTGTCTCTTAAAGACTTTGAGAGAACAGGAGCAAGAAGCATCCTCAATTTAGATCAGCAAAAGGGATAAGCTGTTTCACAAGGAGAGAAAAAGTATGCTAGAAGTGTTCCTTTTGGAAAGAGGAACAACAAAGGAGCATAGATCTCAAAAGTGCAAATGTCGTTCCTTTTGAAAAAGGAACAGCAGAACACACCAATGCCGTTCCTTTGAAAAAGGAACAGCAGAAATTAAAAAAATGCTATTTCCTTATAAAAAGATAGCAAAACACTTGAAATGACGTTCCTTTTTAAAAAGGAACAGTAGCCATGAAAAATGCGGTTCCTTTGAAAAAGGAACAGCAAAAGACACAATAATGTCGTTCCTTTTGAAAAAGGAACAGCAAAAATCAAAATGTTGTTCCTTCTAGAAAAGGAACAGCAGAACAAGCAAATGTCGTTCCTTTGAAAAAGGAACAACAGAAAATCAAGAATGTTGTTCCTTTTGAAAAGGAACAGCAGAAAATCAAGAATGTTGTTCCTTTTGAAAAGGAACAGCAGAAAATCAAGAATGTTGTTCCTTTTCAAAAGGAATAGCAGGAAATCAAGAACGTTGTTCCTTTTGAAAAGGAACAGCAGAAAATCAAGAATCTTGTTCCTTTTGAAAAGGAACAGCAGAAAATCAAGAATGTTGTTCCTTTTGAAAAGGAACAGCAGAAAATGAAGAATGTTGTTCCTTTTGAAAAGGAACAGCAAAAACACGCAAATGCCATTCTTTTAGAAACGGAATGGCAAAAATCGAAATTTTGAGAAAGAAAAGGAACAGCAGGAAAGCATTAGTCCAAGCATATGTACAAGAAAGACTTAAAGAAAAGAACTTATGTACAAATTGTAAAAAGAAACGAATTCCTTAATGAATTATAGGTGAGGAAGACTTCTCTTCCTCTCCTAAAATCTCCATATCAGTGTCTCGGCGTAGCTGCTGGCAGAAGGATTCCCGAGTGAGTGGTTTATGATAGAGACGAACTCGGTGGCCATTTACTTTGAAGGCATATCCAGAACCGTCAATGGTGATTAAAGTAAGGGTCCCATTGTCATGTACCTTCTGGATTTCGTATGGTCCCAACCAATGAGTCTGGAGTTTCCCAGGGAAGTCCTGAAACCGAGAGTCATACAACAGAGCCCAGTCTCCCTCATGGAAGACTTTGTTTTTAATGAGCGCATCATGCCATTTGGCTCGCTGCTGTTGAATCAGTGTTGTATTTTGTAATGCAGATAGCCTAATTTCATCCAATTCATTGATCTGCTGTAGTCGATTAATCTGTGCCTCGCTTAGATCTAAGCCAACTTCCTGTGCTGTTCGTAATGTTTGGATTTCAAATTCTATGGGAAAAATGGGTTTTTTTCCAAACATTAATTGATAAGGTGAGTAACCAGTGGTGCTCCTCCAAGTTGTTCTATAGGCCCAGAGTGCTTCAGGTAGTCTGGCAGCCCAATCACGCCTATGTGACGCAATGGTTTTCGTTAGGATTGATTCTATTACCTTATTGTTGCTTTCTACTTGTCCATTCGCCTGTGGGTGGTATGGAGTAGTGATTTTATGCTAGACGTGATAGTTGTTGAGTGTTGCAGCTAATCTATTCCAAGCAAATTGTGGTCCTCTGTCTGTAATTATTTCCCTTGGAAGGCCATAACGTATGAATAGATGGAACAGGAACTGTATGACAGAGTCCTCTGTGGCTCTTGGCAATGCTTCTGCTTCAACCCATTTGGTGACATATTCTGTTGCCACCAAGATATATGTTTTCTGATTTGATGAGGGGTTGATGGGTCCAACAAAATCAAGAGCCCATCGCTCAAATGGTTCAATGACTAACTGTGGTTTCAGAGGCATCTCGTCAGCTTGACCAGGACGTCCTGCTCGCTGGAAGCTGTCACAGGCTTGGGCAAATTTCTTTGCATCTCTGAAAATCATGGGCCAATAATATCCTGTCTGCAATACTTTATGTCCAGTTCTACGCTCAACGAAGTGTCCAACACATGGTCCATCATGACAGGCTTTTAGGATGTCAAAGATTTCATCTTCTCGAACACATCTCCTGATATGCATGTCTGCCCCTGTGTGAAACAAGTAGCCCCCAATCCAGGAGAATCGAGTACTCTTCTGAACAATATGTTTGCGTTCATTAGGGGTTATTTGTTTTGGTAGTTTACCTACTGCAAGGTAGTTGGCAACATCAGCATGCCAGGGTGTTTGAACGGCAACAGCAAATAGATGTTTGTCGGGAAATTGATCTTCAACTGTTGCTGCATCGATTGGCTTTGGAATTCTTGAGAGAAAATCGGCTACAGGGTTTTCTTTGCCAGGCCGATCCTTGATTGTGATATCGAATTCCTGCAATAAAATCAACCATCTAGTTATTCTGGCATTTGTGACAGGCTTATTTGCTAAATATTTTATAGCAGAATGATCTGTATATAAGATAACATGATAGCCTGTAATATAATGTCTAAACTTATTGACAGCATGTATTACAGCTAGGAATTCTTTTTCAGTAACAGTGTAATTTAATTCAGCAGGGGATAAATTTTTGCTGATGTAATAGATAGCATATGGTTTTTTATCTTCTTCCTGCCCAAGGACTGCGCCAATGGCTGTATCTGAGGCATTAGATGATATCTGAAATGGTAAATCCCAGTTTGGTCCTCGAAGGACTGGGGCTGTGGATACGAGCTTCTTTAAATCCTTGAAAGCACGCTCACATTTTTCTGTCCAAAGAAAATCAACGTTCCCAGTTAGTGCATATAAATGTGCAACAATGTGTGAATAATGTTCTATAAATCATCTATAATAACCAGAAAATCCAAGAAATCTGTGTACCTCTGTTTGAGTAGTAGGAGTGGGAATAAGCAAAAGTATTTGGATTTTGGCCGGGTCTACCTAAATGTCGGTTGCTGAAACATAGTGTCCTAGGATAAGTCCTTCAGTCATCATCATGTAACATTTTTCGTGGCTTAAGCAAAGCCTGGTAGCTATGCAGCGTTGTAGGACTTTCTCTAGGGTGTCTAGTGCTAGATCAAAATCATCTCCATATGGTGTAAAGTCATCCATATATACTTCAATTCCATCATTTATTAAATCTGCAAAAATGCTAAGGATAGCCCTTTGGAATGTGGCAGGAGCATTACATAGGCCAAAAGGTAGAACTCGATAGGCAAATGTTCCCCAAGGACAAGTAAAAGTAGTTTTGTCCTGGTCTTCAGGGGCAATCTGAATCTGATTGTATCCACTGAAGCCATCCAGGAAAGAAAAGAATTTCTTTCCTGCTAAAGTATCTAGTACTTGGTCTACGAATGGGAGGGGAAAGTGGTCTTTTTGTGTTGCTTTATTGAGTTCCCTGTAATCCACACAAATTCTCCATTTCACATTCTTTTTTGGTACCATCACAAGCGAAGAGACCCATTTACTATCAGAAATAGGATAGATAAAATTGGCATCTAAAAGTTTCTGAAGTTCAGCTTTTACCACATCCTTTAGATGAGGATTAAGTCTTCTTTGCGGTTGACGAACGGGTCTAGCATCTTTTTCTATATAAATGTGGTGTGTACACAATTGGGGATCGATTCCTTTCATATCAGGGTAATCCCATGCGGATGCTTCTTGATATTTTCTTAACAGATGGATGAGCTTCGTTTCTTGTTCAGGTGTGAGGTTGGCATTGATATTTAAAGTTTTTCCCAGTTCAATTTCCACAATTTTACTATTTGCAATAGAAGTAACAGGTATTGTTTGATCATGTGTATCTTTCAGAGGATCTTCTTCTAATTCATTATCAAATGCTGCTTCTATCATGTGACACTGTGTGGAGGATCCGGATTCAGTTTGACTAATGAAGTTGTTAATGGCATCATCTTCTGTTTGATCTTTAAAATCAAGTGCCTCTTGTATAGTCAATGGAGATCTAATGTTATTAGTAAGGTATGATACAAGGTGCTTGTTAGTTTTAATTATTGTGACACTTGGCTGCGCTAGAGGGTATAGAACTAAATTCTTAATATTTGGTCCTTTGGTTATGGTCATATTTCCTTGCCGGCAACCAATGTAAGCATCGGCAGTGGCAAGCCAAGGTCTACCTAGGATTAGCGGGTGTCCATCAAGTCGGGTTTTTGGATTAATTATCAAGAAATCAGTTGGATATTCCCAAGAATCTACAGAGACCATGACATCATGTAGAGTACCCTCTGGTCTAACCACAGATCGGTCAGCCAATTCTAACAAAGTAGAGATGGGTTCTACAGATGTAATGCCTAGCTTTTGGCAAGTAGTGGTTGTTAAAATATTAATTGCAGCTCCTAGATCAACTAAGGCATTAGACAGGGTCTGACCATAAATTTGAACAGTTACAATGGGATTTCTTGGGTCTTCATATTTAATGGGTGTTTCTTTCTTGGATAGTAAATCAGATAAAGTACCGACTACTTGGACTCTTGGATTAGTTGTTATATTCCTCCTTGGTTTCTTTATGCACAATTCTTTGATAGTTTTTGCGTATATAGGAATGTCTTGAATGGCTTGGAGGAATGGGATTTTTATGTACAGATTTTGTAATTCTCCCAGAATGTCGAAGTCAGGATACTGTAAAGGTCGAGGTATGACTAATCGTTCTGGGAACGGAGGAGAGGATGTGGTTGCTTGGTTATGAGTCTGCCGCTTATTTACATCCTCTTGTTGCAACTGATGTTCTCTTGGTAACTGATCTTCAATATGAACTATTTTATCTCCCTCAGTTTCAATAATACGTCCAAATTGTAACTGAAGATCATTACACTCCCTCAGGTCGGGTCCTATTTCTGATGATTCTATAATTTGGAGAGATTGGACCGGTCTATTATTTGGATTGGGGTTGGGTTGGGCTGGGAGTTGCGGTCTCAGATTAGACTGGGGATTTTGTTGTAAGGCTGGCAGAGTAGGTTGAGGGAGCGAAATAGTTCCTACTGGCTGGTGCATCGGTCTTTGCCAGTTTGTCTGCCAGGGTGAACTTTGTGAAGTCGGGGGAGTCCATTGTGGAGAATATGGGCTATTTTGCCAATATGGTGGAGTGTAGGGGAAATTCAGCCAACCGGATTGGCTTGCCTGATTCAGCCACGGGTTTGAAGAAGGAAACGACGGTGATGACCAGTTTGAAAATGGGGGTTGGGACTGACTTTGCCACATACTATATTGTGGAGGCTGAAAAGAAGAAGTTGGGTCTGGAAACATAGCAGATTGTCTCGGCTGCCACTGGCGGCACTGGTTGATCAATTACACCGATTCTGGTTCTTCTTCCACTTCCTTATATACTGCTTTTAATCCAGGAAGTGAGGGGAAGCTTTCCGTAAGGTGATCTTTTGTACAGATGGCACATGTTTGGACTGTATCCAGTGGACACTCCTTGTGACTATGCTTTTTCCTGCGTCGGGGACAGATGATCGCCAAATTTTGTTCTGCCTCCATCTGCTTCTGTTTAGCCTGCATAATATCAAGTTGTGTATTTAGTGTCCCCAGAATATCAGTTTTAAAATTTTCTAATAAATTTCCAATATCTACACTCATTACTCCTTCTGTTGATATTTTGTTATCTCTTGCAAACCGATCATATTCTGCCGATTTTACACTTGTGCTGCCTCTCGAACTCCTGATACATAAATCAATGATGTCAGCAAAATTCTCTTGATAAATATCCCCTTTTCCCATGATGTTTAATGTTTCAATCCATTGTTCCTTCATGCCTCTTATCAATGCAGTTTTTAACACATTATCAGGTAAAGGTAGTGATGCATAAGGAGATCTTTGTAGATTGTACTGAAAACGTTCCACATACTCCTCTAATGTTTCATTTGGTTTGGTTGTCATTTGGAATATTTCGTCCTTTAATTCTCTAGACCTACAGTAGTCCTGATATTTTTTTAAGAAATATTCTTTCATTTGATCCCAATTGTTGATGACCCCACCACCTAGTCCCATAAACCATCTTAAAGCAGCCCCTTTTAATGTATAGGGGAATAATTTCAATTTCTGGGGATCGGTGGTGTAATCATATCCCCTGCACAACACATCGAATTTGAATAAAAATGCATCCAGATCTTCTAATGTGAGACCGTGAAATGTAGGGATATGTTGAAGATGGATAGCTTTCATGGGCACATTTGCTGCAGAATCCACTATAGGATATTGTAATGTAGAGGTTTGAGTATTTGGCTGGTTCTGAGCCATAGGATCGAATATATGCCAATAACCTTCTGGGATATCTAGGAGGGTATTCCTAGGTTGAGAGGGAACGGTTTTGACAGGGATAGTTTTAATAGCACTTCCTTTATCTGGGATAATGGGAATACCTGATGTCTGAGGAGATTGGATTCCTTCAACAATGATTTTTGCAGCACTCCCCTTATCTGGGCTATTTAATGGCTTATTTGTTCCAATAGGGGATTTTGGTTCCTTGGTTTCCCTTGTTTCTCCTTCTCCTTCACAAAAGTTGCTAAAATTCCCTTCCTGCAATGGTTCTGGAGTAGAATTTTCAATTTCTTGAAAGTCCTGCTCTTCAGTTTGACTATGCACCTCAGCAAAGGCTACAGATGGTGATCCTGTGGCCTGAAGGGAACTAGTAGGCTGTTTAGAAATGATTTTCCTAGGGCCTACTGATGGCTGAGATTCTGTTTTCTTGTAGATTTCGTCTATGAAGGTCGTTCGGCCAAGGGTCACCGGCCCCTTAGCTTTTTCAGGTTTGGATGGAAGTTTAATATTCTTTTCTGGTTTTTTCTGCTTAGTCATGCACTCAAATGAACTACTAAATTCTATTCAAACAAAGCAACAGCAAATCTGTTAGGAAAGCGGACAGTGGAGCAGGGCTTTTACATGCTCCGCACGCAGGTTCTTACCTTCCGTTTTTAAGATCCAACTCTTCCCTAGCAGGTTCGTACACTACTCTGAAAAAGCCAAATGGCTACACTCTTTCCCTGGCAACGGCGCCAAAATGTAGAGCTATAAAAAGGGTCTCTTTCACCTCTAATTATCTCACATTAATATTTCAATCCGGGAGCGTTTTGTTATTTCAAAGAGTGACTCAGTCTGAGGCTATCATTTGTCAGAGTAATGTTAGTAGTACATCGTTCAAAAATACAAGAGTAAACGGATGCTTGTCTATGTCTAAGTTACTTCAAAGAAATAAATCGCACACTCAAAAGCTGGGCAACTTATCAGTCAAGGGTTCGGCAGCGATAACCCATCCCTTTGGAAACTGATGGAAAGGAAATTAGAGCATGGACCACGGGTCTGGGAGCTAGACAGTAAATGTCGAGGCTCGCTGCAGCCACAGATCGTCTCTCACACCAAAACAACAAATGCGAGTAAATGAAACGGCGGGTAGAAAAATGGAACAGCAAATAAGAAATCGAACAGCAATCTGGAATGGAACAGCAATGCTAAAATGGAACAACAATTCTGAAATGGAATAGAAATCAAACAACTAAGTCTCGCGAGCAGTAATCAAACTCTATTCTACCAACTCAAATGCACTCATTGTAATCAAACAGCAATCTTTCATTCTCACCGCAAATCAAGCAGCACACACTAATGGAACAGCGTTAATTACTAATAAGTTAAGGAACAGCATTTGGAAATCATACACACGCGCAACACGCTTGAAGAGTAATCTGATCTAGCATCAATCTTCATTAACAAGAATACAACTGCGTTTCAAAATGGAACAGCATTACTCCTGAATCATAAAGAACACAACCTTCAGATAACTTCTATAACATGAATGTGCAGCATAAGAGCTCTGTAACAAAATAGTAACAATATTCGGTCAAGACTAATAATATTCAATCAACTCTGAACAAATCAGTAATATAATGCAGAGTCGATACAACAGTTATGTCTGTAAAAACCTTAATGAATTAATCTTAACAGAGCATGTGATGTAAACTTATAAAGCATATCAGATTACCAAATAATGACGATAAGCAAACCACGCAGAAATCAAATCATAGTGATACAGAAGCAAGTGTCCTCCGGGGCCGAGCCCTTAGCCTCCAAGGATACACCACTTTAAGTTAATCCAGACGCAGAAATAAGATAATCACCAAGCTTATATTAATGCATAAAACAAAAGTACAATGAACCAGTTTCAACGAGACTCGATGATCAAAGTTCGATCTTTAACAGAAAGTTACATAAAATCATAATCCCCCAAAGCTAACAGTGTCGTCCCTTTATATAAGGGTGACGGCGGAGATGTCTAAGTAACAAGATAAATAAAGCAGCGATCCCTCAGGATCATAGATCCTGAGGGATTCGCCAAACTGTTAATCCTTGGTCACTTTTTTTCTCCTCCGCCGAGCTGGTGTCTTCTCCTCCTTTTCCGGACCGGTTTGCTTCAATCTTCTTAGCCTTGTTTGCACTCGGTCCTCCGTCAAAGGGACATCAGTTACCCTGTTCTTGTCTTTTTCTTTGGAACAGCAGCTCCTCGTTTTCACCCCTTCCTGCACAGGAGAATGACAACTATCAGCGGTTAAGTCTTGCATACTAATCCCACATGTTTTGTTATAATTCTTTATTGTTTTCCACGTTCATGATGCAAAAAGGTTCACTAGTTCCACTGAAAAGCTACTGAAATGATCATCAAAAACATACCTTTTTAGTACTCCACAGTAAGCTTGAAATTCTTCTACAACTTTGAAATATATTCATTGTCTGCTTTTTTCTTATTTTCCTCTACCTTTTGTAATAATGCCTTCAACTTCTCAATTTCTACATTTCTCAATGATAGATCAACCATTACTTTTGATAGTTGTTTTGTTGAATCATGACGTGTTGATCATATCTCCACTGTTGAAAATCTTGCACTAACATTTTGTTCTTTCTCCTTTAATAGTTTTTCCCTCTCTGCCTCCATTTTATGTATTTTCATATTCTACTCCACAATCATATCTAACAAGTTTTCCTTTTCTTTTTCAAGTTCCCCCAACTCCTGAGCTTGAGGATGTTTTAATTTCATTCCTATTTTTTATGATCTCCTGCACTACATCAACATTGTTAGGATCCAATCCTAATTGGATGATAACACCTTCTAAAGTTATTGTCCATGTATCCTTGGCCAATGATGACATCCTTTCTAACTTCAACTGAAAGTGAATGATATTCAAAGAAGTTTTCAATCTTAAAGAAGCTATGGCAAAACTTGCCAAAGAAGAATATATCATTTCACTTGCTTTCTTATTTAAATTTGTCTAATCTATAGGGTGAATTTATTTTGTATCAAAATAAAATAAGGAGGTTTTTTAGTCCTCTGTGGTGTTTGGGACTGGAACCTTTGGCTCAAGAAATTCTAATTGAAATTGTCCTCTATCAGGATCTAATGTAGATAACAATCTATTTTCTCTAGAGGATGTTTGTTTCCAAAACTGAGAATACGTAGCAAACTTTAGAAGCTCATTATTTTTCTTCATCTATTTGAATTTAGCAAAAATTTCTTTGGCCACTAGAAGAAGGATAAGCAAATGCATCAATTGTTGTTTCTTCAATATGTTGTCGAGTAAAGACAGGCTCAATTGACACCATCACTATATTTGAAACCTCTGTATTTCTAACTTCATATGATTCTTCTTTTGTTTTCCTGGTCGTTCTTCTTTTGAAAACTTTGAACTTTGTTGACTTAGACCCTAAATAGAAAAATAAATGCTTTCACTTGATCTTTTCAGCCCCTTTTCCTTTGGAAAATGTGTTTCTATTGTTGTCTGACCTGACACCTATTCTTCAACTTCTTGTAAAGTGTTTTCCTCCCAAACCTCCTTATTAGCATATTGTTCAATTTCTGGTTTTGAAAAATGAATATAAGGAGTAGACTTCTGCTCAAGTCTGATAGCTAAAATTATTCCCAAAGGATCATAAGACCAACTGAAACTCATTTTAAACTTCATTTGGGTTAAACAATTCTCTACTTCTTTATCAGTTGCTCTAGTATTTGCTACAAAGGGACCAATCTAAACTTTTAGTTTAAACTGGGCCATTTTTTCCTTGACACAAAATGAATTTCATCTACATTCAAGCTGTTCCATATGAACTCCGAAGCAAAAAATCTCATTGGAAGAAATACTGGTAGCTTGTAGGGTGACAATTCACAACCATAAACCTTGATCTATGTGAAGCTCTGATATAAATACCAATCTCCAACCTTTGTCTGTGTACTTAAATGAAAAATTCTCTTAATTTCAGCTGAAACCCTTGGGACTGCATCACTACTAAGAAGACATACTAATAAATACAAAATTTGGTCCACAAAATCATAGAATGAATATTGCTTTGAATTTTTGCTAACTACTGAGGTCTAATGAATAATAGATTGTGTTTTTCCCTATGAATCTAGCTTATGTAGTGTCATCTTAAACCTCTCAACTTGATGGTATGAGAACATATAAACTAACATAGATTGATGTTTGAAGGCTCTTTCAGCATTGAACTTTAAGAACTACTCATGAATGTTATCTTAGATAAATTAGCTAAAATTGAATAGGACAAAAGGCTTTTTTCTAGATGAAAAGACAGACAAGAACCCTAGAATAAACTCATCAACCCATTCATCACTTTGATAGCCTAAAAGACAACAAACCATGGAAATTATTTTTCTAGAAATTTCAGGAAATATGGTTGAGGAATAAGGTGGATTATGACGTGGAAATTCAGATCCTTCTGGTAAAAATGACTCAAAAATATTGGCTCTCTCTTGAAATGTAAGCTTTTGGTAAATTTCCATTAATGACTCGACTAAAAAGGAATGTAGGGAACTTGGAGGACTAATTTTCAAAGCTTGAAGAATAGACTTTGATGTTATATAGAACAAAGTTTCACCATTTCTGGCTACTACTTCTCTCTCACTGGGTAAATATATTCTTTCGCACCAGGAGACAAACTCAAGAAAATGATGAGTTTGAGGAAAGACAAATTGAGGCAACATGGATTCCCAAAAACTGAACTCATCATTGGTATCTTCAAACTTTTGAAAAGCCCAATTATGTAATTCATATAAATCAAACTCACACTTGGTCTCTACAATCTTAAAATCTAAGTCTACTAATGGTAACTCATCTAAATTTGGGATTGCAGGAAGCATGGGATTTTCAACCTGTGACTTGCTTTTTCCTTTCAGAGTACTCATTTTGAAGTTAAACAAAGAGTAGGAAGATTTGAAAACTTGGTAATATTGCATATGATGAAGGAAACACCTATGATCTTAGAACTTTTCTAATGCTTAGTCGCTCTGTGAACACTACAAATCTGAGAAAATTGAACAAACAAATTTGGAACAAACTCAACTTAAGATAAAATAAAAAATTCATTGACGATTTTCATGATCGAAGTGTTTAAAAAATATTTCAACAATGGAGGGAATTAAATGTAGCATTTGGTGGTTATGCAATAGAAAATGGTGGATGAAATAGTGGGAACTAATTTGGTGAAAAAATGCTTAACTGGATAGCGACGGTATAAAATTGGCGGATGCAACAGCGACCGAGAAGGCGGTTTGTGGGGTGGTTAAGTGGCATATGGTTTTGAGTGGGGGGATGGGATGTGCAATTCAATAGAACCCACCATGTTAATTCCCATGGTTTTTCAAAACCTTGGATTGAGGACCCCCCCCCATCTTCGTTAAATGTTGGGTGTGCGGGGGTGGTCCAAAAATTCTTGTGAACACAGCGGCTGAAATCTGAGTCGTTGGAATTTTCACGGAGTTTATCACATGCTTTATTGGTGGAAATCCCAATAAAAAACTATATTGTTTACGAAAAATGAAAACCTAAAGTGAAATTTATAAAAATACACCGATTCATTTCAAAGTGCAAACTATAACCTTTTTTTGAAAAAACTCCTTGCAAGAAAATTATATTGGTGAAAAATGTTACAACAGGAACTAATACCCATCCATATACATGGGTAACCTATTTACGGTGTCAGAGACCACCAACATACAGGGGGTCTCCTCGATGTGAAAGCTCAATTAAACCTCATGCCATTTGGAGTAGGAGCCCCATCCGAAGTATTGACCCGGCCACCATAACACAAAGGTTCGTCTTGGTCTCAATGGATAACATAAGAGATTATATACATAAACCTTGAAAAAGAAAGTAAGTTGACATTGTGAACCATCGATTACAATGTATAAAAGGAGACTTTCACAAGGGGGAGACAAAAAGTGACACTCTAGAAGGAAGTAATAGTACTAACCTAAGAGAGACACGTGAGAAAATAAAGATCTATTAGTTATCTAGCGAAATAGTTCACTTAAACGCAATGACCATTAAACCACATACAACGTGCCTTCAACAATATAAGTATTGAGGCCACCGAAACAGTTCAATTTCCTTAATACATATGAATGAAACATATATAGAAAACATCTAAAGAATAGTCCTAAGACATTCACAATACATGCATGAAAATGTGTTGGCTCATTGAGCTTCAATTATAATTTGAAAGATCCAATTACACATTTACAATGGTGAGATACTAATTCCAATAGTGGAACATTATGTCACTTCTTACTTCTCCTAAGAATACTTTTCTCTCTTATGCCAAGTAGAGAAGCCAATACTAGTTCTCCAAAGCTTAAGCCTCCGAAAGCCTTTTCCTTGAGTTATGAGGTTGCTTTTATAACAAGGGAAATGACCTTTCATATCCCCATGACTCTTGTGATACCCTCATGACTATTCGACTTCTAATGTGTCCTTTAGACTTCTAAACAACTCTTGAACTTCTAATGACTTTTGGACTTCTCCTAAAGACATTTTGTCCATATATGACTAAGTGACTTTTCATATTCCACATATGACTCTTGGACTTCCACACATTACATTTTTTCCTTTTCTTGAGAATGCATCATTACATTCCACATGGTGATGTGGCATGACACATGGACATGCATTGACTATTATGATGACACTTGTATAATTTACAACTTTACAATGATGAGATGGACTTCATGATGAGGTGGTGATGCCAAGTTGTCTTCCTTGCTGCTTCATCTCGCATTCTTGATGATAGATATTATCTATGCTCCATCTTCTTAGAGGATCCACTTTTTTCTTCTCCTTCACCCTCCAAAGGGTCTTTGATCAATATCAGAATCTCCTAAGTCATCATGCAATGTATTCTTTGTGTCTCAATCCATGATTTACTTCATGTCTCCATGATAGTTTTCTTTTGTTCTTCTTCTCCACATGTGTTTCTTTATGCTTTCTCCTTGCTATCTGCTCTTTAAAATCACCTTGTCATGCTAGGAATGTACTCTTTCCAATGAAAATCATTCATGATGAGGCAAAATAAGTCTAAAAACGTCTATTCTCTCACTACCTATCTCATGGAATTATTTTCTCATGATAGGTCTGTGAGAGAGTTAAATAAGAAGGCTTGATTAGGAGGGTGTATTCAAATTCATCAAGGCTCACAAGAGGCATTCAAGGTGCACTTGTGCACTCAAGCAAGAGAGAGAAAACTCAAGGGTGCAGGGCAGAGGTCCGAAGCATGAAGGAGAATCATTCGTTGGTTCAAGATGATGATCTGAATGGAAATCTGCCTATGGTATTTACCCATGGTAATGTAACTAACTTTTTTAATAAATAATGAGCCCCTTTTTGTAAGAGGACATATGCGTCTGCACAATGTAGTTGTAACAACATTTCTCTCTTAATAAAGAAATGGGGTTTTATGGTGCATTTTGTTCTCTCTTTTAATTTTATGGGATGCATTAAAGGAAGCTAATGAGGGAACAACGGTGCACACCGAAGGAACAAAGGGGTCAGGCTTCAAGCCTTCCAAGTGTACTCATACGCTCAATGGGAACAAGGAGGGCACATGGCACACAGTCGAAGCATGAAGGAGAAAACATTCCTTGGTTTAGGGTATGCTCATGCACTCAAACAACAAAGGAAGGCACAAGGACGCACACCGAAGGGATGAAGGGGTTAGGCTTTGAGCCTTCACAGTGCGCTTGTGCGCTCAAGAGGAACTAGGATGGCGCATTTCTTCGATCCAAAGGAATGTGCCCAAACTAAGGCTTTAGGTTTTGTGATTGTGCCATGCACTCTTTAAGAGAAAGATGAAGGCTTCGTGCTTCAAGGGTGCATCATGTGCTCAAAGGTTGCAAGATTCAAGAGTGTGCCATGCACTCAAAGGGAAGGATGAAGGCTTCGTGCTTCAAGAATGTGTCATGTGCCTTAAGGCTTTGTGATTTTTGAGTGCACCATGTCCTCAAAATATTCAGGCTTTAGGAGTGCGCTCAAAGGCTTCATTCTTCAAGAGTGTGCCATGCACATTTTAAGAGGCAAAGGATCCTTTGTTGTTTCGAAGTGTGCTTCATTGTTTCAAAGTGCGCTTCGTTATTTCAAAGTGTGCTCAAAGGATCCTTCTTGTTCTAAAGTGCAATTTTTCACTGAGCATTTGAAGTGTGCGTCATTGTTTTGAAGTGCGCTTCATTGTTTCGAAGTGCACTCAGGCTTGGGAGAGCGCAGTTCTCTCCAACATTGGCTACTTGTTCATCTAGAATGCTCTTTTCACTGAGGGAGGAAGCACAAGGCTAGGTGACTTATCCTTGGGAAGTACTAATGCACTATGAGGGAGAGGTGACCTTAGGAAAGACTTAGTGCACAAGTATAGGAGGAATGACACGTCAATGAGGCTCATAAATAATTTGTGCTAATCAGCTAGTAAGAGGGTTAATGCCTTTAGAACTTGCACTGGGTTGAAGGATGGAGAAGAGCTCTCAAAATGGCTAAGTGTGGGACCAGCAAAGTAGGAGAAATAAATGCATCCTAACACGACTCAAATATGGATCACACACAAAAATTCCATCAATACAAGCAAATGGAATAAACATGAATCATGAACAATAGTTACACCTTAAAGCAACAACAAAGCGACACCTATTTCTAAGTGCGACAGTTGAAACAACACATTACAACACTTAGAACACTAGTTATGAGAGGAGTGACGAATGTGACCAAAAGGTGTGCTTAGTACATATTCCAAACATATGTATGACCATGTAATGCATAAGGGTGCACTAAAACTAACTTTGGTGCTATGCAAAGGTGTGACACATGTAGGAGTGAAAACAACAAAAGTAACGCTTGCAAAAGGAGGAAAACATGAAGACGACACTTGCAAAATGTGAACTACCTTGGAAGAGACACATTCCAAAGCAACAATAAAATTAAAATGAAACTTATTAAAGTGGAAACAAGAAAAAGTGGCAGTCACGGATGTGAAAGTGAAGGTGCATAAAAGGCGACTGTTGAGAAAACACATCGAAGTATAAGTACAATCGCAACCAAAGTGAGGGGGATTGTCAATGAAAGTGCCCACTAACTATCATCATGAGTTGAACACCACACAAGAATTGTCTTAATGGATGGTGTTGTGCGTATTCTATCTTGCATAAAGGAATTGTTCTCATGAACTCATCGAAGTCTAAGCATTTATGTGCAAATGACTTGACAGTTTAAAACTAGGAAGAAGACTTGAACGCTTTAAAAAACATAAAACGACCATGGAGTGACCATAAGGCAACAGATCGTAAGGTCCTCAGTAGGCTCCAAAATTCAAGTTTGAGTAAAATTTTGATGGGTGTTGATCACAGCAACATCACTTAGCGACACATTGGTAGAACTCCAACTTCTCTATTTAGGTTTAATTCTCTAAGTGAAAACTCTCAATCTTTGAGAAAGTATTGATTCATTTTTCAGATTACATTTTCTCCCCTAATTAACCTTGTTAGAGATATAGTCCCCTCCATTTCCTTGCTTGGTTAAACACATATCAAGGCTTTCCAAATCACAATTGTTTCAATCTAGGAAAGGGTAATATGCATAGTGAGTTTAAGATATTCAGAGTATGAGTTTCATCTCTGGTGTTGCTCTGTTGCCAGTAGGCCTGGAGAGTACCCCAGCAGAGTCACTACAAGAGAAAAAGCAATGCTTAGCTACGAGCAAGCCTAGACAGTACCCTGATAAATTTGCTTGCTTCACCTCCCTGTGCCGGAAGACTTTCTCTTCTTTCGTCCTTTATTTATTATTAAATAAGACTGTGCTTTGGCACTTATTATTTTCAATGGGCAGAAAAGGGATCCTGAATTATTGAGAGTAGAAGAGGTTTCCCCTTCAGAGAAGTATTTTTATAACATCTGATATTGGTTTGCTTGCTTTATATTTTCCCCTTATCCTTTCTCTACTTGATTGGATCAACAAGAAAAACATTATTTACTTACAATACCGAGTTGAGGAACAATGATCCTAGAGAAGATATGGGCTTTAAAGTTCAACCAAAGGCTTTTCGTATGAGTGGATCGTATTTTCCATTCAGACATCATTGACTTTAAATAATGTAAAACCAAGATAGAGAAGAGGTAATAGATAATCCAAGCATTTTTCATCATCACAACTGGCCTTTTCAAGTTTTCCACATTGAATTTTGAGCCAAACAAGAGCATCTTTCATGCAAATTCTTTGAACAGAATGACAAAAGAAAATACTTGACAAAAAAATGAAACAAAACCAAAAGAACAAAGCAAATGGACGCAGGACGTAAAAACAACGTGGAGAATAAGAAAACATACAAATGCAAAGTCTTGGTGGAGCGTAAGATAGAGGGTGGATGCAATGTAAGGGAAACTAAATGAAACTAAGCCTACTCCTAACCTAATCAGCTAGAAGGTCAGGGCTAAGTGTAATTATGTTTCCAGTATAGCCATCGTCGTTCTCGAATTGCAAACACAAAGGTGAGAGAAATGAAATGATATATAATAATGTGCAATAAGAAAGATAAAAGCTTGAAAATCTTACACAAAACATTGAATATCTTTCTTAAAAGACTAAATATGTGTCATATCACCTAAATTTACCCAACTTTCCACCTTACCTTCATGATGAAAACCATAATCAACTAAACCTCGATGGTTCCTTGTAAATATACATGTAATTATATTGTCTTCGTTAGCAAACATCAAGAAAGATCAGAACTTTCTTCCAGCAAATGGGTTTGCTAAGTAAGATTAATCTAACCAATGATAGATTGGATCATGAAATTCAAAAAAATACTCTTGGAGATTTTGAAATACTTGGGAGAAATAATTTCAAATAATGGTGTGGAACCAGGATGAGAATCTTGCGAGGGAAAATAAGTCTAATCATTTTCATAAAGCTTGTCAAGATAGTGAGGGCCTAACATAACCATCAACGGAGGTTGAAGTGCGTCAACTGCTTGAAAAGTATCTAAACATTGAGATGATAAACCATAACAACCATCATTAGATACAATACTGGGAAAATGATCAATATGATGATAGTTGCTAGAACAAGAACCATGATCAGATGGACTAACTAAAACACAAGACTCTTCATCAGTAAACAAGGATAAATCAATTTGAACACCTTTACAAATGCTTTGAAAAAAAGAATCATCTTCCTCATATGGTTCATGTGAAAAACCATCTACTTGTGACTGGATACAACTAGGACTGACATCATAATCACTAAAAAGGAATGCCAATATGTAAAACACATGAAACCAGTCAAGATGTAGTGGATAAAAATAGGAACTTGATTCACCAAATAACACAAGCATTCATTGACACTGAAGAGGATATTTGGTGCCATGAAACAAATAATTAGTATCAAAATATTCACAAGAAACATTAGGATATGATTACTTTCAAAAGAATGTGACAAGTGATCAACTTCACAACTTTGCTCATCCATGAAAGGTATACACTCCAAACCCGAGTTTGTTATAAGATATTAACATGAGGAATGATCAATTCAACCAAAATATTTAGTCTGATTAGAAATAAAATATTGAAAGTTGAAATATTTATATTCAAAATAACAAACATCTTTCAAGAAGGAATTTTCAGTCAGTGAAACCATGTAGAGAAGAGAATTTTGTGAGGAAATCCAAATCTGACTTATTTCAGGGATCTTACCGAAGTTGCGAGGACCTCACATAACCATCAACGGAAGTTCAAGTGCCTTGACTCCTTGACAAGTCCTAGAACTTTCATGGATTATGGCATAACATTTTGAAGATTGGATCAGATCATGCATGGTGTGTGGACAGCTACAACCAATAATTTGAACTAGATCACTACTATCCTGATGGTATCCATGCACATTATTGATTTGATAATAATTTACATAAGTTATAAAGTTATTCTAAATGAATCTCTCATGATGAATAGATTGAATGAACTTCATGAGTATAACAAACTAAGGAATTCTCCTCATGCAAGAATGGAATGATAAGGAATGGAATGGATACTTGATTAGTTGCTTACCTTCTTCTTCGTGATGGATGACCTCACTACCTTGTGTCAATTCAAACTCAAACTAATTAGATGATGAACTTGAAGAGCATGGAGTATCTTCATCACAAGTTAATGCATTACAAAAATTAGAACACAAGGGATAGTGAGGTGAAGAGGAAGTTTCCATAATAACATATTCTTTAATCGAAACATATTCAAGATCTAAATATTTCAAATCAAAATCTTTTTGGGAAGTCGGAAGATTAAATGGTGCACTTGGGAAACCATCATTACATGCAATAATGGAATCAAAATCAACAGAATGAAGGTTGTCTAAGACTTCAAAGTGATTAAGAAAATTAACTTTATTTGATTCATCACCAATATTTCTAGATTCAAAAGCAACCAAGGATGGGAGAACATTATCTCGACATGGAGGATTTTGAGAAAGATCAAAAAAATCCTCTCCTTCCTGCTCCTCTAACTGTGAAGTGTGAATACCTTGCACCTGATCACTGTTTGGATTTGGAATAAATTGATCAAGCAAACCAAGGGGCAAGGCATCATGATAAAGATATTATGGAGGATGACAAGAATTTAAATCAGATTTTAGACTAGAGTTATGAGTATTAATACCATCTTGAGGAATGGAAGTGTTAAGCTTTACATGAGGCTTCATGAACCATTCCAAGGTTTCCTCCATTGAATTTGAACCACGGAAAGTGAAAGAATATTTAGCAGATGGATCAGGACTTTGATTTCTAGATTTCCTAACTTCAACATTATCATGAGGAGGCACCCAAATTGGTAATGGAATAGGAGGAGGACAAGGAAAAATAGGAATAGTAGGTTCCTCCTCTAAGATTAGAGGTGTCTCATGATTTACAAATCTGGGAGAATAGGAACATCTGGTGATTTAGATTCAAACTGATTCAAAGATATCTGAATCAAATGCTCAAAATTTCTTTTAAATAAATCCCAATGCATATCTTCTTCATGAAAGTCATAACATAAGTGAAGGAATATATTAGAAAAATCCTCAATTGATTCATTATGCTTCATTCTAATTCGATTAATTATTTTATAAACATCTCGGTAATTGTACCTATCAAAATCTTTATTAATCTCCTTGAGCAATTGATCAAATGAATGGATGAAAGAAAATGGAAGGGTATGACATCATCGATTGACACGACCTTCAAGAGTGAGGAAGAAAATCACACAAGCAATATCTTCATCTTCAATTTCATGAGATTCATAAAACTTGAAAAACTGAAAGAAATGCTTGACTATGGATATTTTACCCTCACCATTGAACTTCAAATGAGACAAGTCATAACTTTTTCCGTGGAGATGAAAATTTTAGGAGGGTTTAGGTTAGAAAAACATCTCGGGATTATGATTTCAGGATGATCTATTAAAGCTAAGATATTCAACACAGACTCAATGGGCACAGCTTGTCATCTGGCCCTCCTTCTAATGCCATAATGTTGACGATGTTGGATACCACCAACATATAGGGGGGCTCCTTGATGTGAAATCTCAATTAGACCTCACACCATTTGGAGCAGTAGCCCCATCCGAAGTATCGGGCTGGCCACCATAACACAAAGGTTCGTCTTGGTTTCAATGGATAGCATAAGAGATTATATACATAAACCTTGAAAAAGTAAGTAAGTTTACATTATGAAACACTAATTGCAATGTATAAAAGGAGACTTTCACGAGGGGGAGACAAAAAGTGAGCCTCTAGAAGGAATTAATATTACAAACTTAAGAGAGACACACGAGAAAATTCATATTTGTTAGTTATCTAGTGAAATAGTTCACTTAGACACAACTAGCATTAAACCACATACAACACGCCTTTAACAAGATAAGTATTGAGGCCCCTGAAATAGTTCAATTTCCTTAATACATATGAACGAAACATATATATAAAACATCTAAATAATAGTCCTAAGACATTCACAATACATGCATGAAAATGTGTTGGCTCATTGAGCTTCAATTATAAGGTGAAAGATCCAAGTACACAGTTACAATGGTGAGACAATAGTTCCAATAGTGGAACATTAAGTCACTTCTTGCTTCTCCTAAGAATAGTTTTCTCTCTTATGCCAAGTAGAGAATCCAATACTATCTCTCCAAAGATTAATCCTCCAAAATCCTTTTCCTTGAGTTATGAGGTTGCTTGTATAACAATGCGAATGACCTTTCATATCCCCTTGACTCTTGAGTTACCCTCATGACTCTTGGACTTCTAATGTGTCCTTTAGAATTCTAAACAACTCTTGAACTTCTAATGACTTTTGGACTTCTCCTAAACACATTTTGTCCATATATGACTAAGTGACTTTTTATATTCCACATATGACTCTTTGACTTCCACACATTACATTTTGTCATTTTCTTGAGAATACATCATTACATTCCACATGATGATGCGGCATGGCAAATGGACACACATTGACTATTATGATGACACTTGTACAAGTTAAAACTTGAAAATGATGACATGGACTTCATGATGAGGTGGAAATGCCAAGCTCTCTTCCTAGTTGCTTCATCTTGCATTCAAGATAAAAGATCTGATTTATGCTCCATCTTCTTGAAGGATCCACTTTGTTCTTATCCTTCACCCTCCAAAGAGTCTTTGATCAATATCGGAATCTCCTCAGTCATCATGCATTGTATTCTTTGTGTCTTGATCCATGATCTGGTTCATGTCTCCATGATAGATTTCTTTTGTTCTTCTTCTTCGTAGGTGTTTCTTTATGCTTTCTCCTTGCTATCTTCTCTTGAGCATCACCTTGTCATGTTAGGAAGGTACTCCTGCCAATGAAAATCATTCATGATGAGGCAAAAGAAGTATAAAAAAAATTATTCTATCACTACCTATCTCATGGAATGATCTACTCATGATATACCTGTTAGAGAGTTAAAGAAGAAGGCTTGATTAGGAGGGCGCATTCAAACTCATTAAGGCCCACAAGAGGCCTTCAAGGTGCACTTGTGTGCTCAATCAATAGAGAGAAAACTCAAAGGCATGAAGGAGAATCATTTTTTGGTTCAAGATTCACCCATGCACTCAAGGAAGCTAAGGAGGGTACAAGATACCACACCAAAGGAAAAAATAGGTCAGGCTTCAAGCCTTCCCAGTGTGCTCATGTGCTTAAGAGGAACTTGGAGGACGTAGGGTGTACATTCGAAGCATGAAGGAGAAAACATTCCTTGGTTCAGGGTGTGCTCATGTGCTCAACAATGAAAGGAGGGCATAAGGGCGCACATTGAAGGGACAAAGGGGTTAGACTTCGAGCCTTCACAGTGCAGTTATGCGCTCAAGAGAAACTGGGAGGGCGTAGTTCTTCAAGTCAAAGGAATGTGCTCAAATGAAGGATTTGAGCTTCGTGATTTCACCATGTGCTCTTTAAGATAAGGATGAAGGCTTCAGGCTTCAAGAGTGTCCCATGCGCTCAAAGAATTTAGGACTCAAGAGTGTGCCATACTTTCAAAGGGAAGGATGAAGGCTTCGTGCTTCACAGAAGCACCATTTGCCTTAAGTATTCGTGCTTCATGAGTGAGCCATGCGCTCAAAATATTCAAGCTCCAGGAGTGTGCCATGCGCTCAAAGGATTCATTCTTAAAGAGTGTGTTGTTTGCTTTTTAAGAGGCAGAGGATGCTTCGTTGTTCCAAAGTGCACTTCGTTGTTTCGAAGTGCACTCAAAGGATCATTGTTGTTCTAAAGTGCACTTTTTCACTAAACGTTTGAAGTGCGCTTCATTGTTTTGAAGTGCACTTATTGTTTTGAAGTGCACTTCTTGTTTCGAAGTGCACTCATGCTTGGGAGGGAACAGTTCTCTCCAATAGTGGCTACTTGTTCATCTATAATGCACTTTTCACTAAGGGAAGTAACACAATTCTAGGCGACTTATCCTTAGGAATTACTAATGCACTATGAGGGGGAGGATACCTTAGAAAATATAGTGCACAAGTATGGGAGGAAATATATGTCAATGAGGCTCATGAATAAGTTGCTCTCATCACCTAGTAAGAGGGTTAATTCTTTTAGAACTTGCACTAGGATGAAGGATGAAGAAGAGCTCTCTAAATAGCTAAGTGTGGGACTAGCAGAGTAGGATAAATAAATGCATCCTAACATCACTCAAACATATATCATGCACATAAATTCCATCAATACAAGCCAATGGAATACATAGGACTCATGAACAATAGTCACACCTTAAAACAACAGCAAAGTGACACCTATTTCTAAGTGCAACAGTTAAAATGACACATTACAACACTTAGAACACCAGTTACAAGAGGAGTGACGATTGTGACCAAAAGGTGTGCTTAGTTGTGAGAATGTGTCTAGCGCATATTCCAATGATATGTACAACCACGCAATGCATAAGGGTGCACTAGAACTGAGTTTGGTGACACGCAAAAGTGTGACACACGCAAGAGTGAAAACAACAAAAGCGACACCTGCGACAAGAGGAAAACATGAAGATGACACTTGTAAAATGAAAATGGCCTTGCAAGAGACACATGCCAGAGTGACAATAGCATGAAAATAACACTTATTAAAGTGGAAGAAAGAAAAAGTGATAGTTTCGGATGTGAAAGCGAAGGTGTGTGAAAGGCGACAGTTGAGAAAACTCATTGAAAGATAAGTACAATCGCAACCAAAGTGAGGGGGACTATCAATGAAAGTTGTTAGGCCCCAGAATTGTTGTACTTAATGCACCTTTCTATTTATATGATGCCTTACTTATTCCCTTATTTTACGAGTTTATGACTTCTTTCTACATTATTTTAATGCAATATCAAATATTCATGCTTATGTTGTATTTTATATAATAATACCTTCGTTATATGAATTTTTAGTATTAATGTTCATTAAACTATTGTTAATGTAGATTGTCTTGTTCCTGCATTGAATAGGGATCCTGCACCAGGTATATGTGAGCTACTTCATCATTCAAGCTTGCCATGAAGGAAAATGTTAGATGGCAGTAAAAACATGGATTTGGAATTATCTTGGATCCTTTCTGACAATCAGAGGTGCACTTATCTTTCATTGACTTGTTCATGCTGTTAGCGCTTGAAATTTCACCTCAGGCTGAAAAAGGTAAACTCCAAGGCAACATCAAACCACTTAGCCTCGTAGCTAGCCCTACGGGGCAGGAGAGGGCTCTCTCCGGTCTATCTCGGTAAAGATCTTCAACGGGCGAGATAACCAATAAGGAAACACTGATTTTAGGCTAGTAAACTGATAAAAAGGTTTGAATTGGGAAATTTTAGGATTTTGGTGGAAAATCGAGGAAAGGCAATTTTGGGTGCGGGGATTGGACACAGTTTTTGCAGGGGGTTCTTTGGGGCAAGGTAGGAGACTGTATTGATGCCTTTGAATTAAGTGAATGGATAGGAATGACCGGTGAGGAGCTAAAGAGAGCAAGAAACCTTCAAGGGTTCTCTTTAGACAGATGAAAACATAAATATTAAGCAAACTTAAAAGCAGAGCATGGCAATCATGAATTCTACTTTAACACTTCATTTTCCTAATTTGCAGAAGGAAAAGTAAGGAGATGATTCACATAAAAAACTTACAAGTACAAAGAGAAACACACCATCAATAAATGTAACCACAGGAATCCCAAAAAGGACTGCAAAACCCTGGTCTTTCTTCCTTTTCCAAAACTACAGAGATACAATGAGTACTACAATAGAGCTTCTCCCTCAAGAGTCCAACCCTCCAACCTCTGAAAATGACTGAGAAAATACATAATATAGGCAAGCTAACACCTTTCCTTGCCTCTAGGGGTCGAGCTCATCCTTCTAGGAGCTGTTTCAACCAATTCTAAACTGAGCACTAAAATCTAGGCAGTCAAAACAACTTGCCTCTATAAGCTAGGAAACCAATTCATTCATTAAATGTTTGCTATTTCATGAATGAATCTTCTAGAATAGGTAAATAAGTGTCATGTCAACATGAAAATACATTAATTACATCAAAGAGGGTGAAAAATCCCATCACAAGTCAAAACTGGTCAAAGTTGGGCGAATTCCTGAGCTGTAGATGAATTCCTGTGAAAACTGCCCAACGGGTCGCGCCCTCTTCCTGAACGGGTCGTGCTACTTTGGAGCTGATTTTGAGGTACTTCCAGGTGTCCAAATGAGGAAAAAGTGGGCTTGTTGGAAAGGTCTGGATGTCTAATTTCCAACCCAATTGGAATTTCTGAATTTGGTGGTCATTTACCCCTCCAAAATTGCAATCTCCCAAGACTGCTTCCTGTGTGTCAAAAAGGTGGCAGAAAGTCATTTTTTGCTTGTTTTTTGACTTTCTGGAGGCCAAAAACTTGGTGAAATTTCTTGGCAATGGCTGAGAAAGTGTATCTTTCCATGAAAAATCCAAAAATGCTGAGTTTTCCTAAAATGGAGTTGCCCAATGAAAGGGTCGCGCGCGGCGCGCAACCCGTTGGTGGAAAAAACCTGTGTTTGGCACAAAAAATTCATAATTGACAAAATTTTCTCCAAATTTCTTGAAATTTGGGTTGGGAGTCCCCAATAAAGTACCATGCTCAGTCAAAAAGGCTTTGGCCAAAATTTGGAGTGTATCGGGCCTTTTCCGTCATTTTAGTGCCTTGGCCAACCTCCTTGGACCTAGCGATTGTATTTTTGACATTTATATAAAACCATGACACCTGTGAAAAAAGTGAAGGAGGTTTTTCTTCTTTGGCATGTTATGGACAAAAACCTCTCTCATTTTTCCAAAATTCATCTTTTATTGCTCTAAAACATCATTTGAGTGCGACTTGTCCCGATGTGTGAAACAAGGAATTTTGTCGAAATGGAGTGAAATGAAGGGGATAGGGGGCTTCTAAATTCTTGGGGAAATTTTTGGGAGTGGGGAGGGATGTTAGGAAGTAGGGGAAAGTGGAATCTCAGAGATTGAGTGAGGGGAATGGGTCCAAAAGGGCAAAACACAGGCCAAACCTAGAAAATTGCCAGGTTGTAGCTAGAAACTAGGGTTTGTGCGAAAATGAGGAATTTGGCGGATCTAAGGGATGGGAAGCATTTAATAAGGTACTTTAAGGATAGGGGAAGGTGTATGAACATCAGGATACAAGTTTTGCTAATGATTTGACCATTCAAGAGAAATTAGCTTTCAAAACCCTAGGAGAGGGAAATGACCTTACCTAGGCGCAACTGAAGCATGAACAAGATGTAAAATGACTCATTAGACATTGACATGATAATGACAACCCTATGAATGATGATAGACTCAGCTGAATAATGACATGGACCGACATTTTGACAACTTTAGAAGGAGTTAAAGCAAACCCTAGACCTAATGCCTAGTGACCAAATTTTGCTTGAAAACTCTTTGAAATGACAAAATTTGACCTTGACACTCTGAGACCACTTTGTAAGAGCATATTTGATCACTGGAGGAAGGCTGGAAAGACTGACACTAACACATGCACTAAAGAGCAACATTCCTAAACTAGAGAGCAACCAATTTGGAGCCTTGACATCTTAGCTTCTGGGGAAAGCAAGGAAGGTCATTGTCCAAAATGATGTTCTAACACCTTCCCATGCATTGGATTGCACCTAGGTCACACCTATGGGTCTCCAGAAGAAAATCAACAAATCTGCTCAAAATTCGTACAATTTTCAAACTACCAAGTTTGACCTTGATTTGCATGCAACTGGAAGTGAATATCGAACATCAGAGAAAATGGGTTTTTTACCAGTATAACCAATTATCTAGAACCAAAACTATTTCCCAAGGTTCACAATGGTCTAAAAGTTACACGAGGGTCGTTGGGGCAGTTTTATAAAAAATATTGTTTTTTCTAGAATTCCAAAATATGCACAGATTTGGAAAATTCGTATAAAATATGCATTTTCTCAATGGGACAATGGTTTCACTAGTATCCTATTGATAGGAAGTAGTTGGGATTCAATCCCCATGTTTTTTTTCAAAGGATTGGCTTGTCTAAAGCCAAATTTGTAATGTAAAAATATTATAAAAAAACAGAGTTATGCTAGAGAGGAAGGAGGGGAAACCATTCATTGTACTTTCATGTTGTTGGATCAAGTTTGGGGGGCTCTCCCACCTTCCCTACAATCAGTTGGAGTCTGGATTCATTGTTTTGTAATGCATATTTGCAGAAGACTTTGAATAAAGAAGGAGCTAATGTCGGTTTCACTCATTTCCTATTCCTATCATTATTTTTTATGCTTCCTTCATGCATTTGAGTTCAAAGTTTTCGTAAAGGGAAATGAGCTGGTTGGCTAGGGCCCAACCAACCCATCTTGTTCTCCTTGTATTTCGTAGTGTGTTAAGTTTAGTCATGATGGTGTGAGCAAAATAGTCTTGTTTTCTATTTGCTTGAGTTGCAGTTTAATGAAATTCTTGTGACTGTGTGCATGCATCTCAGATCTGAGGAAATCATGGTGTGAGTGTGTTTAGATTGATTTCATTTACAGCATTCAGTCTTTACTTTTAAAAAGCATCACATGATTGTTTCCTTTTTTGTCTGAGATCATTTTATTTCCTGAGATATTTCCGAGAGACGAAGTTGGGTTCTGCATTTTACATTCAGTTTCATTTATTTATTTTCATGCAATCGTACCCTTGTTTAAATGCAAACTTTAGTTACATAATAAATAACTCTAGTATAACAATTTGAAGGTGAACGATTGTTATGTTAATAAAAGAGCAAAACATTTATGATTAGGAGATCGAACATAGTTTTTCATCTGAGTTTAATACTTTCTGGTGAAAATATGTTTCTTTAAAAGCAGGGCATGATCATTGATGTGACAGATATTTAACAGGGTTAGAGTTTTCTTTTGGATTGGAACTTACATTCTTTGCACAAGGATATTCTCTTTTGTTGTGGTAAGGAATTCTTTCAGTCTTTATAGTTCTTTATGTTAATGCTTGTTTGATTGAAGGAATTCTTTTATCATTACTCAAGTGTGATTTCCTTTTCTTGTTATGTTCATTTCCAGTTGATTAATTGTAACATATGCATGTGTTAAGTAAATGGTGATTGACATAAAATCTACTTCGATACAAAAACTATGAAGTCCTTAGTACAGGAACAGTAAACTCTAGTACAGGAACAAAGTGTCTAGTACAGGAATTCAGAACCCTAGTACCAGAACAGAATAACTCAGTGTAGGAACTAAATCCATTTCTGGTTCAGGAATGGGTCAACTTTAAAGAGAAATCGGTCTATTAAAATTTAAAATCATCCTTTCTGTTTCTTAAGCATTGAAGGTCAATCATAGGAACATATTCTTTTATCTTTTCCACGTCTTTCTGAATTGGTTGTGAAGCTTGTTTAATTTTTCTATCAAAGTTTGTGGCAAGTATTTTTCTTGAGTGAATCCAGTTTCTAGAATGGTGTGGTGTCATTGTATTAACTAGTGCAGGTTGTTGAAGTCCTTCTCTGGCATTTCCAGTGCTGCACCTCTAAGTTTACGAACTCCCAGATTGACAATTAAATTTTAGTTTGTTTATTAAGCCCAATATTTTAGCGTCGTTGTCAGGGATGCGCTAAGGGAATTGACCTAGGTGACCTGTTGCATTTGGTTTTCTTTTTCACCTACTTTTTCTTGCAAGGTTTTGTTTCCTTTTCTGCAAATGGATTTTTAGTGTGTCTTTCTTGCTTGTTGAAGCATACTGGACAGTATTGCCAAAGAGCTCATAAGCCCGATTTGTTTCCTTTCCTCCAAATTAATTTTTAGTGTGGTTTTCTTGCTTGTTGAAGCATATTGGATGGTATTGTAAGAGATATCACAAGCCCAAATTTTTTCCTTTCCTACAAATGAATTTCTAGTTTGGTTTTATTGCTTGTAGTATCATACTGGATGGTATTTCCAGAGAGCTCACAAGTGTAGTTTGTTTCCTTTCTTACAAATTAGTTTTTAGGTTTCTCGGGTGCTGTAAGACCCCCCCCCCCATGTGTTAATCCATGTGTTAACAGGATCTTCCGGCTAGCAGAAAAAAAAATGATCAAACACTTGACAAGGGATTCACTCGAGGAGATTTCTCAAATCTTAGCAGCAGCTAGCGTCTCTACTTCCCAGGAGGAGAAAATCTTGGCATAATTCAAGAGTAGATCCATCTTTTCAAATGTGATAAAGGAACAAAATACCCATGAGCCATCCCTTCAAGAAGGTTGAGAATCTTGCTTTGAATATCTTTGTCAATCTAATGAGAAAATTGAAGAATCATGGATCAGACCAAATGAGGAGGAAGAGCCATTGGAAACAGAGATTGAAGAGTTATTGACATTTCTATCACAAGATCCAACTTGTACTCAATAAAACAATCAGAAATCTTGGGAAGACCGACATGATATGCTAAAATAGGGGACGCCACCAGTTACTAATGAATCAGAAGACCAAGAATATGTGAACTCCACTGAAAATTGGTTCCAAACAATTTTCGGTACACAATGTTCCTCCATCATTCAAAAACTCTTGGTACCATCTCAATTAAAGCAATTGGTTTCTCATACTCTGATATGTGTTGAAGTTTATTCTTTAAAATTGAGTGTGAGTATATTTAGCATTTTGTTACGCACATGGTTACATTGGAAGTACTCCTACACTTGAAGGATATCTTCCTCTCTCTAAATTAGGGTAGGGTAGTGTAAGAGCAATGAATAAAAATGTCATTTGAAATAAAATTGTATAGAAACACTCTTGAAACTACAAATTTTAAGGCACAACTATTGAAATTTTTGTCATTAAGCACTCTTGTGGTAAGACTTGTCAGAAGAAATTCACTCTTAATGCCTCATATTTTATAAAGTGACTTTGATTATTGGCCAAGATTATTCATTGGGTTAGTTAGGGGGATTTTTATTGTTATATTTAATACTTTCCATTCATAAGCTTAAAAACTTACTTTTGACCTATTCATTCTAACAAACTGTCATCCAAGAAACCATTTCAAGTTTCTCTTTGAAGGTATTGATTAAAAATCTCATATGGTGGACCACTTCTTTAAAACCCTAACGAGCTCTCATGAGAACCCTAGCATGATCAACTCGATGAATCTTTCGGTCATTATCTGAGATGCTTTCTTTAAAATGAGTCTTTAAGGTAGAATGACCAACTAGTAAAGATTAGTAGTTAAAATCTTTTCATGCCATCCCTTTATCTTAAGAATCATATTTTCCACCCCACCTATTAAGTAACCTATATAAGGATAATTATAATCAAAGTTTCTGTTGGACACCTAATCCTTTATGGGTTGGTGTGGAATGTGAATAGCCACCGAAGTCCAAGAGACCACTTGGAATATGAATCCAAGGGTCACACCATGTACTATAAATGTATATCATGTCAATAATATATGCAATTCAATGCTTATCCTTCATATTCTGCATTCACCATGTATGTGTTTAACATGGTATCAGAGCCACGATGTGTGGCCTTCTCCCACCTTTAGCTGTGTGGTATTCTTCAAACTAGGTGTTCTTCCATTCGACCATTAAATATTCAACCCTTTCTGCATTATTTTAGCTGCCCTCTATGCCTTCTGCATTGTCCTTCCTGTAGAAACATGACATTTACCCCGAGCAAATGCTGTTAGCAATTAATCTGTCACCTGTCACTGCACCTTTTCCCATAGTCTTGAAATAGCAAAATTGGTGTTGGATTGAGCTGCACATGCTATGGCTTTCTCAGAGTGGTAATTTCTCTGTGTTGTCATTAGCTTGATATTCTCTTCCATAGATGTGGCATAAACTTAGTTGTTGGTCTCTTTGGACGATTAGGCAATGTGAATCGGAGAAGACGACTTACCAGGAACTGGAGGAATATTATTTCCCCATCGAACTTCTGCCCACCAATGTGGAGAGCTACACACTCGATACCTCTAACGGGAGATTAGAAGCGTACCTGAGCTCATCCTGCAATTTCACTATTGAATCATACGAAATCTACTAAGAAAATAAAATCACATGCAATATCAGCATTGGTATCCTCAAATATCTTGATGGCGTCAGTGTCAAGATGTGGATCTTCTATTTCAGCATCTCTGAAGTTATTCGGCGGGCCACAAAGTTGGAGTTCTTCGTGGGATCAATTAGAAAATATTTTCCTGTAAGTAATTTCGATGAATACCAAGAATGTGACTCTGGCCTTGACTGTTTTGGTAAATTCTATCAGCCCCTTCTGTTCTGCCATGAATTAAACTTCGTGTAGGTCTGTAATAGTTTCTTGAGTTTTAGTAGAAATCCTTGGGGAATGGGATGTAAATGTGTCTATTTTGGTCTGTATTTGTGTTTCGTTGGAATTAATTCTCAGTGGTGGATTTCCTCTTACCGCCGGAATAGAGGCAGTTGTAATTTTAGAGGCATTGTAATACCAAGCGTCGTATTGGGCGTCTTTCACTGCAACAGATCATAGCTATGAATAATAACAATGACTAAGGTACCCTTTGGGAATTTATATTTTTTTTAGAAGGGTTTCCATCTATGCCAAACCTATACAATATAAGAAAGAAAAAAAGAAACTCGAGCCAAAATCCATGATATGTTGAGAAACATACGTGTGAATCCTTCTGGTTAATAATAAAATTATTTTTGGGTTCATTTGTGTCATGCTTCAACGCCTTGGTTTGGAATATCCTGGATTCTGTCGTATGTCAGCCTTCACTGCAGTTGAAATTTTCTTCCAAAGCACGACAAAGCAACATAGATAGATATGAAGGAAGAAACAGAGGAGGAAGGCGGTTGAACGCAGAGTGTCACTTAAACTGTAGAGAAGTGTTATTTTGTTGGAATTGGGATTTGGTGCACCTTCCCTTCGCTACTAGCCATCGTCCTCCTGGCATGGAGCGACTCTAAAGAATCGATTGTTGATGTCATTGTTCATTGTCCATATGTAATCTCCAGCAGTCTTTGTGCGTTGTCCATGGTACGTGTGTTGGTTCTCCTGTTAGTCACATGGGTTGGTTGATGTTGACTATATATATATATAAAAGTTTTGGTTGATGCTGGTTATTAGAGCTCCTTGTTGATTGACACATATTCTTATGGGTTGGTGATCTATACTTTTGGAGCATTTATTTGTTTCTGTAAGATTTCATTTTGGGAGAAGCTTCCTTATGTTCGTATTCCAATAGATAGTATTTCACCCACACATGGCTAGATTTGATGAATTTTTAGAGTTATTAAACACTCTAATGTTATCTACTGCTCATAACACAGTCCAAAACAATAAGGACATTGTCTCCGATATTCGAACCTGTTTACAAAATGAAAAAGAACAGATTGATTTTTTGCATCTTGAATCCCAGCTTCAGCAAGATGAATCACAACAACATAAGCATCATGACACCCATCAGAAACAAGAAATCGCAAATGTAGTATCCATTTCAGGAGCAAATTTGCATGCAAAAGCAGAACTTCAGTCTGCACTTCCAAAGCCAATCATCAGACCTTGGGAAGAGCTTGTCCATAACAAGCACATAATTGGTCTTGGATATGACAAGGATATGTCCTTTCATATTCCATATTACTCAAAGCCCATCCAGTTTCAGAATGTTGGATTCCTTTATGACAGTTCACCTTCACCTTTTCCAGATTCTGCTCCTCCACATTCACAACCAAAAGTTGTTAAATGCCAACATTGTGACCGAGTTGGCCATATGAATATCATTGTTTTGATCTTCATCCATGTGAGCACTATCATAAAACCACTCACTCTTCATATAGATGCTTCATAAACAAGCCTCTCGCAAGAACAAAGATTCATCTTAGATGGATCGCTTCTCGGCAATGGGCCTCCACAGCCAAGAAGATATTTCAGTCATATGTCAAAACTTGTTCTAGAGTGTTGAACAGTCTTGCAGTTGAGTTTTCTCCATCATCTCACCTTATATATGACAGGGGGGAAGTGATGGTCATCTACAAGCTTCAAAGCCACATCAAGCGAGCCTCAACCACAACCTGCCATACCATATTCAGAGTTGTAGTCAGAGACAAAGATGCCCCTGAGCATGCCTTCGGTTGGTGATCATCCTTAAACCATCACAGGTTGAGACCCCCCTTTTCAGGTTGAGGTTTTCCATTTTTATGCGGGGTGATACCTCCCTTTCAAGGTTGAAGGTTTCCCTCTTCAAAACATGAGGAGCACTTCCTCTAGTAGAAGACCTTAGCTTCATGCCATATTTGGAAGAGTTCCGGGAACTGTATTAAGCATTCCAGTGTTGGTGGTCATCCTTAAACCACCCCCCTTATACCAACATTTCATAGAGCACATTCAGCCTAGTGTTTCTATGCATTTTTCACATTTCGTATTACAACGCTCTTCTTGGACTCATACATACCCCTTCAGATTAAGGGGGGGAATGTTGGACACCTAATCCTCTATGGGTTGGTGTGGAATGTGAATAGCCACCAGAGTCCAGGAGACCACTTGGAATATGAATCCAAGGGTCACACCATGTACTATAAATGTATATCATGTCAATAATATTTGCAATTCAATGCTTATCCTTCATATTTTGCATTCTCCATGTATGTGTTTAACAGTTTCATTTAAAATGATTAAGTGAGGGATGGGAGGTCTCATTACGAGCCGAACTACCATGATAATGGGTCCTAATGAGAATGACATTACCGCTACTAGTCACCAAGTCAGGGTAATGGCTTTCAGTTGAAAAGATGTAAGACAACAGGTCTCATCACGAGCTGACTTGATCATTCTTGTTAGTTCTTCTAAATGGCATTGTCGTTAGCTGGTTACCAAGCCAGGGAAGCGACCTTTATTTAATTCTGAAATCAAAGTAAATGCTTTTAAATGACTCTAAATATATATCTAATAGATGGGAAACAGACATTTCGTGGGGTTAAAAAGCATCCTTGTCGAGGCTATAGATGCTTGCTGGCAGCAAGGTCATGCTTGTGGTATTAAAGTTAATTTTACACTATGATTTACCTGGTTGTTTTCATCTTTCCCTGAACTCATTATCATATCTCTCTGAGAATGGCTTTAAGATCCTTTCAGTAATGTGCTTTGGAGTTCTATCTTTCAGAAATAATTTGGTTTTTATGGATGTGGGACCCTTAGTGCATGTGATTCACTTTGCTTGAACAAGAGGAGCTTCAACTATACGCTTGGGTAATGGTAATATGGTCATCCTGGGAAGGTATCGTTTTGTCATATTTATTTTTCTCTATTTCCATCCATTTTAATACCTTGGCTTCCAAATAGTGTCACTTCTATTTATAATAATGAGGCTATTGAAAGTGAAAACTTGCTGATTTGGATTACCCTTGAGATGCTTTATGTAAATTTTGATGGTTGGCTATTTCATTATGACACTATCCTTCCAGTTTAGCATTTTTTATAGAAACCTTGGTGTCAGAATTTCTTTGGACCAGTCTTAATGAATAAATAATCCAGTGCAAAAAATGAACCAGCATGCATTATCATTTAGAACAATAAAATCTAGCAGGGAACATTTGTTTACATATGGTTGCAAGAACATTTATGGTTCAACTTTGGTTTTTTGCAAGGGAACATCAGTATAACAGTTGATTCTCTTGCATGAGGACATGCAAGATGATCGGCATGGGGGGATGTTAGGCCCTAGAATTGTTGTACTTAATGCACCTTTCTATTTATATGATGTCTTACTTATTCCCTTGTTTTAATAGTTTATCAACTCTTTCTACATTCTTTTAATGCAATAGCAAAGGTTCGTGCTTGTGTTGTATTTTATATAATAATACCTTCGTTATCTGCATTTTTAGTATTAATGTTCATTAAAATATTATATAATGTAGATTTTCTTGTTCTTGCATTACATAGGGTCCTGCACCAGGCATATGTGGGCTACTTCATCATTCAAGCTTACCATGAAGGAAAATGCTAGCTAGCAGTACAAACACGTGTCTGGAATTATATTGGATCCTTTCTCATAGTCATAGGTGCACTTATCTTTCATTGACCTGTTCCTGCACTAAACAGAAACATTCTTGCACCAGAGAGCAACCAATTTGGAGCCTCGACATCTTGGCACGCTTCCGGGGAAAACAAAGGAAGGTTATTGTCCAAAATTATGTTCTAACACATCCCCATGATTTGGATTACACCCAGGTCATACGTGTGGGTCTCTATAAGAAAATCAACAAATCTGCTCAAAATTCACACAGTTTTCAAACTGCTAAGTTTGACCTTGATTTGCGTGCAGCTGGAAGTGAATCTCAAAAATCATAGAAAATGGGTTTTTTACCAGTATAATCAATTATCTAGAAATGAAACCATTTCCCAAGATTCGCTATGGTATAAAAGTTACATGAGGGTCTTTGAGGTAGTTTTATAAAAAATATTGTTTTTTCTAAAATTCCAAAATATGCCCAGATTTGGAAAATTCATATCAGATCTGCATTTTCTCAATGGGACAATGGTTGTACTAGTCTCCTATTGATGGGAAGTAGTTTGGATTCAATCCCCATGTTGTTTGCAAAGGATTGGCTTGTCTAAAGCCAAATTTGTAATGTAAAAATATTATAAAAAAACAGAGTTATGCTAGAGAGGAAGGAGGGGAAACCATTCATTGTACTTTCATGTTGTTGGATCAAGTTTAGGGGGCTCTACCCCCTTCCCTATGATCAGTTGGAGGCTAGATTCATTGTTTTGTAATGCATATTTGTAAAAGACTTTGAATAAAAAAGGAGCTAATATTG